>JAVTVJ010000739.1:357500-497500 GCA_034509425.1 Eopsaltria australis | reverse complement strand
TGAGCTGAGAGTCGTGATTTTTAAAGGGCTGAAACAGGAACTGGAGCTGAAATCTGAAGCAAGTAAATTCCTCTACTAGGCACTGATGGACACTGTTGTGTTTCTCTTGGCCTTGGCGAAGGCTTTTAGGTCACTGGGTTTGGGATACTACAGCAGACAAAAATCTTCGAACCACAGAAACTTCAAAAATGACAAATAACTCGAATCTTTCCCCCATGCTCAAAAAAAGAAAAAGCCCTAATGATAATTCTCTAAAAAGAGTCGAACCTTTTTATGAGACCTGTTGCCAATATTAGTGCCACCAAATGATCTCATCTTTCATTCTGGCTAAATTCCAACACACAATTTCATTAACCCAGGTACTGCAGGTGATAAAACTCATTTTTCCCTAAAGAGACAGCTAAAAAGTACCAGTTATACATTTATGAAGTACCAGCAATCAAAATTATGGATTTTCTAAAAGGTTTTTAACTACTTTTATTGAAAGGAAAATCGCTGTCTCAGACTTTTGTGACACTATTGCTAATAATAAATTTTACCATTTAGACATCGCAGTAATACGGTAGACAGTGTCAATAAAAGTATGAAACAAAGATGATCCCTGTCTCTTAAGGAATGCTTTCTGATTACACACCGGAAATTATAATGGGAAACATAAACTAAGTGCACCTTCAAGAGAGGAAAAAAGAGGATAATGCAAGGCAATGGGTCTCGCTACGTATATCCCATCAGCAGAAGTATCTCATATATATATATATATATAGATAGATAGATGTGTGTGTGTTAAGCATGGATGAAAATAAAGTTAAAATAATAAAGTAAATAAAAATATTATACTAAATAATTACCTAATAACAATTGTTAGTGACAATTAAACAATAAATACACGATAAAATGCATAGCAACGCATAAAAAAAATTAAAATAATAGAAAAATAACAATTCAAATAATAAAATAAAGAATAAAAATTTAAAAAATTAAACAAATCAATTTAAAGAAAAATAAATAGAAATTCGGGGGGTTATTTGGAGCTGGCCTGCTGCTCGGGCGGGGAGGGGGAGCAGGGTTGTGGCGGGGATGCCGCCGGTACCGGGGATGCTCCCGGTGCCTCTCCCGCTCCCAGCAGCATTCCCGGGAGCACTAGAGGGCACTGTGGGATTTGGGCCACCCCGGCCTCTGCTGCCGCCGTCGCGGGGGTCCCGAGCCCCCTGCCCCGGCACGGGGTGAGCCGGGAGGCTGTGGGAGCCCCGGGAGGCTCTGGAAGCAGCGGGAGCCGGCGCTGGAGCGGCCCCGTCCCGAGGCGGGGCGGGCTCGGCACCAGCGGCCGCCGGCGGGCGCCGCCCGGTCCGGTCCGGTCCGATCCGATCCGATCCTCCCGCACGGGACGGGGCCGCATCCCCGCAGCCTCCCCCTCCCCCGGAGGGATCCCGCCGGCCCTCTCGAAACCTGAAACACCCACCCAGAGCCCAGCCTTCCCCTGCCCTCGCTGCCTGCTCGATTGAAAAGTCCGCGCCGAGCGGATGATTTCAGTGCAGAACGCTCTGCCATGCAAACGAGCGCAATTAATGCCTTTGAAACAATTTATGATTTCCGGCCTACTTCAACATGTATTAGCATATACCTGGTTTCTTTAATATACACTTTGTTTTTCCAAAACCACAAACATAGTTGCTGGAATTTCATGTGGAAGTGCTTAAGGGGTTGAAAGTTAACACCTTTGTGAGCCGAGCAGTCTCACAGTTGCTGCTAAACAAAAGCCTCTTTGTAGAAGCTTTCTCGAAATGTTTTCTTAACATGTTCCAAGTAGTTTTAGGCAGGCAACTAAAGTAAACAAGATGTTACCATGATAAAAACACTTGTGAAAACATTACAGAGTGCACTTAGTAGTTTCTTTCACATAAACTCCCCTTCGTTTCATCAAAGTTAAATGCACATGAAGCAGATTAGCAGCATCACTGCAACACAGGACTGCCAGATCCCTCCAAAGCTGTGTGTCCTTTCTTTTAAAGAATATACTTGATTTAAAAATGGTTCAGCCAGGATTAAGCACGTCTCACCCACAATCAAAGTATAGGGGAAAAAAAGGGGGGGGATAATAAAATCCTATTCAGTCTTCTTAATTTTTTGCCCTGGATACCTGGCTACCCTGCTGAACAAACCACCCTCCCTCCAGCCGGGATTTCCTTAACAACTTTGCTGTATAAGGGGTATATATTTCTATCTTCAACGGTCTTTAAACACATGCAAATGAAATCAAGGATGCAGTCAATTTTGCAGGAAAGTCGCTCTGTGCTGCTAATTGCTCCTTTCGCTGCCGCCTTCGAGACGGGCCCTGGTTAACAGGCCAGACACGTGTGCACCCTCCAGCCCTCACCTTGCTCCCTGCAGCTTGGCAGAGGCCATGGGGTCACCGCCCTGAGACTGGACTTGTTTTTGTTTTTAGGCTCAGGGAGTGTTCTGGAGCATGCAGGGTGCTGCTGTTTCATTAGGCAGAGCAGCAGCCCCTGCTGCTATCAGTTAGCTCTAACTGATACCGTGTCACATGATAACCAATGGCTGATGGATTAAAAAAAGAAACGCAACGCAACACAACGATGCTAAAATTGCAACTTGTTTCAAAAAGAAATAGGGAAATAAATGCGTACAATAGCCCGTGTATCTGCTGGTTCTGATAAGCATCCTCCTGTTGGCTGTGAGTGAAAGACAACTAGGATCGTTATTTGTACAGTATTTATCTTTGAAATCAAGGGCCCTGTGGTGTACCTCACCTTGGGAACAAACACTACAGAACGATCACAGAAGAGTGTCAAATCTCTGGTTTTGATTTACCAACAGTTATGATATTTCTTCCTCAGGAGGAAAAGAAATGAACCATGTTTTAGACCTGCGAGTCCTTTTTTCTCCCTTAACTGAAGAATCATTTCATTGGCATACAGGGCTTTCATTCCACATACAACTTTCCTTTGCCTTTCCACAAGTTAAGTGAAATTAAGCAATACTCGATACACAGGCTATATTTCACTTGGTAAACAAGAGGTCTTCTCCTGAGGGGCCATCGAAAGAGTGTCACAGATTATACAAGTATCAGAAAGAAACTTCAAGCATCTACCTGTTACCTTTTCATTGAGTAATGATTCTGATAAATGGCAACATAATTTAAGGACAGATGCCCTACAGGAGACATGGAAAGCTAAGGTATTTTATGAAGTAACACCTACTTCTTAACTGTGTCAATACACTGCACAGGGACATCCATGTCTGCATTTGTTCTGGGTTAAATATCACTCTGAGCAGTAAGACTTTGGACACTGCAGCATTTGGAGAATGAGAAAATTGACACAAGCTGATGAGTTTAAGAAACTCACATGGAGTATTTCTCTTGAAAGGTTTCAATGGAGGCAAAAACCAGACTGGTAGTGAAAAAACTAGAACTGATGGAGCAGCTTCAAGTCCAGCCTGGGCTGGTGACAGTTTTTGGGTTATTCCTAACTACTGATTGCTCCATGTGTCTCCTCCAGGTGAACTGGTGGACTGAGTCTACATACTGAAACATCTCCAAAATACAATACAAAAACCAGCCTTGCCTCTACCCATGCTTGTGACTAAGGGCTGTGTTTTCTATGCATGGCCACCTCAAGCACACCACTCCTCCTACGGATTCTTCCTGAAAGCAGCAGCTCCAAGCTGGAACACAGGACTAGCACGGGAAGCAAAGGTGGCACAATCTGGCCACATGTGACCACACGTGTTATTCTGCTGTCTAAAGACTACCACAGCACCTTTCCTTTGCACTTACTACAGTGAAGATGAGAACTGTTTTAAAGGTCTAAATGCTATAGTATGGCATATGAATATGAATGAGCTGGCAAGTATGGCAAGATTAGCATTTATTTCACTTAAGTGAACAACAGGATGAATTACAAGGAATGAGGCCACCCTTCATGGAAATTTATGACTAGCACCTTCTTATTTTGTAATCCTCTTGTAATGAGAACCTTCTCATTACTGTACCATTCCTCGTTTGTAACATGTGTTTATAGTAGGACCAATGCCGCTCCTACAAACTCGGGAGGGTTTTGCCAGTGGAACCACAACTGGTCCATTCTGTTCTGAGAGCAAAACCTTATCTGTATCATCTAACATCACCCAACAAACATTCTGTGCTTGCTGTTGCCCTTCCCTCCCTTATATAAAAATCCAGGGATCTGCCCCAGAAAGAGCAGGTACAGCTGAACCTTTTGGGACTGAGTCTACTTATTCATCCTCAAGAACCTCGTATTTATGTGGACTAACTTAATGAGATGACTACTCCAAATGGGAGAAAAAATTGTCCCTTTGTGCATTTACATCATAAACATTGCTTGGGTGGCTGGTCTTTAGTGATCTTACAACTGACCAGCCACAGAACTTGAGTGAAGATCAGGGACAAACCTTCAATAACCTGGATGCACCCACAGCATGTGTGTACCTGGTGTCCTACCCAGACAAAGAACTCCTTTGTGACGAGAACAGGGGTGAGGCTGATGGTTTAGCTGTGGAGCAGCCATGTGTAAGCTATTAGGGCTCTGAGGTCCTTCCCTGCATCAGGATGCACGCACTACCACACACTAGTCCATAATGCACTGTTTATGCAACGTGTAAAATTGTGTTCTTTGGCAGCAAGGAAAAGGTCTGCAGCAAACTGCAGGGGCCCAATTAATATAATTATAGTTTATTTTTAGTAGTGTAGACTTTGTTCATTAGTTACTTATTTGACATAAATTAAATTTCACGTGATGTTCTGCAATTCTCTGTTCAATTATGGAGTTAATTTAAGATTAGATTTCTAAATTAAAGTGAAATCAAGGTTAAAACAAGGTTTTATTATTTACATGATCAATACTGCAACTTAAAATTTATTTAAATAAAATGAAAAAAAAAAAAAAGCTGCTGAACTGCAAACACTATTTTATAGCAATACACTGAGCAAGACCATAATTTCCCCATGGGGCTAATTTACTATCCCCTGTTAAAACGTTCTTGAGCCTGATCCAAAAGCCACTGAAGTGAAAGGGAGCTCTCTGTTGACTTCAATGGGCTTTGCATCAGGCCCAGGGTGAGTGACAGCACACAGAATTTCAGGGCATGCTTTCTGTACAATGCAAGTGCCAAAAAATCCATCCTTACTTTAGGAACGACTGGAAGTCTTCACATACTGCTTCACAGCCCGGCCATTTGCATACGCCGTGTCCGTACAGCGGGTGGCTGTGTGAGTGCTCCTCGTGGGATAAACTGGAGGGGAGAAAAGAGAGAGAAAAAGTGCGGTAAACTGAAGGTACCGTGACAATTCATCCTCACAAAGAGCACCAAACACCAGATCCTGAAGCATCCCCAACATCTCACGGTACCCGCCTGACTCTTTCCCATGGTTTTTCAAAACAGAATTAAATACCATTTGCAGTGTGAAACGTGTCATTCTTACTTAGCTATCCTCCTACATTTCATTCATTAATTAAGAGGTTTGTAAAGAATTTAAATTAACATGGACGGGGGAGAAATCATTTGACAGACCTGCTTAATATCCTGCTTGATATTTTGCTAAGAAATTTATGAACACTGCATATTTACAATTCAACATCATCCAGAAGTCATCTCCATACAGCAGTGTCCCATTTTACCGTAACACAGCCGGACCTGAGGCTTTCCTCATGGCTAGAGAAAGGAAAAACATCAAATTTGCAGCCTTGGCTTTCCCACCATGTTATTTATTTGCTGGGTTGGTATTATTTTCTGGTTGTTTTTTTTTTTTCTTGTTCTTACAGGCTGTTTCATTGCACAAATACAGCCTCCTTATATCCCAAGAAAGAAGATGTGAGATATATTTTCAAATGCAAAATTCACCATAAAGAAGAGGGGCCATGCAATCAAAGGACTCCTCAGTACGAGGGGTTAGTGGGGGCTATTAACCTTGCCTAAGATTGGGCAGGAATGTCACAGAGCCTCCCAACTACTGAACCCAGGGTTAAAGAAGAAAAATCATATGAGCACTAAGGGGTTAATCCTTCAGCGGGATTCCAATCAATACGTAATGATTTGGCTGCACTGATCCAAGTCATGAGATGCTTTGATCCAGGCCATGTGGTGCTCAGGGAAATGTATCTGTTGCACTAACTGATGAACCATATTCTAAAATATCTTCTTTATTCAACTTCTGCATGGAAACTTCTTAAGGAAAGGAATTATTTCTTTCAATGATCTCTATAACCTTAGATGACTTTAAAAGCAAAATGTCAAAATAATACTGAAATCTCTATTTTATGCTCACACACGTATGTATTTTTCATGGCAGATCTTTGTGCTACAGCACGTCTGTGCTGTATTATGGACTTCAAACATACACAAAGGATATGAACACATACCAGCATCTAGGTGTGGCTTTTATGACTTACTTCATCCTGGATTACAGGTAACATTATGGATAAGTGCCTACTTTCTGTCATTTTACTTTTACACACATGGGGAAATCCTGCTTATTCTTCTTCTGTAATATCATCTGTCTGTGCACTCTGACAAAATTGTGTCCCTGTATTATTTCAGATGCACTGAGTAGCCAGATCACTGTAAATACACTCCTGAGATGTCATCCCAAACACAAACAAGATGGAAGAGAAATTCCTGTCCAGATTCTGCCACTTTTGACTTTAGGCCCAATGAGAATCTGAATATTACTGACGGTGGTTTTTAGTATTATTTTAAATTTAAAAAATAATTTAAAAAGTACTGAATAGAAAAGGTATTATGAGTTATATATGAACCTAATTTATTATTTCATTAATATCTTATTTTTGGCTGTTTACAAAAAGTTCTTCAAGCATAAATATATATATATGTTCAAGGTAATTTCCTGAAAAAACAACAGTTGGTGAAGAGCCTTAAAAAGGCCTTTTCTATAGAGAATATCAGACTGGTTTAACTGAATTAAAATGTTCGAGTGAGGAGAATCTCTGTGAAGTTTTTAAAAGAACAAAGGAACCGATGCATTCTTCGTAAGGAAATTAAAAAAATGCAACACCACACATTTCCTCAGCTGAGGAAGAGGGAGAACGGCTGAAGAACACCATCCATCCAAGCCAAACAGGCATATGGTCAAACATCCTCTGTACACATCAGAAAATTCAGAAAATAATGGGGTTTATCATCTGCTTCCATACCTGGATAAAGCAGAGAGTGAGAAAAGAGGCTTTCATGTTAACACTCCATTAAAGTCCATGAAGACTACATATGAGAGTTATGATTTCAGAGTGTTTGGAAGAACCCCAAAAAATAAAAAAAGCAGTGTATGAATCTGCCCAGTGCATGTTACCCACACACTGGGACTTGTGATGGCCAAGTAAGGAGTCAGTCCCCCGTGGGGTTTAAGCACTGTAAATCTCATTATAATATCAACAGGAGTCACATGGCTTAAACCCCCAGCAGGGATTTTTAAAGTTTCTCTGTGACAGCCTAAAGGCCATGGCCAAGTCAACGGAAAGAGCCCTACCGAGATTTGTATTTATTTTTTAAATCCAAGTGCAAATCTCTTTTCTTTCCAGGGAACTTGCACAAGACAAGACAAACTATGTAGGACATGACACCCTGGTGTTGTGTCCAAAGAAAATGACGGAGTGACCAAGACAATATCAAACTCTAAATGATGCTCAGGATGTCAAAGGCTCGTGCTGTCAATAACCATAAAGGCTGGTGCTGACTGTAAATGGGAACTTAAAAGGTCACTTTGCTAACACGACGCTACGCGTAACACGCTTAACACCCACGCAGAGCTTCCACTGCCATTCAACCAAGCTGAGGAACTACTTCAACTCACCAAAAATAAGACATTTCAAAGAGAAAAAAACCCTCAGTCCTGAAAGACAAATGCCAGCCCCCTCTGCAGGCACTGTGCCATTCATGAAGGCAGTGACTTCCATCCTGCTTGGGGGGGGGGGGGGGTCAGCACTGCCTTTCGGTGACCTTTATGTGTCAGTATCAGATTACTGCTATTTTATCCATCCCACTTTTGAAGATATTATAGATTACCACTTGTTCCCTGATAGAGCCTGAAGAAGCACCTCAAAACAAAACAAAGAGCGGGTTTATACAGAAGCGGATGTAACGCACAAAGGACACTGCCAGTGGAAATGAATGGGGAACTCTGTTTAACTGATCTAAGTACTCACTTTGTTTGAGCAAATAGGGGTGGAAAAAGAAGATTTTAATCCAGTACATAAATAAACATCTTTATGAGCACAACGCAAACCTATAATCTGAAATTGTTCACTGATATTTTGCCTGCACGCAAGAACAGCTTCTGTAATCTGGATGCATCCTTGGTCTCGCTGCCGGAGACAGACTTTCAGAAGATCTGAGCATTGGCAAGCAGAAGCAAGTTTTAGGTCTGTTTGATTTCTAATGACACATTAGAGTAGGTGTTTGTTTCTGTCACCCTCTCCTTCCCAGGAATGCATATTCATGGTCGGGTACTGGTGATGCAACACTAGTTAGTGGAAATGATTTTATAATAAGACATAATTTTCAAAGTAGTGAAGGCATAACTGATGTAAATGTGGGATTTTTTTCTCTTAGTAAGGTACTTGCATAAAAAATAGCTAATACGATAGAGTTACTTCCAAATAATGCAATAGTGACACGTTATTACATCAAAGAACAGCAAAGAACACTCTGGCAAGTGAAATGTCTTGCGAAAGTCACTTATTCATGACACACAAGAGAGTAACAAAATCCATCTGCAAGGCTGAAAACTGTGTAAGTGTCCACATTTTCTGCTGCCTCCAGCTCTGTTTCAGTACAGAGGGGAGGGGAGAAGGGACAGGCACTTCCACAGCTCCTCTACGCTTGTTGGATAGAGGAGAGCAAATTTTACCTCTTCCTTCTTCACCCTACGTTGCCTCATAACCCCAAGATCTCCAGAGGGTCTGGAAGCAATTTCACCTCCCATTCTTACAGGGATGGCTGCTGAAGCTGGTACCTGCACAGCCCAGTCCTGCCAGCCACTCACCTTTTGGAATACACCTGCTGTGCTACAGCATCCTGGAAGAACTACACTCTGAGACACAGAAGCACAAGAGACAGAGATGACAGAGTAGTGCTGATGGAGAGTAAAAATGGCACCCCAAAGTCAGATGGGAATATACTGGGTATTGGGGAAAGCAGTGACCAAAACTGCAGCATGAAAGCTCCCTGTGCTCTTTAAATGGTTTAATTCAACCCACACTTATTAACCCCATGGAAACGGGTACTGTGCTTGTACACACTGGCTAAAAAGTCATGGGTAGACATAAAATCCAGCTAAGCAGAAGACTCAGTGTCGGTACTTCTGCCCACAGTGGACCATATTTTAAATATTCATGATGCTGACATACTTCATAATTCCATTCTCTCTCTTCCACATCTGCTTGGGCCAATGATCTTTGCCAAAACACTGGGGGAAGTCAGTGATGTAGAGAAGCATCCTTGACTTTCTATTACAGTTATGAAGCATCTGCTCACGTTCTAACAGAGCTCAGAACATGCCTGAGCCACCTGCACGCTGAAAAATCAATACCACGTCTCCTGCTTTCCTCCTGCAAGGAGCTGGAGCACAGCACCCTCAGAAAGCGCAGAACTGCCTTTTTAATTTTATTTTATTCCTCAGGGTCAATGGGAAGTGACCTCATCTTTGCCAGCTGCCATGAAACTGATATCCATGTACAGCCCAGGCAGGAGCGTGGGGCTCTCTCTCACACCACATTCCCCCTCTCTCTGATGTAAATGGCACAGCCACTGAGGTGAAATGCCACAGTTTAGGTCCGGTACAGGAGAAGGAGACACACAACTGGGAACCAACACGGCTCTCCCAGAGCTGTGACTGCCCAGTGAGCTCTACAGCTCATCAGAAGGCACCAAAAGAATAAGGCTGATGAAAAAGTCACAATTTTCTGAGTCAGAACCACTCACTACATCTGATTTTAAAATGAAACGGAAGCAGTAATGATTAAATTCTTGTACTAACTGTACTCAAGTGCAAGTTCCTGCCTTCATGACAGAATCAACTGAACAAAGATGTGTTTTGCAGTGAAGTTCCACTGGCACAAATCCCTTCAAATTCTTAGAGAGGTGGTGCAGCACTTCTTTCCTCTCTAAACTGTGAATTAAAGAAAAACCCAACCAATAACTAAAAAAACCCCAAACTTCTAGATACTCATGTTTCTGTCCAAGCCTCAGGAACTGCCCAGGAAGCAGATATGTGATCTGAACAGGGGACTGTCCAGGCAGGGTGATGCCTTTCCATCACTGGATAAAGCTTAACAGAAGGTCATGAGCCTGCAGGAGAATGGCATTTGATTTAAGTGGTCAGTGACAGCTCTTTCTACAACTGGCTTGCAAATTTTTGGATGCTTTTTAGAGGAGCACTTCTCCTCTTCTTCACTACTTCAGTCTATGTCCAGACCTAGGTCTAGAGGCAGCTCATGTTTTACATCAAGCCCTATTGGAAGTAACAGGAGGGTATATTACATTTTAAATGACTACACCAATTTAAGACAAATCAAGTTAAAACAGCCCACAGGCTGAAATCCTCTCTTCTAATCGGCGTGCACTAACTTGTGTACTCCTGTAGCATAAGAAGGAAAACAGCAGTGCTGCTGTAACACAAGGCTACCTGTGTACCCCAAATCACTGCCCCCCATTTCTACCTCTTGTGGCACTATTCCCTAAAATCCTGCTCTGCAAGGAGAATACTGGAGAAATCTGCAGCAAGACTAAGACAAAATCTGGCTGACATTCCCCTTCCCTTCTACCCCCACCCTCACTGCAAAGAGCAGAGCCAGACTGGATAATTATAAGCATCATCTTCTGGTTTTGATCTATCCACTGATGGTTTGGATTATTAATCAACGTTATGACCCTCCAGCACTCTCACACGTCCTCCTTCCAGTGGCAGCCCCTCTTCCATCCCCACAGGAAAACTGCCACAGGGCCTGGACAGTCACTGCCCTACATCCCTTCCTTAGAGGAATTAAATGTATTTCTAGAGCATTTAAAAGAAATGCCCATTGCAAAAATCCATCACTTATCTCAGGTGCAAATTCCATTCCTGCATTTGAATTAATGAGTTTCTCTATGATTTAAAACTCTTATTTTTTTATTTCAACCTTGTGCCTAGGTACTGTAGTGAAAAGTACATCAAATATACCCAGACACACACGATTTGAAACGCTGGATTTTAAATTCCAGCACTGCTAACTAATGAGAACAATTTTTTCCTTCTTCTTCTTTGTAGCATCACTTCATGTACTTACATACCATAATCATATCCTCCTAGAGCCTCTATTTTTCCAGGGTGTAGATCTTTAATTCCCTTTAATCTGTCTTCATAGCCTATTCCCTCCAACTCCTTTATCATCCTAGCTGCTCTCCTCTGTATTTGCTCCAGCTTCTCTTTATCCTTTCTGCAAGAGAGTGGCCAATTGTACATCACACTCAATGTGGTTTAACTGGTTCTGCATAAAGTAGAACAGGAAAAAAAAAAAGGACTCAGATGCAACATGCATGTTTATGCCTCCCATGACTGCATTTACCTTTTTGACTAAGACATGGCACAGAGTGTCCCACCTTAATTTCTCAACCCCGATTATGCCTCAGCCATTTCCCACACAAGCGATGCTGAGCAGCTGACGTGTCACGTCAAACCCGCAGTTTGGAATTTTGATTTCCTAGCTGGGCTACTTTCTACTTATCCCCGCTAAATCTCATTTTATTCCTCCCTGAACAGTCTCCTAATTTATTCAGATTAAAACGGATTGATTCAGTATCTTAGTTTAATTAGGAAAAAAATGTGATCCAACCACTTTCTTGGGTTTTTGGGGCTGGGGGGATGTTCTGCGGTTTTCTTTCAGTTTGTTTTTTTTTTTTAACACTGACTTTCAGCACAGCAATCCCATCCCTCTTACACACCCAATTCGCATGGCAGAGGGAGGTGGCAATGGCAAAGCTTTGGCCCCAATTCAGCAACCCTTTTAAGAACACACACAAGTATAAAAACACAGGATTAGACCTTGGACTTCACCGAGACCGAGGTGTAAAATTACCAACGAACATACATACTTTGTAAAAAGATCCTGTTTGCCAACCTTATTTTGCTGTAATTTATATTCTGTTGTAACATTTAAATTTATAGTAAAAGAAAACACCGAGAAACAAGATCTATTCTTGTTCAACAAAATTCTATTCTGTTACATTTAGAGTTGAGGCAAGTCTTCCACTCTTATATAAACCGGCGATACGTCAACAAATATGATTAACAGGGATTATTCACGTCAGTATTTTTCACCCCTGTCCCACAGGCACAACAAAACCTGTGTAGAAGGTGACTGTCACATCTCACACAGCCTGGCAGCTCACTGGGGGGGCCTTCGCCCACCCCACACCCCTGCGGCAGCAGCAAAGTGCCCTTGGGGAAATGTTTATAAAAATATAATTAAGATAAATAATGACTCCAAGGGAGAACTGCAGCTAGAGCACTGCATTCTCTCTGCCACATGCTTTCCCCTTGGAAGAACGCTGTTTAAAAAAGCACTAAAAATCGAGAGGACACAAGCCTGCTTCCCCAAGGAAGTGTGCTGAATCATACAGGTAGTGTAAATATCATATGCTGCTGCAGGTGCTAGGCGGTCTATTTGTTTGTGTTTACTAAAAGGCATAACAAATAGTCCCACTAAAACAGAATTTGGCACTGGAGTGACAGGTACCAGAGCAGCCACAAATCACATTCATGTGTTTAGATCTGAACTGCTGGGCAACACTAGATCTTCACCCTCCTTTTTGGGAGAGCCTCTTTGCTGTGATTCGCCCCTCTCAGAGCACAGAGAAGCTCAGCATCCTTCCCGAGCATCCCACACCCAGGGAGAACCATGCAGCAGTGGGAAAGAAAGCCAAAAAAAGACAAGAAGTACAGAACAGACTTGCATGACATACAGGGCCAGCTAACATCGTTTACAGCTTTGCAACTTCTGAGTTAATTCACAGTATAAACAACAAGGAAAATGTTTCTTCCGAGCAAGACTTCCTGTAAACTGTTCATTAGAGCGCGCGGGGCGCAGGGCTGTGCACCTGCTGATTAACCATGCGCTCCAAGAATAAACACAAACCCCAGCCAGCCAGATTGTTCTGGAATTTGCTCTGAGCTGATTTTTCTTCCTACCATGTTATAAATTGGATTCCACAATAAAACAAACAGCAGAACATAGGTTGCCGAGAGTTAAAATCTACTTTTTACACTACATTGACCACAGCACCCACAGGCACAGCTACAATGTCTTTCTATGAATGGGACAGATTGCCATATGGATGCAGACACTGAACAAGCTGTACAACTCCTGGCGACAAGTGCCTAGGGGACTGTCCTATATTAGCACCACCTGTGCTGTGGAAATTGTGCTCTGTGTATGAAATGGTATTTAAGGGCCCATCGCGATGTTATTTTTGAGTATACACAAAAAGGAAAATTACAGTTAAAAAGAATTTGCTGGCTAGCGGATCTGTTGCTCAGTTCCTGAGATCGTTTCCCAAAGGAAAAGCTCTCCTCTTTATTCATACAGCCCAAAATGACAAGCTGCAACACATATTAGCAGCTTCCCTGCCTGGGCTTATACCATCCTTTTAGTGACAAGAATCTACTTTATAATATACATATGTTTTCCTGATCACACAGAAGAAATTACAGGCCTCCTACCTTACACCACCACCAGCTATACAGAAAAACAGCCCATGGCATTTCACAAAGGTTGCTCCAGCAGCAAGCAAAGCAATATAAATGTTCCTTGGGCTCCTTCCCCCACCCCTCACTGTGCAGCAGGTAGAGCCACAAATCCCGATTACCAAATTTAAATGTGCATCTCACTACTTTGAAAATACAATCGTGTCTGCCTGACAAAAATAGAGCTCCAGATTAGCACAAGATGCTGAAGGAGCGAGGAGAAGGGAAAAGTAGGGAAGAGAGGTTTGAGCAGTACCTAGCTGCTCTATGAAAAGAGATTTGCCCCTTTTCAAACTGCAAGAAAAAAAAGGATGCCAAGAAAAAGTAAAGTAAAACAAATTGAATTAAAGAAAAACAGTTGTAAAGTGAACATTACAACCTGGGAAAAATGATGTCATTTTATTGAGAAACTCATTTTTTTTCCATTAAACCACAGAGAAATGGATAAAGTTTATACAGCTTAATGGTGGAGTTTTACTTTAAATGCTGCTCAATATCTTAGCGGTACGATATAACATGATATAACAGCTGTCATACTAACTGCTCCATTTTTATTGAACAGCACAGAAAATAGTCACACACAAGTCACTTAACTCCTCTACTTCTACAGCACTTTCAAGGGTGTTTCTGTTCTCACACTGTGCTATATGTATGTTAAAAAATAACACAGCTCTTTATCAGCTCCCTGCTCAGCTCTTCAGGACAATCACACCTGAGCAAATTTTGCGGAAGGACAACTTGCACACAGGAGGAAATAAAAAGAAACAGAAATCCACAGTGCAGTAAACCAAAACCAGGTCCCTTTTTAAGAGTACTACATAAACACCTCTAATAAAAAAGAGGACAAATTTTCATTGGACTTTAAGTATTTAGACAGGAATGTTTTAGTAAAAGTTTAACTGCAAAGTGCATGCAATTAACAGAAAGCCATCAGCTATTTCCCTGGTATGTAAAAATAGCATTAAGCTGTATTAAATGCACGTGTAAGTATCTCAGTTGCAAGAAAAGGGAGGAGATATGCAAAGCACTCAGATATCAAACAATGATCTGTTGGCCAGATGGAGGAATAAAACAATACATATGCTAAAATTTGGAAAAGTTCTGTTAGGCGTCTGCCAAGGCTCACCCAATCTATTTTAAGTGCTTTTTGATACATTAGCTTAGTGTTTGGAATTGTACAACTGATGGTTATTACACAGGACCAGAGAGCAGTGAAATGCTGGCGTGCAGGAGCTCCCTGACGCCGGAGCAGCTTCCCAAGCACCAAACCCAGCACCCTCCTCCAGCCAGGGGCCACATCAAACATTCACAGGCCGGTTAACTTTGCATCTTTCGCAGGGAGAAACAAGTGAAACAAGCTGCTTTTAGTTTGGTGAAGGAATTCCCTGAGAGGCGTGATTAAGGAGCTCCTGGGCAGGAGCAAGTGGAATTGTACAACTGATTTAGCACCACGGCAGACGGTGGGTGCGGGCGACGCACAGGAGGCTCCACACCCGCATCTGAGAAGCACGAACAATAAAAAGTGCCTGATAAGGCTTAAAACAGAAGATTAACAGCCCCAGGTCTGAGTCACAGCCGGTGTTTTTTCAAAGCTGATTACAGGAGAGTGACTCAGAGGGGAGCCCGTTCAGTAACTGGTGGCGTTTCTTTGGCAGGGCAGTGAGTGCCAGGGATCAGGCACTGGGACGCTTTGGGCTGTACCTGTACAGGATCAATGGAGATGGCCAGGCCAGTGCCCTGCTGTCACAATGTCATCGTCACCAACAGCCCAAGCAGCCCCACAGCCATTCCAGGTGCAATGAGGACAGCAGCTGTGTGGAAAGCAGGATGGTTTATCAGATACCCAGCTGGGCATCCAGCTGAAGTCTCCCACTCCACATCCACAGCAAGGATGGAGGCACCTGAGCTGCTCGGACCATGGGTAACAGCACAAGGGTCATGATAGGGTTTGAGTACATGGAGCAGCTCAATACCTTTTGGGAGGAAAGGCTGCAGGAACACCTATTTCTTAAGGGAGAATAGATCTGAGGTAACCTAACCCAACACAACTCTGCTGATGGTAAAGGATAATGAACCAAAATCAGCTGCAGGGAGCAACTGAGGGGAGCTGACACGGCTGAGCAGATTTGATGCTGGCACCAGTGCAGAATGAATGCCAGGGACTAAGTGGAGAGGCTGGCCAAGAGAGGATCGGGCCCTGGGAGCATATGGACTGCAGGCTGAACTGTTTCATCCCGAGCATTAATAATGGACCCAAGTCTGTAATTCTTAATTGTGCTGAATCCTAATGCCCTCATCTAAGGGCCTTGGGATTTTGATGGAGGATCAGCTGGCATGGAAGATAACAACAGTAAAACACGAGGCATTAGGCCTAAGCAGCAGATCAATGGTCTGCCACGCCATTCCTCACTTCCCTTCAGAGCCTTCTCCAGACTCTGTCCTCCTGCCATGCTGGCAAGGAAAAGCAATTTTAAAATCCCCTTGTTTATCCCATCTATTTCTTCTATGAGATGGCTGCTTGCTTATGTGGAAGGACAAGACTCAAGTATGGTTGGAAAGGGTTTAAAGGTAACGAGGGGAAGAGATGGCAGATGGAGAAAGGTCTCTTGGACATGCAGCCTTCAATGGCAACTCTTCACCTTACCTCTGGTAAACAACAGATGTACTTCTTAAATTAACAGGTCTGGACCTTCATTAAGTCACTTGTTTATGTACAGCCTCCACCATCCTGGCTCTGCTGCAGTCAGTGCAGGATGGTGCCAGGGGACGGGACGAGCACAAGGTGTCCAACAGCTCCACTGCACCCCCAGACCTCCCAGTTCAAGCCCAAACTGGAGCAATCTCTGCCCCCTGCAAAGTACTGATGAATTCTGCACAATTCTGCTTTTCCAAACCTACCCACATGGGGAACATTCCCAAGCATGCATGTTTCAGGATGCCCACTGTTCATCAGGTTATACAGTTAGTAGCCACCCACCTGAAGTGACCAGGCATCCCCCTGCTTTGTTCTGGTGCTTTTCTTCAGAAAATAATCAAGGTTCTCCCAAATAAAATGCAGTGGAATGAGATGGAAAGTGGGTACTGTCCCTGACATTTCTAAGCACAGCAGATGTACTTAACTGGCTCCTGTTATTTATTTATTTACTTGTGTAGAGAAAAACTGCTTGTTACTGAAGAAACCCAAATGCTGATAAGATGATGAGAGGTTTGCATGCTGGTTGATGGTCTCACTTTCCCCTATCCTGAATGAATACAAGTATCTATAACTAAGTATTTCCCTTAGGATACTGATGACTGAGGTATGTTTATTGCATTGAGTGAATTTATATATATAATCAGCACAATAAACATTATTAAATTGTCTGAGTAAAATCAAAGCATGAAACACACAGTCAGTGCTGAATTCTAATGATGCTGAATGCCCATGATTGCATGGGGAAAGGATCTTAACAAGCCTTGATTTGAGCTTTGGCATCCGCCTCACAAATCACACGAAATGTTCTCTCTTTAATAGTGCTGAATATTGATAAATGTCTCTGCACGGCACAACAGGGAAGTTGGTCTCTATTGGCAATCTTTACCAAAGTGTGTTTTTTCCTTCTCTACACTCAAGGGTTTACCCTGAATGATTTAATTATAATTTTCCTTGTGTAAGACAAATTAAAGAGGAGAGTAGGAGTGTCATGCCAAAGCAGATTATTTATCTCCTTAACAGATTGCTGTGCACCAAACCCCAGAGCTGCTGCTGCTGCTACTTACAGAAACTGGGCGAAATGTGGGACAAAAGCATGGATGTAATATACATTTAAAGCCCAAATGAATGAACGCATTAACCCATTATTTATAGCTGGAATTGTTCCATTCCCAGGGAAGCCATACACACACAGAGCATGCAGAAACCAAGAGCAGCACCACGGTGCTCCCTGGGCCAAGAGGGAGGGTGCCTCCTGCTTTTGGATGTATTTTTGCTTTTTGAACATCCCAGGTGACTCTGGACACCCACCTGCCTTTTGCTTTTTAGCCATAAAGGAGAAATTTTGTTGTCACTCTGTCCCAAGCACATCAGCCCCGCAGTGGGCAGTGTCACCAGTGCCAGCAGAGCTGTGTCCCCGCAGCCTGTGCAGAACCCCCGTCTGGGCTGGCGGCACGGCGACGCGTGGGCACGCCAGCCAGCCAATGACTACTGCTCCTGCTATTTTAAACCCCTTGTTTATAACCAGAATGTGTTTTTACCCAAGATACAGAGCAGATCTGCTGCTCGCCTGCTGATTCCAGCACAGGTGCCTCCTGTCTCGCAGGTCTGGAGCAGCCTCACAACCTGACCTGTGGGATCAGGAACCCCCTAAAACACAGCCTGAACTACCCCAGTGACATGTGCCAGAGATGACAGCGATGATAGTAACTCCCACATAACCAACTTGCCTCCTGCAGCCCACTCCTTCTCAAAAGCCCAAGAGAAAGGGGTTGAAAACAGCTTTACAGCACACCCTAAAAGTTAATGTTACCTGTATATGATTATTTATGGCTGCTGGGCAGTCGTTATGATGTGGCTGTGCTTAACTGTTAGGACACTTACAGATTTTACTATGTGCTTTTTATTGTTGGTTAAATCTAAATAAATAGCTCTTGGTTGTATCAGACCAGAGGTAACAGCCAGTTGCACAGCAGGTGCAGGAATGAGGGGGAAAGCCACAAGTCAAAAACCTGCCCTGGCCAGCCCAGGCTGTGATTTACATGATGGGAGGTGGAAGGGCCGATACCTCCCTGGTGAGCCCTTCCCACAGCCTCATCTGACCTGAGCCTGGGCTAGGGACTGCCTCCAAAGGTCTCCTTAGATATGTTGTCCTGAACCAGATGGGTACAAGAACACACATGGATTTCACTCTTAAGTCCAGCAAACTCATGCTCCCATCAGACCCATGATTTTTTCTAGACTTAACTTTTGCAATCAAAAAATTACTAAACCCCTGCTTGTGCCTGCGCTCTCTCTTTTGCAAGCCCACTAAAATTTCACTTTCTGTGAGCTTTCAAACATACATGTGATGGCAGAGCACAGCAACTCTTCCCTCTCTGCTCACTCCCCACCCTGAACTCCCTGCCTGAAGATAAATAACCTTTCAGAAAAGAAACCAGTGCAAAATATCTCACCAAGAGGAGTTTCTGTGTCACACGAAATCCAGGCAGGCACCACGGTGCCTGATGAGACTGCAACAAAACCCTTAAGTGCATCAGGAGGCATCCTCCTGCCTGTAGTCTCCTGCTCTACTTATGGATAAACATGTAATTCAATCACTGCAGCAAATGGATGGTGTAAAGCCTCCATGTACTGAAGAGAGGCAGGACAAAGCAAAGTCTGTAGCTCTCTTATTTGTATTCCTAAATATACTTATTTTGTATTTTCATATTTCAGAGAATTCAACAGATATGCAAGGAAAGTGTAAGGCAAGACTGACAACATAGCTATCGATTCCAGCACTGAGGATTTAGTCCTGTGAACTAAGACAATCTCAAACAATACCATGGCATGCTTATGCTTTCCTAATCAATCTGGAACTTTACTAATAAAAGCATGTGTATCACCTTGTCTGTAGATCCCAACTGCCTCCAGGCCACAATTACAGGACTCAGACACATGGATTTCCAGGTCTGCTTCACTATACACAGAGAAAATTCTTACTTCAAAACAGATTCCTGTATTTCCACTGCATTTCAAGCTGGACTGAATCTGTTTCCTGGTTTAGACTGCCATTAGCACACAGCACATGCCTCTATTCAGTGAAAGAAGACCCATCTTGCTGCACGGGTTTTTACTTTATATAATCGGTAAGAAAAACATAGATAAAACATAGATAAAAAATTTATTGAAAAGCCATAAACCCATCTTGTTCAGTTCTACATGCAGCAGAAAGGGAATTAATTGTTAATAAACATCAAATTGTTTTTAGTATCCCATGTAAGTCTTCATGAAAACCACGTCCTTGGCACTTACATGCATTATAAACATATTCGCTGATGTTCCCCCACACGTTCTTGCAATGGGTATATAAAGGATGCCTTACACACATAGCAGTTCTTCCAGCAGTGGGTGTGCTCTCCTTTAAGATCTGTCTATTCCCAGCAGCACTATTTTCTTAATATCAGAAAGATATAAGAGGTATTTATATAGCTTCCCTATCAATCTACTTTCAGACCACCAGAAATACAAACTCCACGGCTTAAAAATTCCATTATCCTCTTTCTAATGAATGAAAGGAGGGCGGAAAGACAAAGCCATCCGTTTCCATAAAATCCAGCTTTCACTAGTGTCTGCTGTAACATTTCTAGATGGGCAAAGGGACTCTCCTGAATGCAAAGGAGCATTGCCCTCCCCACTGCACCCACTCAAGACCCTTCCTCCTCCTCCTCCTCCTCCTCCGGCAGCGATGCTGAGGCTGCAGCCGGCGCTGGCACCCACGGCCCTGGCGCCTGGGCCTGTCTATCTCCCCAGAAGCAGAAGTTACGTTGTTAGACACGCCTCAGTGAAATCTGGGGGTGTAAAGAAACAAACCTGCAATAAAGCATCCTCTGGAATAAAGCAGAGCCCGCGCCGAGAAGCACGTCAACAGACAACCCCTGATTTAAGCCATTTCTTTTAACAATGCAAGCCGAGCAAGTATAAATTAACTCACACTTTAAAAAGCCAAACAACACCAGTTAGCTAATTTTATCAGCACTTAAAAAAACAAAAAAAGCCACTTTGTTTTAGAGAAACCTGGTGAACTCAAGCCTGTCGTGTCTTGTGAAAGCAGGTAATACAGAGTACAAAAAGGCAAATATGTTAGATGAGATTAAGCACCAAAACTTGGTAGAAAAATGGGGACTATACTGACCAACAGATTTTCTTGCTCACCTCCAGCCTGTAAACCCAAAGCACAACAAGAGTACTACCACCTGTGATGCAAAACTCAGCTTCTTCACACTTCCCAATACGCTTACCCAATGCACTTCTAATTAGCTAATTGTGCCCACATTGATCCAATTAACAAGCCATAAAGATCTGAACAAAAGGAGCATATTCTGCCCAGTGGAGCCTCTATTCAACCACGCCAACACCAGACAGAGCAGGATGTGGAGGACAAAACCGAGGCCAAGGCTCTTGGCCACCGCTCCCGAACGTTTCACCATCGCTCCGGGATGCTGCTCTGAGCGGAAAACCCTCAGGCACCTACCTCTCCCGTTTAGGAGTGTGGACTGATAGCTGTCCATTAGTTGAGGCGTGTGGGTTGATGATTAAGGAGGTCTTGGAGGGCGCGGAGGAGGAGACGCAGGTGGTGGACAGGTCCAGGCTGCTGTGGTTGTTGCTGGCTGCCTCCTCCGCTGTGTGCGAGCTTGTCACTTCCTTCCAGAGCTGCTGCAGTTCTGTTGGAATCATGCCTGAAACAAACAAATTGGATAATTAAATCAATTAACAGCTAATTCGGCCGTCTTCAAACAGTAATTAAATCAAAGAGTCAGTAAACAAAGCCTAGTGTTAGTTTTGCCTGTGTGTGTTTTTGCGCATGTATTTTTTTTTTAATAACTAAATGCTAATACTGCACTGCACGACTCTGCTACGCTCTGGTGTGTCACCTGCAGTTCTCATGGAATGCAAAATCCGGGCTGTGGGGCAGGGGGATCCACACAACACCACACCCACACCAAACATCATATTAAACATTTTAATTTTTTGTAATTTTTAGACCAAAGGCCCCTTTTCAGAGTTGTCACTTTGGCAAAAATGGCCTGCAAGGCTGAGTGGCCAATGGCTACTCAATGTTCAGCTAAGAAATTCAATTTCTTTCTTTTTCCACAATCTTTCTGCCTTTTTTTTTTAAAGAAAGTGACTACATTCTAACCTGTTATTAAAAACAAGGAAGGTCTTAGGAAAAAAAAATACTCAGCTTTATTATTATGACAACATGAACCACAACATGACTAATTTTGTGCTTAAGTTTTAAATGATGACAAATAGCTTTGTTATTAAATACAGTTTTTATTAATCACTTTTAGACGTAAATTATGAATTCATATTGTCTTCCTGAAATGCTTTTCAAATTTTAACAGTCAAATTGATTATACTATGATTATTTCATTAACACACCTATCTTTCTCATTAATTTTGGTTTCTCGAACTGCTCACTTAATTGATGGATGTGTCTACCGAAAAACTGTATAACTTTCTATACAAGTAACACTATTATTACTGTCATTTCTTAGATCGATGCTAATGAGCCATTCAAAAGTAAAATGAAAACAGAAAATAAGCTTCAAGAAAAAAATAATAATAAAAATTTGTATTTTTTAAAATAATGCCAAAGTGGACACCAGGGTTAGGGAGACAACATTCAGTAACTAAAGCAAGTGAAAACTGCAAACTCCAATGGCCCAAATGGAAGGTGAACCATGTGCTCATGCTGAGATCATGCTTTTGGATAAAGCTGATGTTTGTGACATGATCAAACAAGTCAAGTTTCTCTCACTGCAGACTATTTCAGTGCTCTTTCAGAGAAGGCCATGGGAAAAAATTAGCAGTAGAGACACGTCACTCAAATACTCAGGGAAAAAATAATAATAATAATAGCCAGTGTCTGTGTGTTTTTAAAGAGGTTTCTCATGAGTGTGCTTCCAGCTCATCGTTTGGGTGACTGTTCATTGTTTCACCATGTTGTAGCTCTGGAGCTATCCTAAGGAAACCTGCCATTTTCTGAGCGTACAGCAGCAGCTCACACAGGCATGTACCTCACCCAACCTAAGGTATTGAAATAAAAAAAAAAAATAGGCAGTATGCATTATATTCATTTGAAACACATAATAAAAAATGCCAAGGTCTAAATTTAATTTATTTTTGTCATTTAGAATACAATGGATAGATAATCATCTCAACGTGATCAGCCAAACATCTTTACTTTGCTAAACTGTTAAAGATTTTAATTATGCTAGCTTTGGAGAGCACTGGTCTAATGAGGCGATAGACTCCAGAGAATCTAAGTGGTTAAGAACTGTGAAATGAGTCTGATAGGATTTTTTTATATTCACCGTGGATCGTTTGCATATCAAAGAGGAGTAAATTATTGCACGACAGACCAATAACCTTCCCCGCCTTTCCCAGAGTAGCATTAACAAAAACAGTTGGTCTCCGGTAACGGTTCACTACAAAAAAATGCTGAAATCCTTAAGTATCTGCAATTAATATATATTAGGGAAGAGGCTTCAATTTATACATTAAGTGATCAGATATTCTTAGGACACATCCGTTTCTCTAAAGCCACGTCATTTTCCTTTCATCAGCCCCAAATGCCAATTATATTTTGATGGATTTTGTCCCAAATGAGCATTTAGTTATTAGACATATTCAATTATTACTTGTCCCCTGGAATTAAACCTCTGAGCAAATTAAACAAAGAAAAAGGTCAGTACACAAGCCCGTGTCCTGTTTTGCTGTGTGGGGGCTATTATTTTCAAACACCTTGCAAAGTGACAGTGTGGGATGTATTTTTAGCTAACACGCTTGACAGGACTGTCTGCGCACTAACAATTACCTGTGAGCAGGGCTGACCCTTACACACTGTTTACTCAGTTGAAACAATAGTGAATAGACTTGTCTGTTGATGATAACATATTGATATGAGACCGTATGAGCCGACACCTATTTTTATTTTCCAGAATAAGCAAATAGGGAAAGAATAACTGGCCTTTTTTTCCTTTTTTTATTATTATTTTTTTTTTAATCTGGATTTCTGCAGGTTTTTAATTAGACACAGGCTATCATCCACTCTCCTCTCCCTGTTCTCCACCTTCCTCTCCTCCCGGTCACTTCTGGATCTACCAATGCTTTATCCCAAGGAAAAGCCTGGAAGTGTTACAGCCATTAAAACAGACATACACATGATATTTATGCCTCGAAAAGTCAAAGTGTTTGGTCTGACTTCCCATACAAGTGTAACACCCATTAGTACTAACAACAACTATATCACAGATGGAAAGAAAAAATAAAATATACTCAGTTGTGTGGGGGAAAATGCTGGAGATAACAAAGATTTTAGGCTGGGTGACATTAATTTAAGGAGCTAACTGTGATGTCATACATGTCGGTACATAAACCCTTGCCAAAAATTGATTACATCACCTGATTAATAAAATAAAATTAGAAACAGCCTCTCTCCTCCTGCCCTAAATTTAGTTCCTTTAGAATAATTCTGGAGAGAATTCCTGAGTAGCCTGTCAAACTGGGCAGCTGAAAGGTATGCTCATCACTCATCCAGCAAAATGGTTAAATAAAATAATAGAACAAATGGCAAAAGCAAGTCAAATAGATCCACGACCACTCGCAATAAATTATGTAATTTACCATTTAACAGTCTCATTTTAACAGCGAGAGCTAAATTTCCAGTCAGATTCCCAGAACTGCGCTGCAATTACCCGGGATTGCTGGAACTTCCTACGGACCAGGAATGGGATTCAGACCTGAAACTGCCAAATCTACAGGAGCAATCAGGCACCCGGATGTCTCAGTCCTATTATTTTCACTCGCTGGTGATCTGAAGTGTGATTTGCAGTTTCATTTTGAAGATACTAAAGATCTCACTCTCACAGCTCTGAACACTGCTGAAATGGGGTTTATTTTAAAATTGCTGCTATGTACAGATGTAAAATCTAGATTATAGAAGTGTCTAAATACTAAGCAGCAAAGATTACACAAACATAACATTAAAGGATGTGCTATTTTGTTTAAGACAATAGGTGAGCACTAAAAACTAAGATGAAACTAAAATACAGATTTAAAACAATCTATTAGTTCTGAAAACATAACGAAAGTATCACTTAAGAAGTAGCATTCTCTCCTTGGAAACATTTATTACTATTACAGATACTTAAGAATAAAAGCAAAATGCTTTTAACCGAATTCACAGCTACATTTACTCGAGGGATGATTTTATTTCTTCTACACATTTACAATATTTGTCTCAGTCTTGCAAACTGTTCTGAAAACAAAAGGGCATGAGAGATGTAATTTTTTTTTTAAATAAGAAATGTCCATTACCAATTATTTTAAACTATAGCCCTGGCTCTTCATTGCATTTTTCAGGACAACTAGTCCTCTTGATTATGAAAGAAAATGTAGGCACAGGTTTAAAAAATGTATGTTGTGGGGACAGTTGACAGATTACTGCTCACGGAACTCAATTTCCCAACCCCAGGTATCACCGGCTCAAAGACAAACAGAGTTGCTCAACCTCTTTGTGTCCTTGTACCTCCATACCCAGGTGACCATGTTCAAGCAAGCAGAAAGTTGATTTAAACCTCATAATGACATCAGTTTTAAGCCATCGTCTCTCTGATAAAAGGGAATAAAATATTGTGCTGGATTGCAACCCGCTTCAAGTCTCAAGTCCCTCTTTCCTGCCAGCTCCTGCCGCCCCCAACGCTCGCAGCTCATTTCCCTTCCAGAACCAGCCCTCCCTGCTTATGTTTGTGTCGTCTCTGGCGTGCAAGTCAGCACCCCTCAGGTTTTAAATACGCTCCTGGGCGAGGACTAATAGTTACACTTCCCTGCTAACCATATCAATCAATGCCACGACGGCTGAATTACCTACTGGTGTCTCCGATGTGTTACCGCACAGATTACACTTCATGCATCACCACATTCATTTCTTTCACATTACACATGAGCGTGTCTTGTCACTGCCCAATTGCCCTCCTTTGGACAGCTTAACTGATGGACTATACAATGAACCTTACTGAGGCAACTTAATGGTATAGGAGCTGTGGGAAAAATTAGCGAGGTTGAAGCTTGAGTCCGGTGGGTGTGTGGGAACAGCCTGGGATGCTTCCAACAATAAATCTGAAGCATAATTAATGCACGGTACAACATTCTGCAAGCATAAATGGCATTTCATCTACGTGCCCTTTCTTCCTGGGCTCCTTTCATGCCTTCTCCCCATCACTCTGCATTGATGGTAACTGACCAGGTACTGCCCCAGGTCTGATCCTGCTGCTCCCAGCTGGGCGCCACCTTCCCATGGATCAGCCTCCAACTCCTGCACAGTGCTGCTCTACACCAGGCATCCAGCTCTGGGATGCTGGGAAGTTAAACTGAGACTTGGGGAGTCAGGGGTTAGGCCCTCAAAAGCTCAGCCTCTCAAGATAGGAGTTAAGCACTCAAATACTTTCCTGGGTCTGGCAAAAATAAGCCTAAATAAAAGCACATCAGCCACACAGCAAGGCAGGCTCCACTCCCCAGTTTGGCCTCTGTTTATCCATGTAAGTTAATATTCACCAGCCACCTCACTCCCCTTTTTTGCAGCTATGTACACAGAAAAAAAGGAAGGTGAATAACAGAAGCAATTTTGTCTTGTCCCCTCCATTTAAGTGAACTGAGCTGAATGTAAATTCATTATATGATTTAGAAACTAGGAGCAGCCCTAAGGCTGCTTTCAAGATCCCAAATCATTCAACCTCGGCTGAGTCAAGCTATAAAGGTGAATGTTCAGATTTATTATGGGGCGAGGGAAGGAGAAGGCAGGATTATTCAGAAATACCAGCATCATGGTTGATGCCATGGCATGCCTGAGCCATGCCAACTCCAAAGACTCTGCTTTAACCACAGCAGCCAGAGCCAGGCAAGTCTGTTGAAATGTCCCACGGCTTGCAGACAAACCCATTTTAAAAGTAAAATAATAAATTTAAGCCAAAAAAGAAAAAAGAGAATTAAAACCCTAGGTTATAATCACTGTCAAAAGTATTGTGGATTTAAGTAGTGCTTTCAGTGTATCAATGTCTTAAAAAATAAAATAAATTAGGATTTCAGCAAAGCAGTAACTTCTTGCAGAGTGCAGGACTGAATAAAGACGTAGGAGGATCTAATTGTCAATAACACCATTAGAATTAAATGGAGTTAATCCCAATTTGCCTCAGTGTGGAGGGAGGAACAGAAGCACTGAGGCAGTGACACGAGGGCCGTGTGAGCAGCCGTGGAGAGCAGCTGTGTCCCCTCTCCCTGGCAGCCACAGCCAAGGGCACTCAGAGCGCCCCAGCCCGTGGGTCAGAGCTGCTCTGTGCCAGCTCATGGCCAGCTTGGGACCAGGAAGGCCCAAACAACACGTCTGGGGAAGGAAAAGCTGCTCTCACACAACCTTAGCCACGCAGCCAGCACTAGGAGTCGATAAAGACTCCTCCTGTGAAGGAATCCAAGCCCAGATGAGTACAACCAGCAGCTCTGAGTCTGCCAGACTGGCTACAGCTGTGCAAACTGGATGTGAACTCTGAACCCTCTGGACCCCGCCAGTCACAGCAGCCCAGGATTGCAGCACCGCCCTTCTCAAAAAAGATCTTTGTAATGCCCACCCTGCCCATCAGCATCTTTATGAGCCTGTGAGCTCTCTCTCCCCCCATGTGAGTGTGCACACGCGCCCTGGCTCTGCCACCCAAAGCCCTCACCTACCTTGTGCAAGGGGTTGCAAAGGCAGAGTAGGTTGCCCGGGCTGGATCGTCAGCAGCCCCTGACGCTGCAGAGACAGGAGGTGCTGCTGCTGCAACTGCTGCATCTGTAGGAGCTGCTGCTGAAAGGCCAACTGCTGCGTGGCCACTTGCTGCTGCTGGGGCTGAAAAAGACAAAGAAAAATAAAATAAAAATGCACACTTGTTAATACAGGAGCAAAGCAGAGGATTTACAGGGCTGTTTGTCTCAACTTGCTTCAACTTCTGATGGCAGTCACTTGGTATCAAGGCCAAGCCAGTGAGCCCACCACCCCTGGCAAAGACCCCCAGGTGTATTTGGGTGACCATCTCCAATGGTTAACCTTCATCCAACCTAAATCCTTCCTGCCATCCCAACTACAAATGTATGCAGCATTTCTTGGTCTGTGTCTTCGTGTTTTACCCCAGACACAGCTGTGTTTCAGTGGTGGGTAAAGTAAATGCTGCTGAAAATCGTGGGTAATTCTTTGAGGCAAAGAACATGAGAATCACACCCCACGATCACATCACACTTAAATGTAACAAGAAACCCTGCACTGTGCTCTATTTGCTCATTCCAGGGTTTTCTCATACTAACGCAATTCGACTGGCTTAATTTATGGTATTTTATACTTTCTCTTCTTCATCCATCAAGTCCCACAATACTTTCTGTTACACTGGAATTATCCTGTGCTGTATTTAAGGCTGCTACTTCTGCACTTTGAAATTTTTAATTATTCTCACTAGAAAGAAGATGGAGTTGCTTTACTCCACAGGGATGTGAACCCTGAACCTTCGAGGTGTAAAAGAACATGTTGCTTTTCTCACTACTGTACCCGGAGAAGCTTTTAACTACTCTGTTTATCACTTCTGACATAAATAAATGAGAAAAAATCAGACCTTTGAAGAAGAAAAACTTCATCTAATATTGTTAATTAGCCATGACAAACGATGAAATAACATTGTAAATCTTTCATAGAAACAGCCACTAGATTTTAATTACACACATTCATAATTTAGCAAACAACATCTTACTTGAATGTGAGTGTTTAATATGTACAGTACTCGAGGCTTCAGAGTCCTTAATTTCGTTCAGTTAAGGAAGCCTCTAGGTTTTGCTTCCATGCTCATCTTGTATTTTATTTGCTTTGTTCTTTAAAATCCATGAAAGGCTTTGCATTTTGATAAATATCTTTTTATTTATTGTACAATGACAGGAGGAAAACTTTTGTTGTGTAAAACATCAATACATCATGCCAGTGTTTAGCAGTTCCTTGTGCTAGCCAAAAAAAATTAATGTAGATTTCCTTAGTAATTATCTGAGTGATAGAAAGATAATACAGTGCAGTAGTACAATAAATAGAAGGAAATTATCTAATATCCCTAATCTGCTAGGAATCATATCAAGGTGGAGGTCTTATACACATTATGGCTAACAATTATGGAAAGAAAATTAACTCTTGCCAAACTGCACACTTTCACAAACAAACCCCAGCCAGATCCCGAGCTTTCTGTCGCCTTTCCTTGACACCAAGCCAGAGGATCACTGGCCCTATTCCCTACTGCTGTTACACACGGAGAAAGTCCCTGCTGGAGCAGCACTGATGGACACCAACTGTGGGTTTGATCCCCACGTTCTTGTACCACCAATCCTAATACTGTAACCGACTTCATACCCACAACTCAGAGAGTCAGTGACTCTACTGATCTTATTTATAAACTCAATTTATCTTACTTCCAAAGAAAACCTAGGACTTCAGGGACACATCTAAACAAATAGGTGTTTGGATTTTCTGAAACTCGGGGAGTTTACATTTCTTTGCAACAGCTTGCTCTGACACATCCATTTGTCGCAACTATTTGCAACAGCACCATATGCATGCAGGCCCCAGCAACAGTTGTATTAAGAGCTAAAGTAACATTTGCCTCCATAAATATTAATTTTAAAATGTATGTACTTAATATATTTATATTAACATTTCTATATTATTAGTACTAGGTCTAGTAAGCTGTGTTTTACCTATTTGGGATATGCGTGCAAACTTAGCACATGGGTTTTTTTTAAAAAACCCCTTTATATCAATTGACTGATGCCCGTTTGGTTGTCTTCTCAGCTATCCTAAGAAAAGCTCTTGAACACACTCTACTTTGAAAAGCCAGGATATAAAAGTATACAAGGCCCATTGTCCAAGAAAGAATTTAAAAGCAAGACACGTTGCCAAACTGCGCTCCCCACCCAGTTACCAAACACAGGATACAAGGCAGTTTGTTTACTTCTCACAATTGAATGCATACAAAAAAGGTCTCGGTGCAGTCCTGTTGTCAGGTCAGTAGTCAGTGTTAAAATGCTGAAATATCCTGATAAAACTTGCATTTTTGATCCCCTCCCTAAAGCTTCTGTCAAAGGTCTGTTTTCCTTTCTTAGGTTACTCCCTACTGCCTAACATAAACTGTCACAGTGCCGGAGGACAAACGGCCCCGCTCGGGAAACGGCGCGCTCCGTCCAGCGCTGCGGGACCCTGTGCACCCCCCTGGCTCTGGGGGAACCCTGACTTTTCCAGGGGGAAAAAGGGCTCAGATCCCCCCCTCCCCAGCACCTCTGCCCCTCGCTGTCGGGCACTGTTCACCCCCTGCTATGCCGTGCAGCCCTGGAGTTAAACCCCCAGGAACCTCATTGGGGTTCGTCTGCTGCTCTGCTCGGGGGTCGGATCCCTTTCACCAGTGGGGCTGGGCAGGTTTGTTGTGTTTTCCCTCTTTCACGACAGCACAATGGGACAAGGCACTCACAAAATGACTTGGGGGATGCCGTACATGAATACACTTGTTCCATCTGTCAAGGTACACGCTCAGCCCTCGTTAGCGTGGCAGCCGCCGGCCCCCACCACGGCACTGCCCGTCAGTTTTCAGTGCCAGAGGGAGGGGAAGGAATAAAATAATACAAGGCCACCTTTTCCATGCTAATTTAGCAAGAATAACCTCCTTAAGCTGGGCTGAACAAACCTGTGGGGTGAAATGCATTGTTGAAATGGACCTTCACCAAAACCATCAGCAAAAATACTCCACCCACAAACCCTTTGAATAAGCTGAAGAGACTTAGGTCCTTGTTCTCTTTCCAGCTATGGTGCTAAAATGCTCTTCTTGAAACAGGAAGGAGTCCTTTCTTATTGTTGCTTTCGCTAGTGTAATATCAGAAGTGTGACCACAGTAAATCAGTGTGTTAGATATTGAAATGCCATCACATTGTCTAACTTCCCTTCTTGTCTTTTTTAACACAAAGTATTTTTTTTCTTTAAGCTCCAAGCCCTCATCTTTGTGTCTGAGATGCTCTCCTGTCTGACAACAGCAATTTAGAAGAGTTAACTTTTATCGTTCATTCTGCTGTGTAACTTTCCCCTTCAAATTTCTTTATCTGCCCTCTGAGCTCATCTGAACTTTCATGTTCTCCCAGCATGCAGGCTTGCATTCAAAACTATGTCTAATAGACCAAATAAGAGGTTAATAAGAAGTGGCAACAGAAAGAAAAAATACAATCCCTGGTAACTGATAAGAATGACAGTGGCAGCCCTTTATTGTTTGTCTTCAAATATAGAGTTAAAGATCTTTAAAAAACTAAATTTTGACGCCTTTGAAAAGAAAGAAGCACAAAATAACAACAGGGGGTTATTGCCTGCCAGCCACAGGGGAGAAGCTCCATAATTCTTATTCTCCCTTTTGAAGGCTGTTAGAAATCTGATTCAAAAAAGCAACAGCAGAAGGAGAAAGCCTCTTGAGGCTATCGCCATTTCCTGTGATCATGCATAATGCGTTTCAAAAGTGGGTTTTTACCAATTCTGTTGATCAATTGCACCTCCTTCATATTCCCTCTTTTTTCTGCTGTGTTTACATCTGATGTGACTCAATGACAAGCGCTGTCTGAGACTGTGAAACAGACCTGTCATGTTGATTTATGGGCGCATCAAACCACGACTTGTCCAAACTGAAGCTCGCAGTTCATTAATTAGAGAGTTGTGACTTTGAAGTCAGCTTTCAGACTGTGGTTTTTAACATTTGGCTTAATTTATATGCTCTTGAATGTGGATCTCTAAGGAAAAAACTGAAATTCCCTTCTTGTCTTTGAACTTCTTTTGACCGCACAATAATCATTTCTTTGTCCAGAGTGATGCCTGCATCCCAGAGTCATTAACGCGCATTGAACTGCCACTGATGAGTAAGCCCTACTGAATTAGAAAAACAGCCAGCAAAACAAAGCTGAGAGCATTCTGCACAGTGATATCTCACAATTACATGCCTTCCCTCCCTGTGCCATTTCCATTTTAATTACTGTTAGTCCTTTAGATTTACATTTTAGACACTTTTTAATCTGTTCCCTTTTTATTATAGTGGCGCCCGTAAGCGCGCTATGGTTAAGGTTGTGTCAGCGTTTCCATTATAAACCCCCCTGTTTTCAGGGGTTTATAACTCAGCTGGAAAAATTCACTCCGGGTTGAAACTTGGCACAGGTGGCACGATTTGCCGAAATTTCAAGGGGGCTGGGGAGCAGAAATTGGTGCATGCTTCCAGCAACACCCCTTGTCAGGTGACACAAGTGCTGCCGCTATCACCGGACATCAGTCAGTGCCTTGCACCAAGAGGCAGCTTTCTAGGATTTACCTAAGACAGCACTGATGTCAGATTAAACAGGAAAGTCTCAAAATCCTCAAGATTTAAGAGGCGGACTCCGCACCTTAAAATAAACGTAATTGCAGGAAAATTAAATTTAAGCACACCAAAAACAACAAACGAAGTTTCGGATGTGACAGGTATTCTGGAAGGGAAGTCTGTCTAAAGGACAGGCATCAACTACCCTGGTCTGTTCCTTGTGGTGGCATCAGAGAAAGGTCTCATGCCACCTCTTCTCCTTGTCACCACTGATGCTGCTCCAGTGTGGTCCCTCCTGCTCAGCCCGTGCTGTGAGGAACGTGCAACCAGAACCTCTCTGGCTGGGAAGTGCAAGCCCAAACTCAACACCTCTCGGCAATTTGCCTTGTTTAGAGAGGACAGCAGTGATCTGGGCCTGCTGCCTTGCCCCCTCCCCTCTCCACCATAACTAACTCCCCAAAGCACTCTCCCAAGATACAAGTCTAGATGCCTGCTCCAGGACTCATACCAAACAGCAAGGCCTGGTCCCCTGCTATAAAATATGTGGCAGCGAGCAAATGGAAAGCACAGGAAAACACAGGCGAAAACAGGACAATAACTCTAAATCTGAAAGCTGAGGCCCGATAGAGTCAGCTCAGTTGTGCAATCATTTATAAGATGAATGACAGTTTAATAGCCACTAGACAGTCCCAGGGGATCTGTGGTTTGAAAGTAAAATGGGTATTGTCTGTACCTCTTTAGGCTGTTTTCCAGCATGTTGTTGCTGTAAAAGTTGAAGCTGCAACTGTTCCTGTTGTTTCTTATAAAACTCTTGAAGCTGCTGCTACAAAGAAAAGGAAAGATGGTAAGTAACAAAGTGGAGAGCCAATTCAGTGTCCCTTTTGGTGTAACACACAAACTGTGATTTGAAAAATAGCATCCTTTTATCTGTAATGGTCTGACCTTTAGTTTGAAACTCAACAATAAATTCAGTGCACACTGACTATTCTTGGCATTATCGTTTGAAAAGTAATCTCCAAAATGAACTGATGAAAAACATACCATTTTCTACACAAACTAATTAAAATAAGGCAAGGAATGACCTTTGATTGTAACAACAAAGCCAAAATGCCCTTGCTGAGAGAGCCTGCCGAATCTCTGTTGTGAAACACACATGCTTTCTAAATGATAGGGTTTGACTGTATTAAGTGTTGTTCAATACATGCATAGACATCCTGGGAAATGCTCTCCTCCTCCCGCTCCCCAGATGTGCTCTGCGCAGGCAGGACGGAGCCTGGGAGCCAGGAGGGAGCCTGGGAGCCAGGAGGGAGCAGGCAGGGTCGGGCTGGGTGGATGCTGACACCCACCCAGGGTCTGTGAGACCCTGCTGAGCCAAACCCTGTGGTAACAGAGCCTCAGGGCTTGCTGGTGGCCAGCTTCCAGCTGAGAAAGGACCAGGGGCTGTGAGAAGCACTGACACACAGCCCACCTCATGTTGGCTGAAATCAAACAGGCTTGCAAAACTCTCCACTTCTATTTCCACCGTTTCCACTGCCCTTTATGGTTCCAGATGGAAATAATGAGGTCTAAATTGGGAAGTATAGCCCTTCTACCTTGTTTATTCCAATTAGTCAGGGCACACCAAGCCTTCTGGGGGATGCAGGCAAAAGCAACAGGGACATCTGCCGAAGTCCTGACACTTAAATATGCATCTGTATTATTTAGCTGATCTTGGAAACACTCCTAGCACTGCTCCCTGGATTTGTTTCCAGTAGCTATTTCTAGAATTAAAAACAAAAGAGCAGTCAGTTCAGCTCACAGCATGGCTGCTCCAAGGTTCAGACCTGAGATGTGGGCAGCTTCATTCCCCAAGGATGTTCCAGGAGGTGAAGCCTCCACAGAGGCCACCTGAGCAGCTGTTAAGGAAACAATTACCTGTTGAAGCATGAGTGCCTGCTGCTGTTGGAGCAGGACTTGGAGTTGCTGGGGAGTTAGCACTTGTTGCTGGAGGATCTGCTGCATTTGCTGGGGAGTGATCACTTGAGGTGTCATCATAGCCACCGACACTGGAACCTGAAAGCCAAGAGGAGAAAAAGAAGGTCAGAGCACATCCCCACAGCTCCTCCAGCATCCCCATGTCGGGGGAGCCCATGCCTGGCACCGAGGGGGCTGAAGGTGAGAGTCCTTACAGCCCACCCTGGCCGGCACAGATGTACTGACCACACCTTCCAAGTGACTACATTCCCCTTCTGGAAAACACTATTGAATGGAAATGCATTAAAGCAAGTAATATGGTAAAGATTTATTTATTTTTACAAGAAATTGTCAGCTGGGTCCTTTCCCTCTCAGAAAGCCCTTGCCTTCTGTAGAGAAATCCAACAGCCAAATATCCCGCGCTGATGGGATCTAGACCCTATTACGACAGGTTTTTCAGAAAATTGAAGGAAGGCTCAGTGATGTGAATAACAGCACTAGACTCCTATGCAATTTTTACAGAAAGGCCCTACCACAATGTCTTTACCATTCCATATTCACCCAGCATACAGATGTCTTCAATTCTTTCATATTATGTGAGATACCATTAAAAGCCGCTTTCCATGACATTTCAGTGACAAACAGCTACAGTGATGAACTTGATAGCATTTCATATTTGCAACTGTTAACACGTTTCTGCACGGGCATCTTTGCAAGGAACCTGTACACTGTATCTGAAAGGATGATGTCTTGTTCAGATAAAACACTGACATTAAAATGACAGGCTGTCTTGGCCAAGGTTACACAAATTGTATTCAAGCGGATACCTAATGACAATGCTATGAATTCTGCAAGCTTTCTAGAATGTAATTTAGCTATTCAAAATAATCACTGCACTTGTGTTTAATTTGCAGACTACATGAGAACCATTTTGTCAGTCCCAGTAATGCAAGAAGACTATTTCCCTAGAAACCCACCCCTCTACCCTCCACCCCCAAAAAGGAAAAGGAAGAAAAAAAATAACAATAGAGGAAAAGACAAAACCCGTACGAGTTTTAACAGTAATATTGAAGCACCTTACTTTTCTATAGTTTCAAATCAAATACATGACAGCACAAAACTAAAAGCAGTAAAGGATACACTTTGCTAAAAAGGATCTCCTGTCATCTCATGTGTTACAATAAAAGGTAATAATATGTTTAGCACTTTTTCCGTGCACGACTTTTTAAAAAAATCAGCAGACAATAGCTGATCAGAAGATAAAGGAGTTTAAAAAAACCCTCTCCAGTGTAGTAGTAAGCAAGAGAGAAATGCAGTATTAATTTTATGTAACATAATGTCTTAATATGCAGTTTATCTTGACTTTTTCACATGATTTGTCCTGTCATTTGCATAGCAAGCTCTCATTCCTAATTTCACAGTCATTATGCACTGATGTCCTGATTTCTCAGCATCACTAATCTTGATGAACTAAAAATGGTTCCTGAAGGTCAGAGGCATGTACAGTGCACATCTCCCCGTGTTGTTGTGTACATGTCATGTGCCAGGGCCAGACACTGCCTCCAAAACATTTGCCTGAGCAGAGCCCAGCGAGGGCTCGCGCGCCTCTGACATCCCATTAATGCCGACATGGCAGGGTCCTCTGAGCACTCCCTGTGGCACAGCAGTTCCCACATCACTGATGGGGTCCAGGCTGGTGTGAATGCTGGCAAAGGGAGATTTAATTATGGGACAAATACCAGAACCACCAAAACCAGTGGCCATTCTCCCATGGCTGGCGCTGCACCCCTGTGTCTATGGGAAAGCCACCAACTTGCCATGGCAGGACCAGCTCTGAGGACACTGAGTCACCAGGATGGGTAATCCCATTAATTCAGAATATCTTAATCTGCAGTCTTTTAAAAACTTTTCTGGGAGTAGAAAATTATTTAATTAAATCCTGCCGTCACTATCTTCGCCCCAAAGCGTGACTCACCTTCATTATTCTCATCCCCAGAGAAGTTTACTTTACCCTGGGGTTTGTACTACCTCTCATTGAAGTTGGACCAAGCAAACAGAAGAGGAAGCATGTTTAAGTATGTTTTCTGTGCCCTTCTTGGAAGATAGACAAGACAAATACTCTTCAGTCAGATTTATGACGACAAGCGGGGATACAGACAGGAATAGGGTGGGGTGCTGTAAACCCTACACATCGGTGATTAATCCAAAGGGCCGCATTCTGCCGTCAGCTGGGCAGGGACAACTCCCATTCACTTCCATGGCCTTTCTGCACGTTTATCTCGGGACAGATCTGGTGATTAGGCCCTATCTTTGAAAACTGGCCATGTACCTTCCAGTAACAAATCTCTCAGCTGCACACTCCTTGCTAGAACAGAAGCACTTGAGCAGAAAGAAAAAAAAAATAACTATGTATGTACTGCACAGTTACAGAGTACAAGTACACAGAGTACAAGTTTGTGTTGGTCCGTTCGACTTCATTTTACCATCTGAAACCACATTTTCACAGCACACCTGCGCTTCTAAAGAAGGTGCTGCCTTCCATTTATAAACACAGCTAACAGCCACATTTAGCCATGGCCTGTACTTTAGTTTATCACGAAAGCAGCTTACGGAAACCTTGCACAAACAAATTCAAATGAACCAGAAACTATCGTGTTAAAAATTACAACACACATCCCGGACGAGCGTGGGCACACAAGTACGGTCTGAGGGACTTTAAATAGTTAAGAATGATGGCCTATATATCCACTCTCTTAACTCCCAACGTCCAACTTTTCCATGTAGCTAGTCCCTGGTAATACTAGGAATCAAAGGGCATGCAGCACCAGCAATAGGCTATTATAGCCCACACTTTATTACCCATTACTACCGAGGTCATTAGCGGTAAGAGTGATTGTACCGGTCTTAACCTATTGATCATTGTAACTACTATCATTTAATCCCGTGTTGAATGTCTGGAAAGCTGCTAAAGGCACACAAGAGAGAGTGCTTTAGTGATGAGAAATATAGCCAAAGCTTGGAAATTACACTTTGATTCATAAAATCTAGCCAGTGGTTTAAATCAATAGTATTTAAAACAGTCATGTAAGTTCTTAACTACAGCTCTCTAATATTTATGGGTCCCTTTCTGAGTGTATTCAGTCAAAACTAAACTTTATTTTAGATACTGTGCAATATACTTTACATTATGTTAGATAAAAAGTATTTATTTCTGATATTTTGTCTGATAGTAAGTGAAATCTAAACCAAGAGCTATAAATTCATTTTAGATTTCTATCTCTCAGATGTCAACTTAAATGTGTTGCCAAAAAAAATTACAAACCAACTTTAAAAATGACTTAACTGTTTAAGTACATGAAAATGAGCGTGTTTTATGAGTTAACAATGAATCACGGAAGGCAGTTTATGAAGAACTAAAATAATTCTGTCTTACTGCCTTCAGGGAGTTGAAGTTCAAATTAAACTACTGGCAGATATATTTAAAGAATGCTACGTTAGCATGCAGAGAAGAAATCAATCTTTTATTTTTTCTTTCAAGTTGTTTATTTCTATTTTGCACTTGAAACATGACTGTTGTTATTGATATGATTAATGAACTGCTTTTGGTATTGTTGACTGATAACAATAGGGTGTGGTAGATACCCAGCTGCATGTAAACCTGGCAGCAAAGGTAAAAATACAGCTGCAATTTGGCTTTGGGAGCTGTGCTAGTATGGACCTGCTGACATGCTAATACCATCAACGGCAAAAAATGTCTTTAATACTCACAATTGTCTTCGCTCACTGTTTCTCCCAGGGTTTTGCCTCTGCTCCTCCACATCCCCCAAAGCCCTCCCGGCCTCGCAGTCCCCTCTGGGACCCTCCCCCTTTCAAGCCCTACAAATGCCCTATTTTGGCAAGACCGACCAAGGAAAACTTCCACAAACTTGGGCCAAGCTCCCCTTGAACTTCCCCACGGAATTACAGCAGGGATGCATTTGTCACTCCTCCACACAACCCAGACAAGGGTCATGGGGATGAAAATGATTTAGTCCTATTTAATCATCTCCATTCCCTCATTTTCGGTGATATTAATATAATTAAATACTAGCTAAATAATTTCAAGTAGTTTAATCTTGTATGAAGCAAAAAGAAAAAAAAAAAAGAAGAATGCCATTTTCACACCCCGTGCCTCCGATGCTGGATACGGCTCTGGTGCTGTTAACTGTTAGCAGGCACGCATGGAAGATGGAGAGGATTTCCTTAATTCATCAAGAATAACTCTGCCAGAAAATCCTTTTCTCCTGCGATCTATGTCCGAGCTTGATTTCAGTAAGCCCTCATACCAGGCACCTTGGATTTCCAAACAGCAATTCTTCGGTTAAAGATTTTGTGATAAAAGTTAAACGGAGCAAAACAGCTGAACACAGAAAAGAACAAGTTGCTGAGGAACAGTTAAAAATACTGAACTACAGTAAAAATAGCTACGGCCAGGCAAAACCAAACAATGAACTTGAGCTGTCCTATTAGCAAGCTCTTATATACAATATATTTAAAATATAAAAAAAAAAAAATTCAGGCGAAACAATGCAAAACAGAAGATAAAGCACTGACACCCTGGCAAGCAGAGAGGCACGATGCCACAAGCCAGAGCAGAGTCCAGCAAAATAAGAAGTGCTGAAGGCAGGCAGGACCTGCTTCCATCCTGAGACTAAAACATTTCCGACATAATATTTCATCCTCCAAAATCCCAACACAAAAACGCCGCTGTCGGAATTATTCAGGCAGGAGCTGCAGTGCTGGTTTATTATGCGAAATGGAATCTCACTTTTAGACTTAGTTCTTTTGCCATAATACAGCACAGCGCATTAAGACAGGTAATGTTTATTATATTAATGTAAAATCAGCTAAGTAATCTGTCATTAGCATAACTGTGCTCTCTGTAACAATACAATTCCCTATTAAAAGAGGAGGGGGGGGGGAACCTACTTAAAATTAAATTAGCATTTTATTATTATGATTTTGTTTATTGTATTTTATCAGGAGAGAAGATCTCCTTGTGACCCACAGAAAGCAGAACGATGGGCTATGCTGACATTCCCTGGCATGTCAGGATGTCTGCCGTCTTCTGTGCTCTTCCCTAGCTGAGGAAGAACGGGAATATTTTCGTATTTGTTTACAGAATGAAACATCTGATCTTATCTTCCACTTCTCATGCATACCAGGTTTCTCACTAAGTGCCAGGATAATTGTTTCTGCTATAATAAATACCCATTTAATTTGCATAAAAATATAAAGTTTACATAAATTAAATCCTTTCTACATCTAACATTTGTCAAATAGAGACTAAACCAGAACATACACACACACATCCAAATACCCCTTTAATAAGATGAGTGAGATTTTAAGCTTCAGATTACCATCATAATTTTTCACATTTTAAAAAGTTACCGTTTTTGTTTCTGTCTCTAGCACGAAAGGAAAAATTATATAACTTGCTGTACATGGTTCCAAACAGTGGTGATTTTATAATGATTCAGTTTAAAACTAAAAAAAAAAAAAGGAAAAAACCCTGCATTTTTTTCCAGAGTTTAGGAAAGGAAATGTTAGATCAACATATTCTGCCAAAAAGCCTCAAATAAACCAAAAGCAATCCTGCTTAGAAACATCCAAAATACCCCTAAAGCCCTTGAAAACCCCTTGAAACCCTCTCTCCCAAACACCCTTAATATACTGAGAATGATCATGGTGTCAGACTCCTTACATTTGTGTATTAATTCATACATACATTATGGAGAGCTTAATTAAATAATAAAAGACCGTGATTGAACCAGCAACATTTAATATGCCCAGAATTTCTTGTGAGTGAAAGGGAAGTGTTTCACAGAGGGGTTTTTTCTTTTTTTCTTCTTATGGCTGATTTTAAAGAACCGCAACTCCCAACAGATTTCTAGGAAGGATGAGCCCTCTCTACATCCCTGGCTATTTTCTCCTGCAAGAATCAAATCCACAGCTGCCTGCTCTTCAAACTCAGGGCATTTCAGATGACGTACATTGTCGTGGCCAGTTGAAAAAAAAATTAGTGATTCTTGAAAAAAATATCCACCTGGTTAAATCCTGCTGTTTATTTCCCACACAAACCAGAGCTCTGCTTAAACACTCGGGTTGGCTTTACCACTCTGGTTCCAAGTGACGCCTTTATAACAGCTGTAAACTTTATTTGCTTAAAAATGTGCAGGTTTTCACACCTATGGCAGACACCTACAGCTGAACATCACAGCTAAGCACAACGGTGCAAATTAGATTCTAATGAGAAAACATCAGTTGCTTCTTTGACAATTTTGCCATTCACTGATTTACTTCTAATGAAGACACACTCCAACCAGCCAGCACGCCGTGTTAAAGGTCAAAGCACGTTCAAAAAAATGCCTCACAAAATCAAGGCAAATGGGAAACCCGTAAAGAAACCTTCTCATAAAGTGGCGTGGCAATTAGAGTAATTGTGCAAAAAGCCGTCTTCGGTAAAAAGTAGAAGAAATTAAGCTGCCACTACTGTAACAGGTTAGATGAAAATCAAAATTTAATGTATTCTCCCTTGTGTCATCTTGTTTTGTCAAGACATCAAATAGAATTGGAAAGTACAAAATAACAAGCCCTTGAGAAATCACAGAAGCCGACCTTTTTGATGTTGTTGGTTTACCTTGTTCTCAGTTATTTGAACAATGATGTTTCAGATTTAAGGGCAAGATAAAGCTAAAAAATTAAAACCCGTTGTCAGTTTGGGGAGGAGGGGGTGTTGTCCCTCCCAAATAACAGAGCATCTTACCTAATCAATGAAGGCAAATCCGTCCAAAACTAGTGCACAGAACAATTAGCAATTCCACTTATTTGTGCAATATTCAGTCTAGGTTCTCTAACATTCATTCAACTTCAATACAGACTACACATCCCCCTGCTAGCGCAGGAAACTGTGCTGGAAAGGTTAAAAAGGAAAAAAAAAAAAAAAAAAAAAAGGAGAAAAAAAGGCTGGGGCAGAGATATTTGCCAGTGCTGCTATTCTCCCAGTCTCTACACGGCCACTTTAATCTGCATATGAGTACATGGTGGATTTTTTTCCCCTTTCCTTGTAACTGGAAAGTGAAGCTGAACAAGTAAGCACCTTATAAAAACAAAACAGGACAGGACATTTTAACTGAACTACAGCAAAGCAGTTTCCAGTAATGCAGTTCTGCTTTCAATAAAACAAACAAACTGCTTAAAACCCGCCAAGCCTTTCACCAAACAATAACAAATTTAGCTTATGGTGTCAGGACTTTCCCACAATCTAGTTTTGCAGGTGTTGATAAAACTACCCCTGTTACCACTTTTCCTTAGCAAAGAGGGGAGAAAAACACCACCAGTAAGTTATCCTGCTACTGGGAAACCTTTACAGAAAGTAAATCCAAGTGCTGTGTCCTCTCAGCTCACATTTGTCTGCAGCACCTCTGAAAAGACCAAGAAATACAGAGCAGGGAAGCACATGAGCTTTTCAAACTCCTTAAACTTTTGAACGCAAAAATCCTTCTCCCCTTACCTTTCTTCAGCTGCCGGAGCATGTAATCACAGACACAGAAACCAAGGCATTTTGCACTGAAATAATAATTTCAGGATTTTAAAAATAACTTCATTCTCAAGCAACAACGGTGCTCGAGCACTGTCAGGTTAAAATGGTGCATAAGAAATCACTCTGACTTCCCTACCTTGCTTTCAATGCCTAAAAATCCATTTTATTCTTCTCCACACAACTGTTGCAACCCTTTTCTTCCCTGCACACAACTAAAACCAACTCAACTGGCGAAGACATCAGAGCCCACCGTCCATCAGTGCAATCATCCATCTGTGACCCATTACAGCCCAGGGGCGATGTGCTACGACTCTACCGTGGGGTCTGATCCCTGTTCACACCCCAGCACGAATTTCAGCATGGGGTTAAGAGTTACACTTCTAAAACGTGTGCAGGGCTCATCCAGCTCTACGAGAACGTGAGGCACCCACACCTTCCTCTGTCCCTGCAAAGACAGCGCAGGGATTTAATTTCTTCCCTGTCAATCCCATTGTATTTATGACTTCTCTTTAGTTCAGCTGAGTGACTGGTCAGAGCATGTCTCAGAGCTTTTTTTTTTCTCTTTTAAAGCAAAAATAACACTGCTTAGAAAAGGGAGGGCACAATGGCACAGCACAGTAAAGTGAATGTTAAACAAGACTCAGAAAAAAAAACAAACCAACTGTAGCAAACAAAAAAAATTTCAAAGCAGCCCTTCCTATCATAAGCTTTCTGATGATTTATGGTTTACCAACTCAGCAAGGTTACGCAACACTGCATGCCTTTAGATGCATTATTTGAGTCAGTTGAGATTTAATTAAGATCACAGCCTCCAAAATCCCTGTCAAATGAAAATTCACAGAAGACAATACACTATATATCCTCATGCAGATAGTCTCCATTCCATGCTCTGGAATAACATAAGTTAATCCTCGTTTCTATGGTGGCAGACAAAAGTTCACTAATTTTGTTTTCTTTTGACACTTGTGTTGTTTTCTGTTTTATGTCATGAGATCATTCCCTTTTGAGAGGGGAGGGGAGCTGATATAGGGGGAAAGGAGGGAGAGCAATATGTCTGAATATGGCAGCAGATGTATTTTGACATTCTCACAGCTCTGCTGTGATGTCATCAAGTTTTCATATAATTAACCCCTGCCAGTAAGAGCATCCTTTCATGACATCTGTCCATTGGGAAGAGGAGGAAGGAGTCAGGGAAAAAAATCACAAAAAGTGCCTCGGTCTTCCTCTCACACTAAAACCAAAATCAATCAAAATTAAATTAAGGCTACAAAACAGCATTTACACCTTCCTTCTGTATCAGTGACTGGCTTTTCCCAATTCATTATCTGCCCCAACTACCTCCTCACCTCCGAGGTGCTCTGAAACCACACGCCACAGATGCCCAGCTCATTCCCAGCGCCTTCTCCTCCCGACGGTCCTGGTGCAGGGGAACCCCTTCACTCTATAATCCAGCTCCTCTATTTGCTAAACATGAGCACGTTAAATAAAACAATATTTCTTACAGAGAAATTGCTAGAACTTTACCTCATTCCACTGTATTCCTATTTGCATTATCTTAGTATCTGCTTGCTTATCTCATGGTTTAGAAATGACAGGTGCTAGCGGTCTTTTGTTTGACAGGCCACTACACAAATAACTGTCTTGCCTGAAAGGGCTAATGCACTACTAATGAACAATAAATCAACTTTGATTATAAAGTGTCAGACCAATCAGTTTGCAGTTCAGCTCTATCACAGTCTAGGCCAAGGCAGCTACTCTGTTCAGGCAGCACTCGGGTTTCATCTCTGCAGCCTTATCAATGAAATTTTTTGGACGTAGCCACAGGAGATCACTGAAAGCCCTCTGACAGCAGATTTTCCGCTGGCTGCGAGGAGAGGACAGAGCCTGCTTTTAGAGACTTCCTAGGCTGCTACTACAATAAATATACAATCAACAAAAGCCGTTTCTTTACCAGACAGAAGCACACTCTAACGACATACGCACATGTACACATGTGTTGTAGCCGTGACTTTTAGAAGCAAACAGAAATGCCTTTCAACTTGATGTAAAAGATGTGCGAGATGCCTGAAAGCTCTGCACATTAAACGCACTTACTAGGGGTTCAATCTGGTAAATAATGATTTAGCAGGCAGGGTGCTTACAGCTCTGGGGGGAGAGGAGGGTAAAGAGCCTCCTTGCCTACTACAGCTACTGCACACGCACAAGGCATTCCAGGATTGGGCCCGGGAGCATCAGGCATGAAAATCAGCTGTGATCCAAATAAAAAAAAAAAAGATTTTAACATTTCAGTTTATTTATAAAAAGGCAAACTAGCGTGCGCAAGTCACTTTTTATTAGAAATAAACTTCAGCAATTTATTGTAGTTCACAACTCAACACTCACTGCTAGAATAAATCCAACCGTTTGGTTTTCATAAACAGATCTTGGTCACCCTGAATGATTCACACTTCCTGCCACCAAACTTGTTTTTATTTAAAAATACGAAATGGTAGCGTGTCAAACGCCGGCACACGCTCCGAGACGACTGTGTCGCGTTACCGAGGGGCTTTTCCCTGCCACCAGCACAAGGACAAGTCACAACTCTCACTGTTTTCGGAGACAAGCTGGCTTTGAAGGAGTTAATTCCAGAGAGGAAGAGTGTATATGCACTTTGCTCTAAACTTACCACCCACTTCCTAAGGGTTCCCTCCTCCCCGCCACCACCACCCTCGAAATTTCAGCTCACTCGCACTGCAACGCTGACACCGAGCCCGGCTGCGCCGAGATCCCGTTACATCCATTTCGCCGGGGTTCACAGCACCAGTCAATGTCAAAAACAAAGCTCACTCACTTAATTTCCCCCTGGTAAATTGACTGGCGAATCCATTCAGCGATCCCGGTTCCTGACATTTAAACCTGACACTGTGTTTTATCCGGCTCCGTGCACTTTCCCTCCTTCCTCGCTCTTCTTCCCAACTCCAGCGCCGCGGCGCAGCCCGCGCGGGCTGTCACGACAGGCGCCAGGCGACACGTTCCGCTCATCACTTCTGAAAACCCCCGGCGAGCTGCGGGGCGCACACGCTGTCCCTCCCTACCTCCCTCCTTCCCTCCCTCCTCCCGCGGAGCAGCCGGGACCGCGCGGCTCCTCCAGCCCGGCGCGGCTCTTTCCGCCACTTTGCGCGGGCCCCCCGCCCCCGATCCCCCCGCGGGGCACCCACCTGGGCGGCGGCGGGCGGCGAGCGGCGCGCCGGGCCATGGAGCGGGCTGGCGGAGCGGCGGGCGCGGAGCGGTGCGGAGCCTCCGCGGGCGCGGGCGGAGTGCGGGGCGCGCTGCTCGCGGGCTGCCGCCGCCGCGCCGCCACCCGCGCGGCCCCGCCCTGCGCCGCCGCGCACACCCCGCCCCGGAACGGGGCGCCCCGCGGGCCGCCCCCGCCCCCCGCCCGGGCACCGCGGGCTGGACACCCCCCCGGACCCCGGCGCGGCCGCGGGGCGGGGGAAAGCGGCGGCACAGCGCGCTGGCGGCGCCCCGGGGGAGCCTCCTGCCCGCCCCGCAACTTTCTCGTCTCCCGCGGAAAGTGGCTGTCGCTCTCCTGCTGCCCGCCCGACGGCTCTGCCACACAACCGCGGGATATCGGTATCGGAAAATAGCACTGAGAATAATAAAAGAAAAACCACAATTTGCCTCTGACGGGAGTTTGCACCAAAACGCGGCAGAGCGCCCGGCCTGCGGAGGGAAGCATCTCCCCTTCGTCCCTCGGCCGCGCCTGGGGGACCAGCAGTACCCGTGTCCCCCTGCCAGCCCTGCCCGGGGACAGCCACGGCCACGCGGATCTAAAGCAGCCGAGCTCTGTGCACACAAATCCGCTGTGTTTGGGTCTGGGGCACCTCTTAAACGTGGGGTACCCCTCACTCAGAATGAGCTTCACAAACTCAAGGCGGGCGAGCTCCAAGAAATGCTTGTCCAGACTTCAGCACCCACAATCGACCGCCTTGTCCGTGTCCTCTGTCTAACCCAGGGACTGCCACTGACCTGGTGCCCTGTTTTCCCCTGTCCAAAAGGCTCCCATGCTGAGTTAGATCCGAAAGAGATCATCGAGTCCAACTACTTCATCTCAGGCAGCAATATTTGGTAAAATCTCTCCCCCTATTTCAATTACTTTTTTTTTTTTTTCATTTTCACATAGTTTCTGAAGACAGAATTGATGCAGAGTAACTCCTCGGTTACTTCGCGTGTAAGTACAAGAGCAGACGAAATCTGCCCTACACCATTCCCAGCAGAAGCTCCCGTTATTTGCAGGAGTCGGGGCTGTCAGACAATAGCCCCATTAGTGATGCTGCTGAAGAACCTCACAAGAAGCAAAGACAAAGGACCCAATTTACTGACAACTTGTGATCTGATGTTAAATGGGATGCGATACGGATTGCTTTCCACCCTAAAGTGTTTTCGTGTCAGATAACAAATTTATTAATGGGATTTTTTTCAGGTCACAAAAATGTGACCCCACCCTCTTATGAATATTTAATAAGGCACTAAGGGCATCTTTTGCAAGACCCTAAATCTGCCAGAAGCAGCCTACATGAATCAGAAAGTGCCTGCCTCTTAAAGGGGCACGGACGCCCCGAGCAGGTCAGCACAGCCAGGGCATGGGAACAGCCAGGATTTATCCGTGTTGTATCTGTGCAAAGTCAAGCACACACATACACAAACACCCCCCAACACACTGGCAGCTCAGCAATAACATAAACCATAAAGCACGCAATGGGCTAGTAATAATTATCACCTGTGCTTAAGAGAAATCCTTCCTGTCCTGGACTTCAAAGTAATCTCGAGGAACTTGGATTGCTTTGGGAAATATACGACAGAATACACAGACTTAAACTTTTCAACAGTTCTCTTGTGGACCACCTCCTCCTTCCTGCTGTATTTCTAGGAGCATTGCTGTGGCAGCATTCCCAACAGCCTCGGCAGCAAAGGAGCAGTCTTAGGAAGGCTCTGAGCCTTAACTCACCCTGACCAACTCTGCAGCCAAAATGAGCACGGGGCTGTGTGCCCAGCCAGTCTCTGCAGAGCATCAGAGGATGCTCTACAGACCCCACTTGGGAAATCTTTTGATCCATCTTGTCTTCCTCAGCAGAAACTTCTCACCCACACAAGCCTCAATCCTATTCTCACATCATCAATTCATATTTTCCAGTATCACCATATCCAGGCACACACAGCTCACTCCAAGGCCAGTGCCCTCCTTGTGCCCTGGTCACTGGCTGATCACACGCCTGTGAGCCAAGCTCTGCCTTACTCTCTTTATAAAAAAAAGGGATTCTCTGAAGCCTACCACTTTGCTCAAGGCATTTCTCTTCTTTCTAGGGGCAAAGAAAAAGTGTAACGTGTCAACGTAAGCCCAAGGCTGTGAGAGCTACATGTGAAGCAAAAGCACAGTGCTGGCTCTGGCACTGACAATTCTCCCCAGCCTTGGGCAAGTCACCTAGGAATTTTTATGTTTTTAATTCTTTTTTAATGTCTCTGGTGTTGACGATGCCTATTCCTCCGAGAGCTCAGTCCGCAGTGTTGCTGGCCTGGCTTTGCAGTGGCCTGCACCATTCCAAGGCAGTCAATGGCCTCAACATCTCTGCCTCCTCATCTGCAAAATGGGGATAATATGACTTGTTTCAGGGTCTTCTGTGAACCAATATTTGCAAAACACTTTGAAAAATGAAAGGTGCTGTCTAAGCACTGAGTGCTGGCCATAGAACCTGCAAGCCGTATTTTTAAAGCGTTTTATACCCTTTCATATAAAAGCTTCATACCTGCAAGCTCAGCCAACATCTGCTCTGGGCTAAAAACTTCAGCCTTAGTAACAGAGATGGTAGCACTTGTTAAGTAAGGTCACCATGAAATATAATGCATTTCTAAGCCAGCTAAATATTTTAAAAGACCAAGAAGAACCATAAACTCCCACTTTAATTCCATTCAATTACAAAGAGTCATCACAGACAGAGACCATCAGACAGGGATGTTCAAAACAGAACACATAAAGTAACACATTAAAAATAACTGGGAGAGAGCGTGGCTAGATGGCTATTTGGCACTGTGTGCCCATGGGATCTGATCCATATTAGGTGGCGGTAACTTTCACCTAGGTGAAAGAAAATAATCACTGGATACTAAGCTCTAAGGTCCAAGTGAGAGGAATAGATCATGAATTATGACAAATACAGCAGAATAAATGATTTTGCTATGCCATTATTTTACATGTACGCTTTATTCACAGACTTTTATTCACTAGCTGTGCAGAGACCACAGACTTGCCTGCAGAAAAGCCTCAGCTGCCTGCAGGGCAGGGGAGAAAAAAAAGAAAAGACAAGACATCCACAAAGTGCAATCTTCTCTAACCAGAGTCAACCTGCCCCAAATGAGTCAATTTTATGTCTAGTCCTAATACAAGGCAATTTCTACCTAAGACAGCAATACATCTGCACTTAATCCTCGGGATGTTCTCCTGGGCAGGCACTGCCAAATAGGTCCCATTTTGCTCTCTGGCAGCTGGGAGTGTGCCAAATCCTGTGCCCTGCTTTCCAAACACAACTTTGGGAGTAATTCAGCATAGCTGAGGGGCCAGTGCTGCTGTGGCACAGAGGAGCCCACCCGCCCAGCAGGGCCAGCGCCAAGCCTGGCAAAGGCCAGTGCCAAACCAGGCTGCTCAGCACTCGGACTGCAGCCATGGGCCACTTAAAAACCAAACTGCTGTTTGCAGTTCTGAGGGAAAAAGGCCGTCTCGGATACTATTCCCACTCCTGGATCCCCAGGCCCATTTTTGTGGGGTTAAATCATATTTTCCTGTTTTGAGAATGCTTCATTTTCCCTTGTTGCTGTTTGAAAGACCTACAAAAACAAATGGGGAAAACAACTGACTAAACAGGAAACGGTGAAACTTATAACCCACAAAGTGCTGAGAAAAAGGACAAAGTAAACATTTTTTTTGGGTCATTTTTAATAATCTCAGCTAATGGTAAAATATCTTCAGGCATAGAAGTGATTTTTAGGCTGATGATGTCTAACAAAACAGAATGCCAAAGCAATTAGCATTTTGGTAATCCTTGTGTCTCTGTTGCTCTTCTTTTCTTTTGATGTGAAACTGTCATTTTTCTTACTGGCCCTGCAAATTCTGCATGAACAAGGCTCTTTAAATCCCCTCAGTGTTGTACAATGGTTTAAATTTCACTTCATGGCATGCTTTAAATTACCATTCACATCTTCATTTAATGCATCATTTTATAATGCCAGTGTTACTAGTTAATTTATATATACACAGCAGGATGTGTCAACATTCAGGTGAGTTATGAATATGATTGTACAGGAGTTATGGAAGACATTTCAGCAAAATTATGGTTCCCTCTAAACATAAAAATATTAATAATGAATCAAACATCACAGGTAAACAACAAATTTTATATAATTGCTCCCCCCCATGCTTCTAGATAAATAAATAAATAAGAATGGCATAATTTTTGCTCTCCATTCATATTTGATTGATCTTAATAAATTGCCATCTCCTTTCCTAATAAACTGTAATCTCTTGTTTCCGCCACAAAGTAAAATTTATTAGCACACTCTTCTACCAGCAGGTCTGCATCACTCACAGCACAGTGTGCAAATTGTTCCAAGTATGCTTGGGCATTATTCATAATTTATTTTTCTGCCCCAAAGTACACAATATATTGAGAGGTAATCACCACTAACTGTTCTCAGTTACTTTCCTTAATTATGTGAGATGACATTTATGTCACGTACAGTAGAGGAAATGCTGCAGTTTCCACTAAAACTCCATTTTTTTTTTTTTTTGCCATGGGTTGAAACACAGTGTTCACACAGAGAAAACCTTCTTAGGACAGGAAAGACTGGAGGTGGTATCTGGTAGGAGATGGGAACACCTCCACTTGAAAAGAACAAGCCCTGTCTACCAAAATAACCCACTGGGCATGACAACAGCGATGGCTCCGAGAGGAAAAGTAGGTGTTTTGTCGTGATGTTAAAGTTGCCATGGTAAGAAAAAAAACCACAGAATGAAACATCAACAAAACAAATGTCAATCAAACACATTTTCGCCTGTTAAGTATTAACCAGTGAACTCCTGGCCACCCCAGATCATCTTCTGAGCGGTGTCGCAGTGCGGGCAGGCGGGCGCTGAGGGATGGAGCCGCCCCAGGGTCCCCAGCCGGGTGTTTGGGGCTGGATCACCCCAGTTTGGGGCTGGTGTGGAAGGCAGTGCTGGAAGCACTGCCCTCTCCTGGTAATCTGCCTCTCTCATCAGGAGACTTAATGCTTCACCTCACTCACAAAGGATCCTCTTTAAAAACCCAGGGCTGCTTCCACAACAACCCAACCTACACAAACGAACGTATCACCAGAGATATAAACTAAAATAAAACTGATTAACTGTGGGTCCTTTTAGGTAAAAACACCTATCAGACTACTCGCAGTCCAGGAGTGCTGAGCTCTGTATTCTGGTACTCCTGTGAGAACACCCTCTATCACCACTGGGCATTTTCATTTTTCACTCATTCTGTTGGGAATGTGTATCAGAGTATTTTCAATAAAACACCTTCTTAGCAGTAATGGGCCACTGTTCCCATTTCAGGTGGTCCCCAAGGTTTCATGATATAGTTTATTTAGCTGGCTCTTAGTTCCAAGTTTTCTTCCAATATTCAAAAGCTATTTTAAATTTTTTTAAAGAAGGCAGCCAAGGGAAGACATTTTTCTCTTCTTTAAAAAGCAAGATGGTTAAGTTAATACATGCAATGAAACAACTCGAATTACTTCCTAAAGAGGTGTTTAGTCAACAGCCCTGTGGTTAGATAGGAGTGCAGAGAAAAGCTGTGACACTGCTGGTGCTACACAGAGATGGAGTTTGGAAGCAGCACTGGCATCTCTGCTCCTGCTAGAAAAAGCACTGTGACTCCAGGAATCAAATGTATATGGAAAAAGAACTTTTTAGGAAGCAGGGCTTGGTGAGAAGGTGTCCTCATGACCACCACCCTGTGATGCACATGGTGTGCTTCTCCTCCTTGCTGTCTCTGGGTCAGGAGCATCCCCTCACTAAGCCTGGCAGGATGGGGAATGGGAGGGGAGGAGGAGCTGTTGTTGTTTTGGGAAAACAAGACTGCAGGGCAGGAGAAGCCCCAGGCTCAGCACAGCCATCCCCTGGCCTTTGGCCACGTCAGTCATTTTGATGGTGCACATCTGGTTTCACATGGGCGAGAAACAGGCAGCCGTGCTGGCTAAGCAAACAGCCCAGCCACAGGACTTTGCTCGCCGATCCCTTGGGGTCATCCGAGCGGCTCAGAGTCCTTTGTGCATCACTAAGCAGGGCTCACTGTGTGCTCTGGGCTTTCCCTTTGTACTTCACTCAGGCCCTTCACAGCACAGTGCCACGATCTATCACTTCATTCCAAATAAACGGGCTCGGACTCAACTCAAGGACAGGGTCCTCCCCTCCTGCTTCCCTTCTTCAGGCAAATGCAGCTCCTGTCTGTGACCCATCAGCATTTTCTATCCCAGTCTGGCTGCTGCTTATTCCAATCCTTTCCCCTCTCCAGCCCAGAGCCACAAGAAAAGAGGGGATGCTGAGGGGTGGGTAGCAGGTCTTGGTGCTGGGAGAGGATGTGGTGTGGCAGCCAGGACCTGCTCCTTTGCTGCACCCATCACAGAAAAAGATGAACAAGCAAATAAAAGAATTTTTCTCTGGTCCCTTAAAGGCAAAAAAATTGACTTCCTGTAGCAAGAGAAATCCTTCAAATGAGTCTAAAGATCTTGGGTTGGAAAAGCACAAACTCGCTGCAAAGTGTAACAGGAGAGGAATACTACAAAAAATTTATCTCTGGAGGGAGACAAAAATTCTCTGCCCTCAAACACAGTCACTTCTGGGGTGGATGGTGGCAGCAACTTTGCCACACAGAGCCCTGAAGGAATTCAGGACACCTGAGGCACCAAATCCTTCACTCGAATGAAATTGCAGGGTGATTAAGCAGAGAGAATGTAACTATCCAAACTGTAATTTGGCCAGCACAATGGATCTAACACCCCTATTCTTGGGAGGAAAAAAAAAATAAGTACTGTATTTGAAGTTCAAAATCTAATTAACTATTTGAGAAAAAGAATTCTGTTTTTAAAAGAAAATTCCTAACAATATAAAGAGAATTAGTGCCAAAGTTTTTGAAGAACCGCATAAAATGGTAAGAAAGACGTATGATATTGTAATAATAGGAATGACTGGATTTGCTCAAATGTTCCTTATACCTTATAATACAGGAATAAAATACAGTGTAAATCCTTCTATCTACGTAAGTTCCCTGTACAGAAAAATCTCTCCTTTAATAGGTTTACACCTTTAACATGTATTAGTTTGGAAAAGTCCTAGGGTATAATTACACATCTTGGCTTGGCACATTAATAGCTGTTCCCTTCATTTACTGATTTCTTTTACTGGTCAATTTGCTATTTTACTACATTGCTCTTACAGCTTGGCTTCCCCCCTGTGCTGGGAAGGGCAGAGGGGCCGAGCTGGCCATGGGCTGTGTGTGCTGCCTTGGGGAGGTGGCTTTTGCTACCTTGATCCCTGCCATCTGCACGCATGATGCTCGTTTGGGATGTGGCATTTGCATCCACATTTGCCAGCAAGCTGCAGGTCACAGGCAGAAGCAAGCAGAGCTGCCCTCACTTCCAGGGAAATCTGTGCAGAAATACACTCTACAGGCCCAGGAGAGAATGAGCCAAGCAGGGCTTCTCCAGGGCTTGGTGCCACCTGTCTCCCTCCAGTGTCCCCCAGAGCACCTGCTGCTGCCCAGGCTCCTGACCCTGCATCCATCCCCACGGCGTTTCCTCACAAATCCCCTCTGCCAGCTTGCATCCCTCAACTCCTTCCTTGCTCCAGGCTTTCGCTGTTGTCCCAGATTTTGCTCTCTGCTCCCCTGGAGCTGCATCCCTATTGCTCCTCCTCACCTTCTTTCTCCCTATGGCTTGAGAGATGCTCACCTGGGATAGGATGCTCACCTTACTCCATCACACACCTGGGAAAAGCCCATTTCTCCAGGATGGAGAAGGGACGCATCTAATGATCTATGCTACCAGTCACCCCAGGTTCCCTTTTCATCTCTCAGCTCCAGACTCACAGCAAAGTTCACACTTTCTAAGCCTCTGTCCAGTTTCTACAGGTTTTTTGACAGTAAAGGGTTTTCTTGTGTTATAGCAGAGCCATTCAGTTAATGGCTTCTCAGCAGTGCCATTATAAACCAGAACTTTTCAGGTGTTTATTACTCAGCTTTAAAAATTGGCTCTATGCTGAAATTTGGCAAACGAAGTGTCAGCCTAGGAGAAAATTTTATTTTTTGCCAATTTTGTACTCTTAAAAAAAAAATGACCCCATTTTGGCCTCCATAAAAACGCAGCTTTTGCTGCCTCAATGACACTGGTGAAGTAACAAGTCAATATTGTAATAGTGCCAGCAGAACTGAGTGATTTAATGCCTAAAATTGCTTTGAAGGTGAAGAGTGCTATTGAGCTGCTAATTATTAACTATTATTACTGATCCTGCCGCACAACAAAGATGCAAACAGAAAACAGAGGGAATATGAGACATCACTGGGAAACAAGGCAGAATCGAAATGAGGGTCCAGCACTGAACACAGAGGAGCTGGAAAACAAGAGTCAGGAGCCTTGGCAGGGTGGGATCCTCCAGCCAACGCAAGAAGAATGAACTGATATGGAAATATTATTTTTCGTTTTCCAGGACAGTATTTCAAACACAAATAAAATACAAATGACACAGTGTAGCTTGCTCCATGCCAAAGCTAGCAGCGATGTGGGACCAAAATCAGCTCTAAACCAAGCTGAACTGAGGTCAGTAGGAACCTCATATTGCTCAGCTGAAGCCAAGAGAAACTTTGTCATTTAATCCAACGCGAAGAAGACAGAGCCCTGAAGGTGCTGAGGATGGGTGACCTTGCCTCAGCTGCTCAGCAGTCAGACATCCACATAAAAATGGGCTGGGAATTTCAGAGATCCCAAAAGACTTACACATCTTCAGGACTTCTATGCACAGGAATAGCAGCACCCGCATCACACACCCCAAAATCAGACCTAGGTTGATCTGACTTGGCTGTACAGAAGGAAAAGCAAGTGATCTCCACTCTGATCATCTCCAGCCACTCATTCCACTGTGTCACCTTCTGAGGGGACTGCGGTTCCTTAGCAGAAAGGTGACACAGTGAGTATTTCTTCTTTGGGGGAAGAGTGAGGACCAGGAGTTGAGTGAGGCCAGGGCATGCTGCCATTTGGAATGTGCTGTACCAAAGCAGCCGTGAAAAGTCATCGTGGCTGCTTTCAAACACAGTAAAAAAGGAAAAAAAAACCCAATTTATCTTTCTGGAAACTTTCTGCTTGTCTAAGTGGCAGCTATTTAAATACAATTAACAAGCAAATGATTTTAAAATTACAATACATTTAGTAAGGCAGCATCACAAACAATTTGCATCTCATTAAAGTGTTTGAAGCTGCAGAATCAACCTCCCAAAAGGGCTGCACATCAAGTGGGAAACACAGACACAGTCAACAGCTTCTGCACTGTCCTGTGACACCGGACACATGATGGGAGGACAGCAGAGGGGGGGCTCAGTGTCCAGCTGAGCCCCTGGCTTGGCCACCCCCATGGGGAGTTCTGGCCACGGCTCTCGGCACAAGGACGGATGCCATAAGCCACAGCCTTGCTGGAAGTGGGTGTAAAACGAGGAAGGAAGGAAGGAAGGAAGGAAGGAAGAGGGTGTGTGTGTGTGCGTGTGTGCATGTGGGATGGGCACTTTTTAATATACATTCATGAACAAAGAGTTTAAAGAGATTTCAAGCTATTTACTCAGCTCTATATATAATTAAAAGTTTATAGATTACACCACCACAAACCTTCCGAGATTGCTGCTGGGTTTGAACACACATTAATTCCCAGGAGCCTCCTGCAGAACAATCCCACACTGACGTGTGCAGCAGGAAAAGCCTCAAAGAAGTAACAGTTTTAAATGCTTCCAATTCACTCTCAACTGTGATTTACTGTGGTGGTTCCATTTAACCCGGAGGATTCAGGAGCACTTCCCTGATCACACACTGCTTCCCCTCGTGCCTTTGGCTTCCTTTAGAAAGCCAAGCTGATGCACCAAGCCCTGCTGGATCCATCCTAGGGTACAGGTTTTGCTAAGCACAGCTCCAAATGGGTACCTGTGTGGGCCAGGGCTGCTGAATTTGCTGTCAGTGCAGCTCCTGCCAACAAGACCCTTCTGTTGTAGCCCATGGAGGGAAGTGACCTGGCAGGAGGCTGGTGAGAAGCCATTGCTGGTGGGAGGGAAGGAATATACTCAAGATCTGTACAGGTGATGCATGAACAAATTCCGAGATGAATGAGGATTGCAGCTAAACAGCCTTAATTTCACTTATCAGGGGACTTGAAGGTGAGGATGTTCAGAAGAGAGGATGTCCCTGAATAAGTCACTTCTCACAATCAGCCTCAAGCGCCGACACTGCCAGCACTGACCTACACTGCAACCACACCTTTAATCCAAAAGTACTTTGCTCCAAAGTCCTGCACGACCTGAAAATGCACAAACAATCCCTTCCCTAGAGTTCAGCACAAGTTCTGAAACAACCTTTTACTTGCTGTGCCTCCGACTCCACGGAGCTGCACGTGACAGTTGTTTAACGCTGCGCAGCACAGTTAGACACAGCGCTGGCAGGGGAGAGCGACAGAAGAGTTTACAATTGAATCTGCAGAGGAAATTCGGGTAAGTTGAATTATCCATTTGGAAGCTGGCCAAGGGCTGGGACTACTCCCAGAAGAAGCGGCCGGTTTTGCTCGTCCTTTGAAAGGCAGCTCCTCTGAGCTGCCTGTGGCTCTCACTCGCTGCTCTGATCAGAGAAGGGCCAGCACATCCTCGGTGCTCCTCCTGGCAGGGAGGCTTTCCTGGGATCCAGAGGTTCTGTCCTGCTGCTGAGAGACCCCTCAGTGGTGACAAAGGGCTGAGGGCACTGACGCCCTGCAATGACTCTGCAAGAGGGGTGGGTGGCAGCTTGAGCCTGGGAAGCCCAGTAAAAAGTGAGATGGAAAAAAGAACTTATAACGAAAACCACAGGTAAAAGCAAACCAGTCATCACCAGGTGCATTCACTGCTCTGGGCACTGCACACCAGAGAAGCTCCAGAGCCCTTTGGGTGGTTCCCAGGTCTCTCCATCCCTGGTGTCGTCACAACCAGCATGTGTCACCCCAAAACTTCCTGCCCAGAGATGCCACCAACTATTGACACAGGCCTTGCATGCTTCTTTTTCAGACCTGTGGTTTTGTAGTTTGTCAAAACAGGATACTATTTAAATTTAAAATGTTACGATTTAAACAAAGGTGAAATAGTTACTGCTGTTTTAGCAACCAGACGTCAGGCTCTGCTCATGCACACACATTTTTTTTGTTTTTAAAAGACCTCAGTCCGCTTTGCCAGCAAGCTCTCCCTGCAAACCTGGATGCGAAGACAAGTGTCTAAGCAAAACAACACTCACTTTCTATGAATTACTGAACATGTGTAATTCATTTATCTGTAATATTGTGCTAAACTCAGCTCCAATTAAACAAACGAAAACACCTGCTTAGCACACATAGATCTTTCCATACCTCAGGGGAAGACACATCAGTGTGCTCTGTAGTACAATCTGGCTCAGAAGCCTACACTAACAATGCAAAGCTGGGATTTTTCTTTTTTTCTTAAATGCACACAGGCAAGGAGATTAAAAAAAAAATACAGGGAGATTTTGGGGGTGGAGTATTTGTGTTTGGTATTTCTACCTATAGCACGTGCAGTTCTGTGCTATTTAAGTGCTCACTGGGGGCTTCTCATGGGCAGCTGCACCTGAGGGCATGCATCACTCCAGGAAAAAAAAGTGGGATAATGAAAACTTTAAAACACATATAACTGGCCCCAGATATTATGATACTGTAAAACTACCAAAGAGACCTCGTGTTGACAAATTTATTGAGCTGGGGAGAAGATGTTTCCTTTTCTTGCTCTGCTTCTGGACCACAGGCATCCAAGGAGCTCCAGGGGACATCCCTGTTGTCCCCCACATTAACGGATCAGAAACACAGTGAGACACAGTGAAAATCACAGTGACACACTGAACAGGGCACCCCAATATGGGGGCTGAGACCACCCCAGATGTCCCAGCAGCAGAAACAAGACACAGTCTCATCTGACACATTTTGGACCAACAGAAGTGTGTCCCTTTGGGGGTGCCTCAGAAAGAGGGGTGCCAACGTTGGTTTGGGTGTCCTGTGTGCTTGGCTGGGTGCAGCAGCTGCCATAAGCAGAGCCTGCAGCCTGCCAGATCCCCTACACTTAACTCATTTCCTATTCTTTACTCACTGCCTGCAGACAATAAGCTGTCAATCAGATCCCCACCAGAACATTTACAATTATCTTCCCTCTCCCCGCACCTCAGCATGGCCCCGTGCGAGCGGCTCCATCCCGAACTGTTCACACACGAGCCATTTGCAGCTCTTCTGTCACCAAAACTGCCCCCACTTTAAAAGCGGGTTAGGAAATTGAATTTCCTTTTGTTTTCAAATATAAGGACTGCGGTGGCAAAGCACAGAAGCAAAAGAGCAGGCTTCCTACAGGTGTGAGGCAAAAGCAACCAGGAATGGAAAACCTGCCCCAGTAATTATTACAGCATTCTGGGCAAGGACGAAGGCTGTTTAGTGATTTTTTTTTTTTCTTTTTTTATTAACGAAATCAAAGTTACGAACTGAAAGAGTATTTAAATTTTTTTTTTTGTTTTTCTTCCTCTTTTTTAATTTAGGGCAGGGTGGTCCCCTCCGCTCACTCCTGCAGAATTAGCAACAAACCACCACCACAATTTTGCAGCTGGCCTTGTGACCATTGCTGAGTTCTCCCAGAAGAAATTGGTTGGTTTTTCCTCTGGGTAGACACAGCTGAGTGAAGGACTCAAAATGAGCACACTTTCCAAGTAAAAAATAACAGTGATGCAAGTCATAACCGTACCTTCCCTTGTAGTGGCAGTTGCTGACAACGTGATTTAAAAATATCTGAACTATGTTCTGCATGATGTTAATGCTCCTATTCCAGAGAGAAATCCCCAATACCTTCGGGGCACTTTCCAAACATTGAAGCCTGAGAAACTGTCCAGGATGGGCCCATTCCTAATAGCACTGAAATCACTGCCATTGCTAAATTAGGAGAAAATCCGTACAGTCATCATTCACTGCACTGTGACTTCACTGATTTTCTGCTCCAGTGTCTGCTCGAGGGTCAGCGTGGTTAACGGCGAGGAGATATTCCCTCTCCTATTAATTGATCTGGACACATCTTTGATGGCTGTCAAACAGAAAGGTAACTGGTGCCATTATGGCTTTTTTTTTCCCCCCTTTTACTTTTTAACTCTTGCACAGGAAATTTCTACAACCTCTTCTGATGAAAAATAACCTGTCTGATATTTCCCCTCTCCTTTAAAATGTTTATCCTGCTCCGAATCTGCAAAGTGTGATATCATCAAGGAAGGTCAAGCTTCACAGGAGCTAATGGCTCTGCTGTGTGCTCCCACCACTTTGAAAAGAAGAACAATAGTCCCTCAAGTGCTGCTGCCGGTGGCACAGCAGCAATTCACCATGGAGGGTGAAAAATCTGAAATTAAAATAAACTGCTTAAAACCAGCAGATAGAGAGGGGGGATGCAGGAGACAGAATAAAACGGGACAATCTCTGAACCCAATCAACAAAGCGCTCATTGTTCCAGTTTAAGGCAAGTAACACAGCAATAAATATTGAGCCAAGGAAGTTAACCTGTATCCACAGCCTTTGAATAAACACCAAAGCTGAGAGTAAAATCAATGCCAGGCCTTTGGCTCTTGCCAACTCGTGCTTTACTCGTTCTTGCTTGGCTTTGTTTTTACTTTTGGGGATTTTCTTTGCCTTCTCTCCTGTTATTCATACCTTCCTGTAGGAACTCCTTATCACACAGGAAAAGGACAAACAGAAGGAACTGCCAGCACACAAAAACCCTCAGTTGTGTTCTGCAAATTCACCTGGGTGCAGGTAACTGGGAAAAAAAGGGCCGGGCAATTCACTGATTCACAGCCCCTGTGAAGCCAGGGGAGTCCCCAGCTCCTTCCCACACCCCTTCTCCCCACGGGACCTGATGCAGTCCTGCAGACCTCTCTAACCATCAAATCCAGCTCAGTGTTTGCCCTGCAGGACAGCACAGGCAGCATGGGGCATCTCTGCAAGATACAGGCATGTTCACCTCTCTTACAGAAGTTTGAGCATTCAGCCCTTGATCTGAGTACAAATAAACGTCCTGGTTAGTTCTCATTTTTCCTCAAGTGGTTTATCCACTCCCGTGCCACCACCTCAGCCAGTGATATGGGTTTTCACAGCAAGTATTAATTCTGACTTCACTTTTAAATCACATTTTCTTCATTTGAGCATTATTATATTCCTCAGAACCAGGCGTGAGCATCATGCAAAAGGCATTCTGGTCCACGGTTGTGAATACAGCTGTGTAGGCAGAGGAATATTTGTTTTCCAAGTAATTTGTGCACATTCACAAAATTACAGCTGTCTGCAGTTCTCCCGAAATATCTGTCCTGATGTTTACAAGCCATAAAATATAATCTGCCTTTTCTAGAGTTCCAAGCGGTAAAATTGGAAATTTATGTATTTATATGTACATTACTCTTTTTCTTACAGATTGACTACTCCCCATTACATACTGCCTGTTAAGCCCACATAACATCAGCATTAACGTGAGGAGCCACTGGCCTTAGACAACAGTGGACAAACCTTTGTGACAGCCACAAGGGCCTCTCTAACACACTTCATGGATCACTCACAGCATGTTGCATTTCCTTCTTATCTCACAGGAACCATCCCCTGAAGACCACATGAAATGAAGGTATGGGTTACAAACCAGCTTAGGGTGACAGCCCTTGACCCAAAAAGAGCTCATGTTGGGATGGACAGGGAAAGTTCATCAACTTAACACGTGTCCACTGACGAAAGTGACCAACCATCAACCATCTTCATGCATCTGTTCTTGTAAGCAAAATCAACAGGATTAAAATGATTAAATTTGCACTGTAGGCATGAACTACTGAGCTAGGTTGGTGCTTGGCATCTCCCAACAGGTTTGCTTCAGATGCTTATCTGAGCTATTAAATGTTAGCCAAAGGAAGTGCACTCATTTTGGGATTTGGTGGGGTTTTTTTCCCCAGTGAAAGATGGGAAATGTTTCACAAACATTTCTAATTTTTGCCTTTTTAATGACAAGACCCCAATTTCTTTTTAATTCTATTCCTACCTGAATACACCAGTCCCTAGGACAGCGAAGTCCTTGGGATAAAATTTTCCAAGGAAATGTGGAAATGTGCACTGCACCTGCTCAACTGACTGCCTGAAGTCCAGGAGGCAAACCACAAGTAATTCTTTCCCTGAAGTTTTGATGAGCAACAGAATGCACCAACCCAAAAAAGAATCATCAGAGGATCACAGAATGGTTTGGGCTGCAAGGGACCTTATGGCCCATCCAGTTACAAGCCCCCCTGCCATGGGCAGAGACACCTTCCACTAGACCAGGTTGCTCCAAACCCCGTCCAACCCGACCTTGAACCCAGGGACTCCTGCTACTAGAGTGACTTTGCTGTAAAATTGATTTGAAAGAAAAATCAGAGGTGGGACGTTATATCCATCTCAGTGGGGTCCCTTGACTCCAGCATACTCCCTGGATGGCTGACACTTAAACCCAGGACAAATCTGGCCCAAGCTGTTCAACTCAGTGCTGCAACCCACCCAAGAGGTCCACATGGGTGCACTGACATGTTGTAAAAGGCTCAGAACTGAGATAAACCACAGGTTAGTAACTTAAATCTGCAACTGCTTAAAAAATATCGGACAGTGACAGAACTGGCAAGGAAGCACCGAGCTTTGATAATTTGTACTGCTTTTAACACCCTCAATCCGTGTGCTCCACTGCATTATGTACACCATGCACACTGGCACATACCATGAGCTATGCAGCTGCAACATGACTCCCACGATACAACACCATGGAAAAAACTTTCTGAGGGGCCAACAGTACCAAACTACAGCACCAGTGACCTCGGTGGCATCCGTGACCTCATCAGCTCCAGCACCAGTGTCGCTGTCTCCTGGCTCCCCTCTCCGGCACGCATCCCTACCTGAGCTCCTCCTGTCATCTTCCTACCCCGCTCTAAAGCAATTTCAGAACTTTTTCAGCTAGACACGCTAAACCCAGGATGTAGATTTTCCAATTAGTCTCTGTTTAAACATCTGTTGGTAGACTGCATTTAACATTAGTTATTTGAGCAAAGCGCAATTTGATTAGGCTGTCTGAAACGGAGCCAAAGTCTGCAAAATAATAGCTCAATTAAATTTTGTTTTGCTTTCATTTGTCTTATACTTTCCTGAGTGTGATACAGTTGCATATAATCAAGTAAACTAATTCCTTTCAAAATGAGATATTTCGGTGCTTTTTCCATCTCCTCTTAAAGTTTATTTAATAATCTATTCCATCTTCTCCATGCTTCATCGAACTTCAGCCTGACACAAAGTACATTTCTTTCTTGTGCCTTCAGTCTACTTTAATTTTCCAGGCTTTCAGTGACTTGAGATTATGCACCATTAATGTTACACCTTAAATAGATTAGTAATTTATAAAAGGCAGATTACACTTATCAGGCAAATAAAAACATTTCAGCAACACAACAGCCTTTTCTTTGCACACTCCACAAAATATTTTGCCAACCTGACGACAGAGCGGTAAAACTGTCAAGCTCCAAAGCCACATTCAAGCAGCATTTCCAATTGTTTCCCTGGGCTTAGTTTCTACTTATTCTGTTATGTTGCACTTGTTGCCCTGAAACTTCAATATTAGCTCTAGAGATTTAAACACATGAGGCAAACAGCTGCTCTCCTCCACTCCAGCAAGCCAGATCAAAATGCCTTCTCTCTTTCTCTTCTGCCTTTTTTCTTCTTCCTTTCTTTTAAAACAAATTGCTATAAATCAAGTATTTCTGGCAAAGTTGATGGTTTCAGGGCAAAATTCTGCTCTGTGCTCATCACTGCAGACTCCTCCAGTGACAACTCCTCTCTGTTGGTGTGTGAGGAACACCAGCACTTCCCCATCCTGACTATAGAAACTTTGCCTTGAGAATTAAAAAAAAATAAGTAAAGAAGTCACAGCAACTTAGCTGCTATGTAGATGAGTCTATGATTTAAATTAAAACATTAAACATTTAAACATTAACTTCTTTCACACTTCTGTTAAAAGGAAAAAAAAAAAAAAGCAGCAGCATGTACTGTTTGAGAGAAATCTTTTATCGGAGATTTTTGATACACAGTACTTTTCCTTTAGTGTTTTTTTAACATATTTGTTGCAAAGTGTGAACACAAAGGGACAAGCTGAAATAGGTATCTGGCAGGCTCTACCCAGCGCGTGCTGCCGAAAGCCACAAGTACTACTGCAGTTGTGACAAACCTGTTATTTTGCTGCAGGAAGGCGAGCGACTCCTCCAGCACTCCCTGCCCTGCCACTGGCAGCTCTTTAAAATACTCCTGCAACAAAATAACCTCAAAAACCGAGAGGCATCTCAAGTCCGTGGAAGTTCAAAATGGGATATGTCCTATTTAAAATGTAGAGAGCTACTAAATATGACAACCATTTGATGTATGAAAATTATTCACAACCAAAAACAGACAGTCTGGAAATAGCTGGGATGACTTCATTTAGACAGAATTACCCAAATCTGTTTCTAATATACACAGTACACATAATAAATTTTTACAATATGACAAGGAAAACAAACTTAATAAAAGTTCCTGATCTTTTGTTACACAAGCAAGCTATAGCCATGCTATGTTTATAATATTTTGCCCATGATATCACAGCTCGGTAACAAAAGCTAAGCACCACACAAAACAGTTTCTAGGTATGACTTCACCTCGCTGTGCCAGCACTGCACCCATCACCCCGGCAGTACCACCTTCCCCAACCCACAGCCCATGCTTGCTGGGTTGTTTTTGACTAAGAATTTCCTTTCCTCCTTGTCCCAGGCTCCCTCTGCCTTGGGAAGCTGTGGATCTCTGTGACGAGAGTTTGTTTTTTTTCCAACTACACCAGGACTCATCTGAACGGTAAGAGATTTTTAGCCTGTTTCCTTCACTCCTGGTTATTTGACAAGTGCTTGAAAACCCTGTTATAAACAATCTCTGTAGGAAAACAGATGATGTCTTACGATCACAGAAGGTAATTTTTTCAAGAACCCAACTTTTTGAGCATTTCCCAGATGCACCGCGTCAATCTTCCTGCGTTTGACTATCTCAGCTGGTTTTCCAGCCCGGGCATCGCGCCAGGCGGGCCGGACTGCCCCTCATTGTCACTTCTGTTCGATGGCACTTGCACCCACTGCTGTTATTCCAGGCTTCAGGAAATTTTCTAACCACTGGACAGGCTCCAGCACTGCGCACTAATAAGTTGCAGATTGCAGCACTCTAAGTGTGTGTGTGTGTGTGTGTGTGTGCATGCGTGTGTCAGATCGGGGCCACACTTTGTAGGAGGGGGAAAAAACAGTAGTTCAAAAATGCTGCCTACTCAAATTGACAGAAAAGTGACCCCTGCACTTCATCAGAAATTCCTGCAGACTGACAAAATAAAGGAGTTTGCTTTTATCACACACAGTAAGACTCATATGGAAAAATGGAAACACTACATCACTCGACCTTAGGTTGCCCCCTTTTCAACCACAGATGAATATTATGTATAAAAATTGTAAATCAATTTGAGATGTATTAAAGGAGATTCTCTTTTTCTGTATTAAAGGTAATACCTTTTAATCTCGAGATTTATTTTGTAATGTCAAGTAAATGAGAAAGACTTAATTTCCGTAACTGAATTTTGTTACTCTTAAGTCTCTTTAGCATCTCTGCATGGTGTTCACAGAATTTCCTACCCTTTGCTTTGCATCAGGAAATAATGAGCAAGCGGCACTTACCCAACACTGAGTCACAAATATTTGCCTACATTAACAGAGCATTAAAAGCCATTTTAAACAACTTAAGGAAATTGTGCTAGCCTTTGAACTGTGATTCACTATTAGGAGAAATTAGGAAACTTTTCCTCTTCTAAAGGCAAAAATCAGCTGCCGTAACCTCCTTGTAATATCATTAGGTCCTAGAGAAGATTTTCCTCTTACAGATCCTCACACAATAGATTTCTTTACTTAATGAAATTACTTCTGAAATTTTCCTACACTTGGTGCTGGGTACTTTGAAATTTCAATCCTTTCACATCCTTGAACTCTCATCAACATTTTTTTCCAGACTGTGTCAATAAAATTGATTACTTGCAGTTCTGAACTCTGTTCTGCACATGGAAATAAAACAATTTGTTTTAAAGTATTTTCTGAAGAAAGCAGAACTTGGCAATCATATCTCCAAGATCAAAAAATAAAAAAGAAGAAAGAGGGACAATCCAACCAAGCGAGTCTTGCCCATGAAAAGCAAAACAAAAAGAAACCTCTCCAGCAAACAAAAGAGAAGTGAGGTCCTGACTTCACGATTTTATCACGGCAGCAACGGCAGGCTCAATCCCTGACATCCCCACATCATCATGCCCGCTGCCATCCTCCTGATTGATGCATCTCCCTGTTGGACGTGAACGATCTTCTCGGATCATTAATACGTTCATTAATTTGTTATCAATTGTGGCTCTCTGTACTCACAGCGCCCGGCCCCGCGGCTCGCGCGCGCCTCGCAATCACACGCGGACGGACCCCTGGCTCCCCGGCTGCTGAGATGCCTCATACCTACAACCGATCTGTTGCTTTTACAAGTTTAATCTCGGTATTAAGGAGCTGATTGTGGAACCATGTCGCTATAACATCTTCAACCCAGCTGTACATCATATAAACCGCTATAGGAGGGGGCAGTCTCCCATCATTCCTGGCAGCAGCACATACCTTTAACTCCCTAATCTGTAATACTACAAAATACCGCTCTCATTTCTTCCCAAGCACAAGTGGACTACCAGCAAGGGTCCAACAGTGTTATTCCTAATTACCTTTTTTTCACTCTTGATCCTGTGGCGCTCATAATTAGTTACCTGGGGCTGCAATCCAATTTGAAGTGATGACAAGAAAGTGATCCATGAAAAAGTAATAAGTTAAATCCAATTTCAGCCTTCCTCTAATTAAATGCACATGGAACTAATGACTCAAACCCTACCATTTCAGTGATAATGGTAATTAGCGAGGTGGGAGTCACTCTCTTTTTTCAACACTGTAGGTGTAAACCACAAGGTAAAATGGCAGGAGCACTCTTAATTACATGTGTCATTTTGTCAGCAATTTACACATTTCTGACCAGTCAGGAAGGTTTCATTTGTTTTCCCCTTCCCCGAGGTGGGTAAGGCACGTTCGGGCTCAGGCACTGCCAGCCCCACAGCCCCGCTCCCAACCTGGGCAGAAATCAGTTTTTAAAAAACCTGTTCTGTAAATGCTTAATGTCAAAGCAGAAAACCTGCACTAAAATGATACTCGGGAGCTCTAACAAGATACAAGGCTGAAAATGAGGGATCCTGGCTTCTACTTCGCCCCTCAGGAATGACTTCTTTCCACCACTCAGATGCCAAACTCTCAAATACCCCAGCAGAGCTGCACATCTCAACACCACCGAGGGCCTGCTGCTCTCCAACCTAGGGCGAGTCACTTAATATCTCTCTGTCAGGGTTTACATGGCTATAAAATGAGAATAATCATGTTTGATGACAGTACATCACATTGCCAAGCTCTCCCAATATGCTGGTATTTTCCTAGAAGCTTCATTTTTTTGAATCATGATATTACAGGAGAATCACAGGCTTATTTTAAGAATAAACATATTTGTCACCTTTCTGCTCAGTCTAAAAAAGCTGGAAAAACTGAACAGTAAATGCTTTAAAAAATATAAAAAGGCAGCAAAAAAGGCCCATAGGTGTCATGAAAAAAAAAACCCCTTAGTATCAAAAATTTCAAGCTGATCATGTAATTTTGAGGATCTGACTCAGATTTTGTTCTGTCTGTGGGGTGGATGATGTCTGCATTTCACAGACACATTCCAAGAACTGACTAACACTTATAATTGGGCTTAGGGGTGAAAAATAAATAAGAACTAAGGGGTTCTTTGGCAGAAACCAGCAAAACTCAACTTTGCTTAATTTCCAAAGTCAAAAACAGATAATGAAAGATTCAAGTGAAATTTTCATAGGCAAACTTTAAACCCTGCAGAAGCAAAATCTCGACCCAAGCTGAGCTGGTGCCAAAATTCCCATTGGCTTGACTGAGACCAAATTCAGATCAATTTCTGTATTGGAGAGTGAAAACAGAGAGATACTCACACAAATAGAACAAATACATTTACAAATTTACTTCTCCTGCCAAATTATCCGCTGAGACAATTTCTCTACCAGTTGTTAAATCTACCACTATGTAAAAAAGGTTCCTGGGATGTAAAACCTGAGACAACAGAACTGAGACTTGTGTGCTCCAAGTGAAACGGAGCATACCCTGCCCTTCACCTCTCAGTGTTGATTATGTTGTCAAACTAACAATTTCTAATTTCATAAAAAACAGTAATAACTGCCCCCAACATCAAGCTGCAGTGATTTTTTTCCATTCACCCTCTTCTATTTCTCAAGATACTGGAAAGATATATTAAGATAATACAGCATGCAAATTAAATTCTGCAAAAGCCCAGCCAAAAGGCTGCTTTAAAAAGCAGCGGTATGCAAAGGCGAGGACAGCTCTGTCCTCTCAGCCTCCCCCAGTCTCACCCTGAGAATTTAAACCAAACCCAAATTCTTTTCTTGGCCGTGACTTAAAGGGAAGATTTATTTTTTTGTTTTGCCAAGCAAAAACAGAAGTTTCCATCCCAGTAACTTCATTATTTCTTCTCTCCAAACACACACAGGTTAATGATCAGACAAGAAAACTCATTTAATCACATAAAAAAAGTCAAGTGATGGGTTTCAGTTGTGAGATACTGATTTGGACATCCTAAATTTGTTTTCAGTCCAGTATCCAACTTCCAGCTCAATGCAACACACAACATTTACGTCTTTAAAAAAAATTGTATTTTTAGTATTGCCAAAACACACATGCACTTTTACTTTCTTGGGAGAAAAATGTGTCTCTTGATTTGTTTCCAATCTGTGTGCTCTTGCCAGCAACTAAAATGCTTGAAGAACCAAAATGAATAATCGTTAAGAGCATCGGCAATTAAAGCTGCAAATTTTAATCAATATATCTATTAATACAGATATATTTATCTTGGCCAGGAAAAATGTGCACATTTTCAAAATCCTAAGCATACCTGGTCTGTTAAATTATTTGTTTCACAGACTCAAGGAAATCCAGTGTCTATGGCAAATATATTATCAAACAGCCTTTAGTCTTTTTTTTTGCTTCCAGTAATTTTTGTGGGACTGATATTTTTTATGTTCTTTCCCCAACTGCTGGTTACTAAATCCATTTCTTAACTTTCAATTTTCTTTTGTTTGTGTCATCAGGCTGCGAAACCGGAGGTCACTGCCAAATCTAAACCACGGCAGTGTGCGATAGGCTCAAAATGTGAGTCATCGTGTATTTGGAGATTTGGGGTTTTTCAGCTATCAGCAGAGCACATCTCCAGTCCTGTGTCCAAGTTCTTACACACTGAGTATCTCACAATTTGCTAAAAGCAGATCTTCAGGTAGAGCTGCCAAGATCAAGAGACCCCCAATAGGACTGCAGGAGCCCACTGTCATTTAAACACTATTGAAGACACCATGTCCCAGTGTGGCCACAAGATGCTGGGATATATTTAAGTACCCTGGCTATTTGATCAGGGAATAAAGAAGGAATAGAGGAAATTACCCATGAAGTGATAACAGATCAGCTACACAGTATATACCAGATTAATCTTCTGCATCTGTTTGTGGTGGTGGAGTTTAGAGGGTGCATTTCCAGCCCCAGTACAGGCCTCCCCTCCTGGGGCAGGCAGGGCCATGGGGCATTTTAGTGGGAGAAGCAGCAGCCCAGGCAGACAGCATCCCTCCCTGTTCCATGCACAGCTCCCCAGCACTCGTGCTGGGCGCTGCTCACCAGTGCCCCTGCCAAGCACAGCAGGGATGAGCGACGCCTGTGGTGTTCTTGTTATACATGAAGCCTGTTTGTCACAAAAAAACCCAGGTGACTGCTAACTGCTGTGGCTATTGAATGAGACATCTATCTCTGTAAGTGAAGCCCAAGGATAACTTGTTCATTATTTAAACAAACTTAAGAAAAACAGGCACGTTTCCCCCACCCTTGACATTTATTCTATGTATGGTCAGCAGTAAGTATCACCTCATCAGCATGGCCCTATCTGACTTCAGCGGGTGTGGGTGCTTGTGTGGGTGCAGTTTTACTCAAATATTCTACCCCCCAGCAGCACCATTTCCTTTCAGCAACAGATTTTCATTACAGGGATGCACTTGGGGGTGTTACATCCAAGAGGACTTCCAGTATGTTTCAGACCGCAAAAGCACCAGGAGTGAGAAGGGGAAAAAAAAAAAAAAAAAAGACTGGGCAGTCATTTGAATCAGTGAGTGACAGGCTGGGCCAGCTCTCTGTATACATTAATAAATTAGAATTTTAATTGTGTCTCTGACTGCAGGAGCTGCTCCAGTACTTTAATACGTACCAACAATTGGCTATGTTATGGAATCCACGATGTGGCCTTCACTGTTGACCTCTGCAACACAATTCCCAGTCTGACTACGGAAACTGTTTGGTTTGATCCTTTCAACTTATTTGAATCCTGACAAATAAGCTCACAGCTGAAAGGTCAACACAGTCATATTTCATCCTCTGGAGCTATTCTTAAGACATCTGCACAACAAAGCACTTCTTTTAGTACCTGACACTGGACCTAGCCAGCACAATCTCTCATTAAAAATGTCCCCAGTGGAAGAGTCTATTAAAAGGCATATGGATCAGCTATGGATTTACCAAATAAAATATTTTTGAAAGCATTAATGTAACGCTTTGGATTATGGCTCTCGACGCTGCCAATAAAACATATATTTGCCCAATGACAAAATGCTTCATACTTTCCAAAAGAATAATAGCCCGGCTGTAAAGCAGGAGGTGTTGTCCAGCAGCCGGAGCACAGGGGTGGGAGCCAGGAACTCATGAATCTTAATCCTACCTCTAAACCCAATTCCCTCTGTGATCCTAAGTGAGTCGCTCAACCCGCATCCCTCAGTTTCCCAGTCCAGAACTGGGATAATGCTACTTACTTATCAGACTTTCCTTCTGGGGATGTTTTGGAGATTAGTATTTGCAAAATGCTTTGAAGATGAAATCACTACACCAGAGCTCGACGTTGTCCACGCTGGGCCAAGGGCTGCAGTTAACAGCTATTCCTCACTCAGGCAAAACTCCCCTTGAAGTCCCCATCAGCTTTATTTGAGTAAGAACCACAGAATCAGACCCTCTCACTTTACTGTCAAGGCCTCTAGAGATGTTGGCTTTACCTTCCATATTCTACTACATATTTAAAGAGCCTAGGATCCGTATTTTTGTCGGAAAATAATCTGAAGCACATATAAAAGGCAAGAGAAGCAGCAATGCTGTCAGGGAGCTCATGGTGATAGTATATCAAACTAAAAAAAAAAAAAAGTAGAAAGAGCAAAACAGACATGAGTTTGACAACGTGCTATGACAACAAGAGGGAAAAAAAAATCCGGAAAGAATTTGGGGCTACAAAGGCTGAAGCATCAGATATAGAAGAGCGAGATAAGATAAATGTCCCAGCTACAGGGCTTTGTGCAACTGCAGCTGAACTGCTGCATTCAGGACCTTATTATCAAAAATCCACTGGCATGCTACACTTGCAGAGAGCAGTAATAAAAGCAATAACCAGCTGCAAACCAGCAAAGTGGTCAAGGGTCTGGAAGTGCCAGTTTACGAAATACATAAAGAACTAGATACATATAATTTGCCAAAACTGGCAAGTACATGTTAGTATCTCAGATGTTTGAGGAGTGTGAACACGAGGCAAGGCAAGGGACTGACTCAGTATTTATACAAGCAGTATTACTTGGAGCAAGAGGATGGAATTAAAGTGGAAAGTTCCTGAGTGTGTGCTTTGTTATGGAAAACTATCCGAAGGAAAATAATAGCAGTCCCACCATCACTTGGGATTTCTAACACTAGAATAGTAAAAAAAAAGAAAAAAAAAAAAAAGGAAACTGTGATACATGACCTAATAGGTCTTTCTTGTCTTTAACTCCCCGTGATTTATCCCACAAGACTAGCAGAATGTACTCCAAAGCCCCATATGTGTGCATACATCTTCTGTTTGGGAATGCTGTATTGGTTTTAGCTCTCTGAATTCATAACAGCACAAAGCCCTCTAATATTTAGATTTTATTTCTGAAGATGTCCATAAATCAGCAGACAATAAAGGGGAAAAAAACACACCGATGATACGATATCCTAGTATTTCCCAATATCCCTGACACAGCAAATCAACGGTTTGAGTGAACACAGACTACAAATGGAACAGCAATCAAACAGAAATGTTAATGCAAATCTCCTATGCACACTGACACAGTAACAAAAGCTATTCCATTTTGCCATGATCCAGCCCTACCAGATGCTAATAAAAGTACACGCTCATGATTTGTAAATACGCCGTAGGTGGGACTTTCAAGAGCACCCAGCATTGATCCTGCTGCCACTTACACCAGCCACAGCTGCTCTGTGGACACAGGGAGGAAGCTCCTGCAGGTTCCATCCCAGTGTTCATATGGAAGATGCATTTATTCAGCTTTTACAAGCCCCAGAACCCTACAGAGGCTCACAGGCTCCCCTTACCTGAAGGGCTGGCTGTTTGTCATTCCTCTTCGGAGACTTTAATCCACTAACTTGTTGCTGCTGCTGCTGCTGCTGTTGCTGCTGCTGCTGCTGTTGCAGGAGAAGCTGTCGTGCCACCTGGAGAGCCTGTAGGGAGAAAGAGGTTGGAGAGTTGAGTTCACAGCCAAGAGGGCATGGGGAGAAACACAAACAGCACAGGGGCAAGGCAATCCCTGGTCGTGGGGTACTGCTCCACTCCTGATGGACCTCCACTGAGGAAAGCAGAGGCTGCCACAAAAATAACACCTTGTGTGCACTGGGGTGATATCCCACTACTGATTTCCCATTTTGACTATGGAGAAAAACAGCAGCAGCTGATGTTGGCCTTCTGGGTGGAAGCCTCAAGTAACTGCAGGAATCCTGGTGGTGAGCTCCATAGAGTTATTTTTGTCCCCCTGGAGCAGCTCAAAGCCCTCCTCACTGAAGGGCAGGCTCCTGTGCTTTCAGCTTTCAGATGCCTCCTCTCTAGAGGATCAGGTTGGGTTTACAGAAGAGGGCAGTCATATATCACTGCCTTCCCCCCTGAGCACCAGAGAACATCAGGGAAGCTTCTGGAAGGACTTAGTGGGAGAAAAGGGAGAGGCAGCAGCAGGCAGAGCCATGCCGAAGGCTGAGAAAGCTGCAAGGAGCTGGAGAGAATGCAAAGAAAAGCAGGGACAGCATTTCACCTCACCAAAATCCAGCACCTGGACTTTGATGATCCTTGTGGGTCCCCTCCAGCTGAGGATATTCTATGATCCTATGAAAATCACTGCCAGCTCATGATGAACCAGCTGTAGGACTCACTGGAAGGGGGCACAGCAACAAAGGGACAGTGTGACAGTGGAGTGGCAAGGGACATGACCCTGAAAGCATGAGCAGGCAGGACGTGGGGGGATTATTGCAAAATGTCATGCAAAGCAAAGGAGGAGAGTCGCTCAACATTGGAGCCTGCTGCTCTGCGAGGCCCGACTTCTCCATCAGGTGGGGAAAAAAAGAAAGAGGAGATAAAAGACAGAAGGAAAAGATGAGGAGCCAAGTCCCTGCCCTGGCTCCCTCGTGGCTCCCCAGCCAGGGGAGAGCAAGGATGATCCCTGCAGGACAGGCTGTGACACAGCTGAGGCTCTGCTGGCGAGACCCCAGCCTGCTGCTCCCGGAGGATTCACCAGCACCGGACCCGGGACTCCTTGGTCTCCTTGGAGACGTTCAGTACATGTGTAGGTGGAAAAGTGGGAAGGCTGAAGACTTCATTAATGTAAAACAAGAAAAATAGTCCCTTTGCAAGATGCCTACATGGAAGGAGGGAAAAAGCCTTCCCCACTCCTACTGTGTATGTTCTCTGAGTGATTTAATTAATACCTATTTAATTAAGAAGTCAGATATGCTTCAGGTTTCACTTGCTCCTCCAAGTTGCAGAGTGTTTAATCTCAGAGCAGAATTGCTGGGAAAGGTTTGACATTAAGGTCTGCAAACTCGAATCCAACCCCTCTCAGTAAAACGTTTTATTTTATGGCCTAGACTCATCTTTTTATTTTTGGAGAGACACTGGTCAACTCAGCAGACTGAAGAACCACCACTGCTGACCAGGGCAAGTGGGCAGGAGAGACCTTATAATGCTTTGGCAGCAAGCCCTCCTTTCCAATTTAATAACAAGTCTCCACTGGATCAGAAAAACTCTCTAAGGGTAGATGTGATTTCCAGCAGAGCTTGGTATGGTGCAGGTAAAATTAGATTCTGCATTTCAAGCTGGTTGGAGCTCAGTGCACCCATAACATCTCTAAATTGGTCCATGTCCCTGCAATGGGTGCAGGGAGCTGCTGGGCATGGGTCTGGGCTCACACACACAGCCACCACCCCCACCATCAAAACCAACAAAACCCTACAGCCAACCAAAGAATACAATGCAACAAAGGAAACCTTTATGTGGAAAGAGCTAAGGATGGTTAAAAAATACCTTATTTTTATTGAATTAACTTATTTAGCTGTTAAAGCATCTTCAAGGGTGGGCAGAGGCAGCAGAAATAAAGCCTGCAAGACTCAAGGGGATGGGCAACAAATACTCACTTATTTAACAGAGGTGTTGTATGGCTTATCTAATTAATGAATACTTGTAAAGCACTCTGAGTTGCTCAGACAAGAAGCTCTATACAGTACAAGCGCAACATATTATTATATATTATTAAGACTGGCTCTGCAGAAGAATAATTCCAGGTAAATGTGCAATCAAATGATCATTTTAGTTCCCAGTAATTAGATTCAATAGGCCAAAAAAAACACAGAAGCCTTTCTTTAATCATACACTAAACAATCAGAACATCCCTAACCTTTCAAGCTACAGCCTTTTTGAATAAAACATCATCAACTTATAGATATTATTCCAAAAAGAACCAGTCACCATATGTGTTGTCTCTTTGAAATACAGTTGCTATAGCAGACCCTGCATGCATTTCATGTGATATGATCATATTCTATCCGTTCTGGCAGCTGAGAGGTTGCACAATTAAATTGGCTGCCAGAAATTTTTGAAGATTCCCAGAACAAGTAGCCATGCAAGAAATGCCTGCTCTCTACTCTTGAGCTGGCCACGAAGCTCTGTGCAGCTTGGCAGGGTGGCCACTGCCACCATAAACCCTTACCATGACTGACCCCACACCAATGAGGGTCTCTGGCTGTGGGGACAAGCTGGCACAGGCAGAGCTCTGCTGGAGTAAAGCCAGAGCTCTGTCCCTGCTCCAGTCCAGCTGCCCAGCACCCACATCCCTCACACTCTCCACTGTGAGGGTCTCCAAGGTGACACCTGCACCAACCCATTCCATGTCTAGTTGTCAACTGTGTTGGTGAAAATCTGGTGGGACCAGAGGTGGCAAGAGGGAGGGACACCACAGAGGGTGGAGCAGGGCAGGAAGGATAGGATTAGAAAGAATGGAAGTGGGCTAGAGGGAGAATAAGGGATACAAGCAGCCAGGATGGACAGGAACATCAAAGGGAAAAAAAAGGTAGATGCAAGTGGGACAGCAACATGCTGACATTCCAAGGGACTGCAGCTTGAAATGGCATTTCCCATCTCTCCTCTCAAGATTTTGCTTTTTCACTTACAAATAACTGATTGCAATAAAAGCTGAGCATCAGATGAGCTCAGGTTTAAGATGTGGAAGGTTGTGTATAGCTCAGATACAGTTCTTACTGAGCATCTGCACCAAGGAGCTACCATGTCCTTGGTGGTACAGTGAAGCCAGGCATCCCACATCCCACTGCCTTTCTACTTCTCTCTGCTCAGCCTTTCCTCCCTCCTACCTCAGACCAATCCTGTCCTTGCCACTTCCAAGTCTCATCCATGCTCCTCACACACGACAGGACATGCACAAGAAAGACGGCTGGCTCAGGACACACTGACCCTCCTTTCTCTCACACAAAATACTTCAAGCCCGTTTAGAGTTTGCCTTCATGGAATTACTGTGCTGATGTCAGTTCAAGCCCAGTGGACTCCTGTACAATCCAAGCCAAGAAGCCTCACACCTCTGCCCCCTTGCCTGGTTCCAGGCAGTGCCGCTCCCGCACGGAGCTCATCCCTGGATGCTGGCGTGGGAGCCCTGCTGAGGCTGCCAGTGCTGCACAGTGCTCAGGCGAGGATAGACAGGGAAATTAATTTGAGTGAAGTCAGTCCCACAACCTTCATCAGCACGGAGATTCGCAAGCAGGCCTGTACATTAATAAAGCTTCCTGTGGGAGTAGATGTTGCCTTTGATTTGCATGTGAATTCAATGCTAGTGAGAAGTGCCAGACTGTCAGACATGGAGACCAAAGTCTCTTATCTTTCCAAAAGCTTCTGTAGCAGTTTCCCCACATTTCCTTAATCATCTGCCTTGTCCTCAACTTACTGAACAGGCAGTAGAGAGTAAAGCTGGATTCGGTTCAACTCCTGCTGCTGCCAAGTCCTGAAACAAGGGTGCCAGGACTGTTTACTGCTAGCCAACAGCTCTGCTAACGTGGCCCTCTCCTCACAAGCAGGTGCTCTGACATCTCCAAGCTCTTTTCACACATTCCTCCCCACTGCCGTAATTACATCCTAAATCTCCACCACGTGCTTGCAAGTGAACAATCGCCAGGGGCCATGAAAAACCAGCTTGTGTTTGTGTGTCCAGACAACAGCGTGTTTCTTCATGGGATGGGCAGGTGGAGATGCCAAGAGCCCCCGAAATCACAGAGGTGCTTCAAATATCTGGCTTAGTAATTACCAGCAGCCACGTGATCTGCACTGCTCAAAAGCCTGGACAAAGCTTCTTGGGACACCCAGAGACCCAGACACCAACCCTGGCCTCCAGCAGTGAATCACAGAGCAGCAGCAACCATCCTCCCCTCTGCACTGAAACACAAAGGGAAAATACTCCCATTTACTGGAAAAAAAGAGAAAGGAAAGCATCCCACAGCAAATGCATCTTCCATGGGTTTTGGTCACTATAAACATGGATTTGGAAGGACAACATCTGGAAAAGGCTGCCTACCAACCAAGTCATCCTGTGCCTAAATGCAAGATGCAGTAAATGAACTCCCAAGGTGTTTTCTTATCTATTAGGAAATCACCCAGACATAAGGAGATTTTCTGGTGTAAAACAGAGACCAGTAAAAAGGCAACTGAAATACAGCCCTTGAGAGGCATTGCACAAACTTGGAATGGTATTTGAGAGTCAATACTGGGTGACACCTAACCCAGGAAAAATGTTAACAGTACATTAACCGTGAGATGAATCAAGCCTATTTCATTCACAGCGTAAGTGGGAAGCCCCACTGAAAAGCCCTCTCCCTGTGCTTAGGGAAGTGGCAACCATTTATTATTTCCCAACCACTTAAGCACCAGGAGGAGGGGAAAAAAAAGTACACATTTGAGATGACCAAGACAATTTTATTGCAAGACAGACAGAACGTGACTTGTTTGCCCAGCTGTTGTTTGCCCAGAACACTGGGCACTGTTATCTCCCGAGTTACTGTTGCAATTCGACATTTTCATGCAAGCACCTCGACCTTTCAGTTTCACCATCCTCTCTGGGAAAGCTCTGACGAAGGGTAAAAATGCAGCCCTGCCTCTGACTTCATGTGGCCAGAAACTCCTGATTCGGGAAGGGGGCTGGGCAAGGGAAATGCGCTGGAAAAAGAGGGTAGAACTTTAAAAATAGAAATGCTGCTTAAATGCCATATATTTGCTTACAGTGTCAGTACATAAGGAAAACAGTAACAGGATCCAGTTGCATGGAGCCTCTTGCTAACTTGTTCCACCACTGCAGCCAGTACAAGGCAGCAACTCTCCAACTTTTTTTCCATCATCCTATTCCTACTGAAGAAAAAGAGCTCCAGCACATCCCTTCCCATCTGCTCCAACCAGTATTAATATCAATCAGTTATTAATGAAATATGATGACCTACAGCTATAATAGGCCTGGCTCTAATGCTGGCAGAAGCTTGTTTCTGAACCTGAGGTTTATCAGGAAAGGAAAGATCAATCCAGGGAACTTTAGGATGTATGGAAAAGTATGTACACTGGAGGGTGGGGAAGATGAGCAGCAGCCATGAGGATGCAAAAGAAAGGGGTGTCCTGTCCAAATGCCAATTCCCATGGCAGTTGTGCAGTAAGGAATGGGTTGCCTCCAAAATACCTGGATAAACATGCACCCAGAAGTTGCAAGGAAGGCACAAACAAAACCCCATGTGTCTTTAGAGATTCCTAAGGATTTGGGGCCTTTCCAGGTGGACAAAGCTGCTTATCAGGAAAGCAACTTGAGAAAGAAGGAATGAAGAGTTCCTAGCAATCAGAGATGGTCCCGCAGCCATCTGAAGTGTCCAAGCAATAAATCTGGAAAGTTAGTTGCCAGCCAACATAATTTTCTGTCCATTACTTCAGTTATGGTCATTAAACAGCGAAACAGAAAAAAAAAAGCAGAAAGAGATGAGAAGGGAGAAAATTTAAGGGCAAAATCTGCCCTTGGAGCCAACATAGCACTACACTGGACCCGGACTTTGTGCGTAAGGACTCTGATAGCCTTACCCTTGCAAAGCCACCACTGCTGCTCAACTTCCCCACTGAGGTTTGGGCAAAGCACAGCTTTGCAGCAGCAGGCATGCAGATCTCCCATACTCTGTTTCTCCCCAAATTTCATGCTGCCTTCAGGCACTGAGGAATTGCCCGGTTGGCAGCTCCAGGCACCTCTCCCAGAGGAGCATGGCCCACCTCCCAGAAGGGCTTCTTGCTTCCCTTCAGTCTCGCAAGGCAAGTACCTTTGTTTCTCCTGGGTGGGACGAGGGGGGAATTTAGACTCAGCCAGCAATCTCTCTTCTTTCTCAGCTCCCATCTGTCCTCACACCCCGCTCCACTCCACAGCTGCTCCCAGCAGAGCGGCAAGATGCAGCTCTCAAGCTCGGAAGCCCGGATGCACCCGAGCTTCAGAGCTGCTTCATGTCTCTCCCACTCCTGCCTCCTCTACCTCCTCTCCTGCGACACTCTCTTCTCCTGGAGCAGCAGATGTAGAGGAGCAGTGGTAGGAGGCAGACACATTGGAGGGGAGCCCTGCTGCAGTTCTCCTCCGGCAGGCTCAGGAGCCGCACAACGTGTGGAAACCAGCAAGGAGCGGAGCAGTATGCAAAGGGAAAAAAAATAAAAAATAGTGCAAAGCGACAGCAGTGGGTAGTGCTGTTCCTCTGGGAGGAACAGAACAGGGGGAGGTGAGATGAACCAACTAGAGAATAGGAAAGGAACCAAAATGAAGAGGAGGAATAAAATGTAGAAGATGCAAAAAAGAGAAGCAGATGTTCTTGCAGCACTTCTTCCCTCTGACATTCGTGCCCAGCTCTTCCATCTTCCTCCAAACTGGAAATGAGCTCCTACATGCTCCCTTCCCCACTGCCACCATCCTGACCCTGTGCCACACACAGAATGACACAAAGCCAAGAGACCCAACACTGCTCCTGGCACCGTAGCAGGGAAGTTTGAGGATAGCTACAGCAGGACATGGGGCTCTGCTATGAGACACTGCTAGGATGCAGCATAACCTGGTGAACCATTCCTGCTGTCCAGCTTTCTCAACAGCTTTGGATTCAAACAATCCCAACCTCATCTCATCCTCTATTTCCTTGTTTTATTAAATAATCCTCCTCCACCTACCCTGTTCCCAGCTCCACTGGTGAGCAGAGGGATGCCCTGAGCCTGGGCAGATGCTGCTGCCTGGCTGTACCCAGCGCCTCACTTGGCTGCAGCAAATCTGCAAGGCTGTTCCATCCAAGGGCTACCAGCCAGCTCGTCACGGAGGGGAGCTTCAACAGCAATCCTTCACTCAATAAAATGGTCAGCTGGCCATGAAGGCTTTGCTTAGACACAGCAGACTGGTCTGGACAAGTGACTAAAGGGTGATTCCTATGCTGGAAAAAGAGAAGGGACCTGAGGTCCACATCCACAAACCCTGGCTCACATCCTGTCCCTGATGTGACAGGGGCAGATTTGGAGCAAGGGAGCTGGCAAGTTGCCTCATGCTGAAGCATCTCCTAGAATAGTTCAGTCATAAGGAAAGAAGATGAGTCTTTATTTTTCTTCCAGCAGGCTTAGTTTTTTTCCTCTGGAATAGATCCTGGCTACCAGTTAAGGAGATTCCCTCCAGAAAAAGGCACTGGAAACAGAAACCCTTTCTTTCAAACCCGCAGGGTGGAGCTGCCTGTGTCCCAGCTCTGCTGCACTTGGTCCTCGTGGGCACTGAGGTTTAGTCCTGCTTGTGGGAGGATGAGTGGACTCCATGCCCCTGCCCTGACATCCCACAGCCCATCTCATGGCTGGCAAGGTCCCTGTCTGTGAGGACGCAGCACCACACAGGGGGAAAACATAGTTTGCCTCCAAAAAAAACGTTTTCTATTTTTTAACGTATTCATAAGCTCCACCAATTTTGGGGAAAAGGTGGGTGAGGTATTTTCTTAAATACTTGGAGACACTACAAGGATGAAGGGGGCAGGCAGCAAGGGACAGCAGGGTGAGAGATCAGCCTCAGCCAACACCAGGAACCTGCAAACCCTGAACCAGCTACAACAGGGACAACAGCTACAAAAATCCCTTTTCTGAAGCATGAATGAAATCCTCAGGCGGTTACACTGCAAAAACACCTTCTGTCCCCTCTTTTAAAGAGTCACAGTCAGGACTCATCAAAGCCACTTAAAAAGTATCTGGCAAAAAGTTCCCAAACATTAAAAATGCTTCTCTTTATTTTGGCATGCCAAGACTCACAGCATGTAGCGGTCTGTACCAGCAAGAAAGGAGGGATGGGCCAACACATCCTGGTAAAACGAGAAGGGATACAAATCTTGGCTCCCCGTTCAAACTGAACCAGAACTGAACTGTGCCTGAGTGATGAAAAAAATCTTATGGGATTTCCAGCTCGTTTCTGTAGGCTCGAGATCAGATTCTGAACTACTGTGTTTATGCAAAAGTGAACCAGACCTTTGAATATTTGGAGGAGTATTCACTGCTGAGCCGCGTTTTTCTTGGATGTCAAAAGCACTGGAAGTTCTCATATTTTTTAACAGAGAAGAGAAGAGGGATAAGGTGGGGGGGAGAAGGAAGAGGGCCTTTTTGTTGCGACAACATAAATAGTATATTGCATACAGCTGCTTGCGCGCTTCCCTGTGTGGTCAACAAAACAGGGAACATATTTTAAGCTTGTTTTCCAAAACACTGCATGACAAACTTGTACTCAGAGGCCCATGAAATACAGCCCCTGACTGTGGACATCTCACCACGCTCCATCAGACACTCGCTGCTGCTGGGTGAAGGAAGGAAGCAAAACATTGGGACAGCACAAAACATGGAAAACTAAAGCCGCAAATCACATCCCTGCACTTCTATGGCACAACCTAATTTAGAACCGCTTGTAAAAACCTTAATTTTAACAGATTCCGGTAAAGCAAAAATAGGCGAGGTTCAGATGGAAGCGACAAAAATGATTAGAGGCCTCAGCAGATACAAGGCAAGATTGATAAGGGTGGGAGTGTTTAGTTTAGTGAGAGATGAGTAAGAGGGGAGATGATAACAAGTACACAAATTGTGACTTGGCCTGAGAGGGTACATCTGGTGCTTTTGCCATTTCTCATAACGCAAGAGAAAGGGGATATTGAATGAAGTCAGGAAGCAACAGCCACCAAAAAAACATAAAGCAGATAAAAGCAATTTTTTTTTCCTTTCTTAATACACAACTCATAATTACTCCCTGGAACTTACTGTCATAAAATATCACCACGGCCAAGAGCATGGGGAGGATGCAAAGAAAGGATTAGACACTTGCAGAGACAGTCATGAGAGCATTTACAGCTACCTTTGGAAAGATAAAAATAGAAATCAAGGTACAAATGTTTATGCTTCAGGGCACAAACCAACCTTTAATTGCTGGAGGCTGGGAGGACATTTCCCTCCACAGACAAGCCCTTCATGGGCTTCTGCCCAAGGACTTCAGCCAGGGCTGGAGAGACCCCCTGTCCAACAGGATGCAGTTGCTCCTGCTTCTCTGTCTTTCCAGGTACCTCAGTCCTGCACATCTGATCCCAAAGCCCATTCCTCAGCACATCCTGAGCCTCCTCAACCCTCAGGGAGCTTCTGGGAAAGGGAGGCCAGCCACATCCCCCAGCCCAGCCCCTGCCCAAGTCACCTGGCCCCAAGCTGCTTATTTCCTCTTTCTTCTTTACATCACAGTAAGTTTCAGGTCCTTATTTTGCCAGCCCTTCCTCTCCCTGCTATTTAGACTGCCATTTTTCTCTCCCTAAAACCTCAACAGCCCCTGCCATCCCCTTGGGCTCTCCAGGGAGTGCTGAACCCCTGGAACCAGAACCATCCACCTCCTCCTGCCCAGATCCACCAGCGATGCACAGACTTGAGCACAACTTCAAGATGTAAGAGAAATTTTCCCTTTCTCGATATGAAAACATTCCTCAGAGGAAACCCACATCCCTGAGGAGGAGAGGGACCCTCCTGCCAATCCAGCACCTGCGGGGCAGCGGCAGTCAGGCGCTATTACGGACCGCGGAGCTCATCAACGCGCTGGAACTGACATGCGACTCGGGGAGACAAAGAGAGATTTTGAAAGCAAGTCAGTCTATTAAATTTATACCTACCTGCACAATGTGAAGCAAACCACATCTCGGTTTCCTTTCATGTGCATGACAGTCTTAACTTTTTTCTTTTAATCCCATAAAAGCAGCTAAAGCATGCAACATGCTTCCCGGAGATGAAGCAAACCTGTATTTTACTTCCTGACAGTGATTTAGTTTATAGGGTGTTGTTTTGTTGTTTTTGGGGGTTATTTTTTCAGGGAAGATAATGAGCATTGTCCAAAGCTGGTATTATAAGGGAAATACTACAAGCTCCATGCTAGACACCTGGCATTTAAAAGAGAATCCCATAAATTGACACTGTCTGTAACGGACCAAACACAGCTGCAACCCCTCGCGCTGCACAGACACCAGCACTGGAGGCTGGAAGATCCCAGCATCTCTTGCCAAGGTTTTCTTTGGAAATCAGCACCCTTCTGAAAATTCAAAGCGCCTCTCATTTAGTCAGTCACACCCCAAGCAGGACCGGGGAGACGACCAAGGCTGTGTGGCTACGCAATAAATCCAGCAAAACCAAAGGGCCGGAGCAGTAATCCATGGAAACGTTCCAGGCAAGAGGGGGGTTTAAGTGTCTTTAATTCCCAGCTGCAAGCCCAGCAAGCTGCCAGAAGGCGGAGACCACCGAACACAAGGGGTTAATGGCCTTGCTAAAGAAAATGATACACATAATTTCCTTTTATCATAAAACAATACGTTTATTATTTTCTGTATATCTGTTAAAGGGCACGGCCTTCTGAGTGGAAAACAAAACACAGCTTGGTCACATGTTTATTTGCTTCAGCTACTCCCTTTCCCTTCTGATAAATAATCAAACATGCCATCCAGAAAAAACAAAACCAGTGAGCTGGGAAATTTGATGGTCATCAAATAGACTAAGATACCAAGAAAAGCAGCCCACTGTTCCCACAGAGAGTTTTCTGCCCCACACCTACACTAACATCTGAGTAAATAACTTCAGTCACTCTTTCCATTTTCCCCATGCAATTACTCCTACTGTTAAACAAATTGTCCTTAAGGCAGTTGCAAACACCATTTTTTTTTCTGCAAAGTAGAACAACTTCTGAACATTAAAAAGCCAGACTAGCAATATATTTTCAAAATATGTTTGTTGTACTTGCGGTTTGGCTGAACACACAGCTTGATTTCTCTCTCTCTCTCTTGCTCTCTCTTCTAGGAAGATGGGGGTTTACGGTTTAAAATTTTAAAGTGTATTTGGATCTTAGAGAGGCAGGAAAAGCCTCAAGGAGGATGGGTTTTCTCCATAGGGCAGGCAGCATATTTTCCATTTTCTCTTATGTTTCACACTATACGAGCACCACGAATGCTTGCCAAAAAAAAAAAAGTTACCTGCTATTTCAGTGGACTTTTGCAAGGGGGAGAAACCAAGAAACATCAAGCAGTTTTTTAAGTCACTTGAACAGAGGGGGGAAAAATCCAGCATCCGTGTTGTGACATGGATTACCCAGAGGATCTACACTATCTTCCAACAACCCCTGAAGACCATTCATACAACAATCATTAATACTGAAAAACTGCAGAGAAAATCCCTCACGTGAGAAGTTAACAACCATTACCCGGCGTGAGCACGCTTTCCCTTTCCTTTTGTAGTACCACAGGTCTAAACAATAGTCATATGAATGAGATAATAGCCATGCTTGTCTCAGCAGCCTGATTTTTATTAGCATGAAATTGGTACAAATATTAGTGAGGCTGGTTCGCATGCGGTGCCAGAGCCACGATGCAAACAATTTGCAGAAAACAAAAAAGCGGCTCAGGGTGTTTGCGCCACTTTTGCTGCCCAGAGCAGCAGCCACGTTTCCCTTTCTTGGGGGGGGTTGGTTGTTTAGGTATTTTTGGCACTTGTGCGAGGAGAAGCTGCAGCACCCGGTGAGCAGCAGGGATGGTGGCACACAGCTGCTCCCATGCCAGGGGAACATTGCAAGGTGACAGGCACCCCTAAAGAGGACTCAGTCCTTGCCACGGTTTTCCAAAGCCATGCCAAAAACCCCACCCTTGTCAACACCGCCGTAAACAACCTGAACTGGCTGCTTTTGCTTCAAACCAAAGCAATTCCCCTCTCCTGTGCTCCAAGCTGCCTGCGCAAGGCAGCGCGTTAAAAGTTCAGCCCTGCCTGCACGCTCCTCTCCTCTGAGCGCTCGCAGAGAAAATGAAGAGTTTAACAGAGTGAGCTCTTACTGTCTGCCTTTAGATTTCCGTCTTCACGCTGGAGATGTTTCTGGCTGTTTCTATGAAGCGGGGGCTGAAGAATGGTAAAAAGATGTTTGAATAAACAGGAAGTGCCGTGCAGCCGGAGCACAGGCTGGAGGGAGACGCTGGAGCACTGCCCTTCGCGGCAGCCACCGGGCTCTGCCTCCACAGTAGCAACCTCGGCTTTTACTAAATGACAAAGAAACCGCAAAGCACTCCTTCCCTAATTCTTCCCTTGCGAAGTGGTGAGATCAGCTGGATCTCACAGGTAATCTCAAAGTTGGGTTTAGCACTACACCCAGCACAAAAATCTATCCTGCACTATTAAACCCCCCCATCTGTGAGCAGAAAAAAGCAGAACTAATTATGTCCCCAACTAGACCAAACAGCAGCGAGAAGCACACCTCGCGTCTGTATCTAGGCAAATTCGGATTTGCACGGAAGTCCAGCCAAGCTTGACGTTCCTACCCTCGACAGTGCTGTGACTTGCTCTGGAAACCAGCTCGGGAGGCTGGCTGGGCTGCAGGGCTGTTTTCTCTAACTGCGTGAACTGAAATATAAACAACCGCCCAAAAAATACAACTTGTCTCGGGAGCAGGGACTTGCATCCAAGCATCTCCGAAAACATAACTTCAGCATTCCGGCAGATGCCACCCCTCCTTCGTCGTGTCCTTCCCCTCCCTAAAACAAACTACCTATTTAACTGGAGATGACTAACTAACCGTCTCCCCACCCAATTATCAAAGCCCTGTCTGCTGTCATATTGGTGACATGACATAGATATTGTCAAGAAAAAGTAAACTGGGGCTGGCACTTGAAGGCAGCTCGTGAAGAGATGAGCAGTCGAACAGCCATATTCAATAAAAAAGAGGAACAGGATTCCTTTAGAAAATGTATTGCTGTTGTGGCAACGTGCTGCTGCCACCGAAGGGACTGATTTGTTATTTAGCATGTAGTCTTGGACTGTCTGTCATTCTGGGTGCTAATGCTCTGCTAAAATAACTCATTGGGAGCTGTCAGTGGGATGTTTACATAGGCCCCCAATCTTTTCTTCATACAAGGAAATTTTTTACTGGAATTCATCTTCTTTTGATCTCACATTCAAAGCAACAGCAGCTTGATAGACATGCAAGTCTGAAAGCAAATCCAGACGCTGAAGATAAACCGCCAGAGTATGACAGGCAGGAGCATCTAAAGCTTATAAAAATGAAGAGAACAGCATGTCGTCTGAGTATTACAATAGCAGAAATCAAGAGACATATTAGGTGGAACTGATCAGCCACAAAAACAGTTCAAAAGGCAGATCATAGAAACAGAAGACTAAGCTAGAAAAAAAAATAAAATTGGAAAGATCTGCTTTACAGAGGCATCACCTCCTTTCTGAGCACCGCGGCGTTTCCGCTCCAGCATGTAAACTTAAGGGGAAAAAAAGGCTGGTGCTGTCTCTACTACCTCAGCAGTTCTTACCTTCAACTCACCAATTAATTTGCCGAGTGTACGTTTCAATTACGTGTTATTCAAAGTGAAATAAAAATAGGACACTGTGCCACTCGCATCTACAGCCCGGCCCTCCCCAACACCACAGGGATGGGGAATTGGTGCCTCTTCGTTAGGAACTGCATCCCCCTGCAAGGGGCAAAAGGGGTCCTGGCCTGAGCCCCTGCCACCATTTTAGCTTGTTCACCTTTAAAAGGGCTGAGTCTTGGGATGCTCCTGAGCTCTGCCTGTGCCACTGGTGCAGAAATATTAGTTCAGAAGGTAATTTTATTTAAATTGAATTACGTGTGCCACGGAGTCCACAGCCATGTTCCGAAGGCAACACTTGCCGGGAAACAATTGCTGAAACTTTCTCTAGAAACCCATACATTTTTAATTTTTCTTCCCCAAATAAGCTTCTTATTCTAATTGAAGTCAGCAAATATAATGAAAAAGTAATTCTCAAACAATTTTGTACTTAGAGCTGTTTGTTAACAAACACTGAATGAGCAGCAGTATTAGGTTAAAGGGCAGCAGGATTCCACATTATAATTTAGCCTGCGGTTATTTCTGATTAAGAACACCCTCCGGGACGGCAAAGCAAGATCTTCTTTTGCAGCAGGCACAGCTTTCAAAATTAGCCTCTTCTCAATAATAAAACCAACAGGAAAACTGTGGATTTAAAACTGTATTAACCAATTTGAAGTGGTGCAATCAGTTTATGTCTCGCTTTCTGCAAACCACTGTTCCCTGCCTTAGTCAAGTTTCAAATGTAAAAACGCTGCCTGGATTCTGAAACTGTTGTAAGAAAGTCACCTTCTGTCATGCTTATGTAGCTATCTAATGTGCTAAAGGCTGATTATTTATCTTTAAACTGTACTAGTTTAATCTTTTAAGGTCACCACTAATCTGCTCCAACCTTTTAAAAAATAGCAGCTTTCAAGACTTACTGCTGGAATCACTAAACTCTGAGCTGAATGTCATTGTAAGGGATACATTAGCCAGAGTGAGTGTAGTTTTACAATGTAAACACCAAATATAAATCCCCACCTAAATGAGAAGAAAAATATGATGTCCATGCCAGGAGAAATATCAGTAAATAAGGCCAACACTGTATTATTTCACACAAATATCGTTCCAAATCATGCTGCCATTTCTCTCTCCTCCCTCTCCCTTCCCAGGGCAAAACTCGAGTGCAATTTAAAGGATCATTAGGTGTTTTTTCTTTATCTTTTCCCTCTCTCAGCAGCAACTTTGCCTGCCTGCTGCGAAGCCTCCTGACCGCATTTGGAAGTTGTTGTAAAGTCCAAAACCCCCTCACAGGTTATTTGTGTGCATGTGCTGCACAGCGGCCTTTTATACTCTTCTTTTTCCTTTTCCCCCAGACTTCTTCTGGACTTGAATGTCACAGTAGACCTTGAATGTGAAATGGCTTCAAGCTAATTGCTTTAATTGCTTGAAGATGTGCAGGCAGGTGAAACCTGATCCCCTTGGCCATTGTAGAGACCAGGAACAACACAGGAATGTTTACATAGTGGTTTGAGTTTAATAGACAGTAGAGCTGAGTTTCAGACAGCTAGCAAAAACACAGCTAATAGGTGACCTCTTAATGTAGTCCTCCTTTTTAAAAACAAAATACAATTTCGTTTTATACAAGGCAATGTCCCTAAATGCCAAGGTTATCTGCTTGACTTTTTGAGTGAGCATGCACTGCGTTGCACCTGACATTTATACCAGAAACTCTATCCTGAATGCATTTCCCTCTACCTTAAAACAAAAAGCACTTTATGTGTCAGTCACCTTACAAACAGATTAGAGCTGGATGGGGTTTCCTCGTAAGTGCAGTCATTTTAATTTAAAATTGAGTGTTTCTCACCACTGTCATACTCCTTCCCCCTCATCCCCTGGGCACTCCTACCCTCTGGTGGGCACCAGCACAAGCCCCTGAAAGGCCAAGTACTTTTACTGCTTTTCTGGAGCTTCCAGTGCATTTGCACCACACTGTTAAGATACAGACTGGCTGCGAAGCACTTTTGCAAAGGCACAGTTTGGTTTCACACACGGCACAAATTCAGCAGCTCTTCCTCAGGCAAAACTCCTGACTGAGAACTGCAGCATTCGGGGTCACTGGCGATCAGGTTTGCTTTCCAAGAATCATGAGGTAAGTAAAACACACTTGAAACCAGCCAAAGACCAGTAGTGAGCAGGTACAGCACAAGTGTAGAAAGCAAAGACTGAATTTGGCAGCAGCGGTAGCATAAAGGTATTTACTGTAGGTCTAGTCCAAAAAACAAACACTGAAACAGGTAATACCAAATAGTCACTTTCCTGGCACAGGCACTTCAAGTTTTGTTGCCAATCCTAAAAAACAGTTAAAATCACTTGTATCAAGTGAATACCAGCTGAGAAATGACATGTGTTGTATCCTAGACAAAAAGGAATAAATAAAATAACATTTATGGAGGAAGGAAAAAGGGAAGGCAATCTGAGACATAAAACTGGAAAAAGCACAAACACACTGAGGCAGAGGAGACGAGGCCAAACTAACGTGTATTTGATACGAATGAGAAAGGAAAGCAATTCCCTGCCACACAGCCCTGCAAATAAAGGGCATTTCCAGTCTGATCTTGGCAATTCCACTCAGAAAGTTTCAAATTCTCTAGCACTTTATGTTGGAGCTACCAACCCCCTGAACAGAAGCAAACAGAAGCAGGAGGGAGGCTGCTCTAGCCACTCTGGATGCAACTGTGGCTCCCAGGAAGACAATAGACGCTGGCTGCTCTGCTCTACCTTGCCTGCTATTCCCAATCCTCTGAAGCAAATGAGTAACTGATCTTAAATAATACAGAACAAAGGGAACAATAGGAGCTGGAAAGCAAGCTGGGATACTTGGGAACATGCCTCTTTCTTTTGAGAGAGAATCTCGCCAGCACACACGCACACACTGAGTTATAGAATCACAGAAGTTGTTGTCCTGTGTCGTCCCCCCGCCCCCGCTCATCACCTCCTGAAAAGCTCAAATTCCAGCCACTGCGTGGTTTTAATAGATTTTTTTCTGTATGGCCTGAAAGATTAAGAAAAAAGGAGAAAGTTCAGAATAGGGAAAAAAAAAAATAGAACAGTGTCAATTTAAAGATTTAGTATAAACTAGTCCAAGCCTGTGGGAGGAACGCTAAGTGGAAAAAGTAAACACGGTCCCCCCAAGAAGTTCCCCTGGAAGCTGAGCAGGCAGCCAGTGCCTGGTACCCGCTGCCCCGCGCCCGGGGAGGTCAGCCCAGCTATGCTAAACTGACAGGTTCAGTTTACAGCAGGCCAGCACTTTGTTTGGATATACTGGCCTTGCTCACCGCCAGCTTAACAACAGATGGCTCGAAAACTTTCATTATGTTGCAGAGGGCTGAACTGCAAACAATCGGGAAAACTGTGAAAAGTTTAACTCCCTGCGAGCCGAGCGGGGAAGCGCTGCCCTCGCCAGCCAGTGCCTCCTCCCGCCCCAGCCATGGGCGCCTTTAAATTAATTAAAGCAGGATGGGATGATTAATCATACCTGCGCACGGTCCTGGGGATGCCTGGGAAAAAGAATTTGCGATTTGACAAGGTCATTTCAATAAAAGTAGCATTCCACGAGAAAATGGACTTTGACGGATTGCAAAGCTGATTTTAAACCTTCCTCGAGCCTCTGGCTCTAGGAAAGTTATAGAAAGTTTCTGCAATAATCCTCCAATTGGGGTTTATCAGGAGCTTTCTGATGAGAGTCCTTCCATCTACAGAAACAGAGCCTCCATCCCTCATACTCCCGCTTCAAACTTTCACCCTCCACGGCAAGAGAAGGCCACCAAATAATCTAACATGCAGATCTGAATATGATTTACCCAAATCTGTGTATAATTTAAATATTCATCTAACTGATTTGATTCATATGCACCCTAATATCATTTAACGCTCTAAGGCAAGTTATAAATGCACCTTCCAAGGTTTAATTCAATTGACAGTCTTATATACGTCTCATCACTGAAAACGCATTATTTTATATTATTCAAGAAATGAACAAATCTGTTTTCCACAATGTATTTTAAAAGCGACTCTTTCCTGTTATTGAAAGAAAATTGTGTTTATTACTCCTTTAGCATAGTGTAAACTCATAAACGTCAACAGAGAGTACAAGGAAAACTGTCAACTAAATATTGTTTCCTTCATGAGCTGCTCTTCCAAGTCAATTACGCCTTTCAACTTCTGGGGCATTGTATGATAAACTGGCAGTAAAAATCATTCACATTAATATACCATGGTGCCTTGCCTGCAAAAGGTAATTAAAGAAGTAAATGACTCATAAGAATAGACATATTAGCTGCAAAATGAAAGGCAACTGAGCTGCCACATGAAAATATGTACCATTAAGATACTGCATTTTCATATTCCTGTAATCAGCTTCAGTAGACTAATGCTTATTTAATCCAGTTCTCGCCTAAGTCCATCAACAACTGTTTTTTGCTGTTTTCTCCTTGACTGAACATTATGTGTGCAGGTTTGGAATAAATACTGCAATAAGATTTTTGCATAGTCAATTGAAGAACAGGTTTTTTATCTTTTAAAAACTATTTTTCTTTCCCACCAAGAGGAATACAGCAGAGAAGGATACCAAGAAACCCCACGTTTCCTGGGGTTCTTTCAGTGCCCATATGCTTTGAGTGAAATATATACCCTGGTCTAGCATTTACCATTTTGATTTGTGAAATACAGCAGGAAATCAAGCCTCATCTTCCAACTTTCCTGTTCTTCGTACGGGAAAGGGCTAGCTTTGTTAATGCATGAGGGTTAGAAAAATTAGACAGGGTTTCTCTTTTCAAGTCTTTGATGCAAGGTGGGGCAAGGAGAGGAATGGGCACTGCTGGGTTTGTGGAGGAGATGGAGCTACAGGCTGGGGAGCCGCAGGGACATCGCCCCCAGTGATTTGCTCTGCCCAGCCCAGCCTCAGCTGACAAGACCCAAACTCCAAACCCAGACAGGCACCATCCTGGCACCCCACCTTGGCAGCAGGACTGCCAAGCTCAGCACCACACACTTCTGATTTTTGGGAAGGCTCATTGCTGGGAGCTCACTCTGCAGCCCTCATCTCAGCCCACCCTGCTTCTGTAGCCATCACATAACCCAAAGCCTTTTGGTGAAGGGCCTTGGGTGGAACTTCGTAAGTCCATCCTTTCCTTTCCAAGGGGGTGGCAAGGGAGATGGTGAAATTCAGGGAACAAAGTACACTTGTCTCCAAAAGAAAACACCCTGCAAAATACTCAAACATTTATAACTCATCCTGTTTGCGAGCAGTAATTAAAATATTCTTTTCATCAAAATAATAGCTCTCTAAGGCCAAGATCCAAACTGCTTTTGACTGCACAGCTCTCACAATTATTTCATTTTCTAAAGTATGGGGTGGAGTGAACTCCAGTATCTCAGCTATTGCTACGGTGCTCTGTTGACAAATGCTGACTTTCCTAAACGCAGACGCCGTGTGTGTACCATCCATCCCTTATTTATTGTGCCCGACACAGGTTTATCCTTGCAAAAAGAGATTTTTCAATAAAAATCTTCACACATTGCTTCGCAACCTGCATTATATGTTGCTTATTTATCACTATCAGTACGAAATAGTGTAAGACTTAAAATGTAGGATCAATCATTATTTAAACTGTATTATTGCTTCTCCATTTGAGCAGACATCACTTTGTACCCACAATTAATGAGCTCTAGTCCTTTTTCTAATTAAGGAACAAAGGTTCTTGTGTGCAGAGTATAGAGTGACACTGTCTAGAGAACACACATTTAAATAGAAGAGAATCCTTCTAATTACCTTACAATAGGATTTTTCATATCCAGGAACATAATGGGATCAAGAAATTAGAGCATTTTCAACAGCATTTACAAATAAGTCATTACAAAACACTGTTAAAAGGTAATAATGCATCCCTAAAAACAAGGGGACCTTATGGAGGCTAGTGCCTAACACTTCCATATTTACAGAATTAACCTTTGAGCACTGATACAGGGAAAATGCAACACAGAAATTCTTTTATAGATGAATATGCACAGAGATAAATCCAAAAAAAAAAAAAAGAGGAGTCAGCTATTAGAGCCTAAACCACTTCAGGCTCACACAGATTAGGATCCAAACGCATAATTAAGAAAGTCAGAAAGGTAACCTCGCTTTATCCAGTAATTAGGGCTGTTAGAAATCGGATACTGTCTCTTAAAAGTGTTACAAATACACGGCACTACTAAATAACCTGCACTGCTGGGAAAGTATACTCGCTATCAAGGGCAAAGCTGCTATACACTGAGGTAACAGTAAATGACAGACTGTTGTTCAAGTCCATTAGCTGCTATGTGATAGGAGCACATTCACTAGCACACGACCTGTGAAAAATCTTAGATCTCTTTAAATCTTTGAATTGGATTGCTGCATTAATTCTTAAGAACTGCAATCCTTCAACCAAGTCAAATTACCCTCATTAACAGGGGAAAAACTGCCTCTGCAATAAGTTTAAAAAAAGAGATATTTATTACCTATAATCACTTTCACGTACTTCACCTGGAAGTGTGACAAACTGGGACAACAACTTCAGAGGCTGGCACCAGTTCAGCTGCTGGTGGGGCCGGGATGGAGGGGACGTGCCGTGCACGTGTCACCCTCTGTGCCTGCGCGCGCTCCCGCGCCGACATCCAGCGTGAACACTCGTGCTTCTTGGGGAAAAACCTCAATGAATGTTCTAAGAAAAGAAAAATCACTAAGAATAAGCACAGGCACTGAAGCGATCTGTGTGTGTGCCACTGAAATAACCGCAAAAGAGGAGGGGAAATTCTTCAGTTATTCAAGGCTTGATTAGAACACTACTTCATAATTAGGCATGTTACAAGTATTGTCATCAACCAGAAAATTCATGTACTAACTCAAAGGTCTCAGAAGCTGGCTCAAGCCTTCTATTCATTAACAACATCTGCTATTAATGTTTAACCCTCATAAACTTGCACCAAACATTCAGCATTCAAACAAAGCTTAAAAATAAATATTTTGTTGTGCTGTTTTATCCGCGTGGTGATCTGCTCAGTTCTGTGGATATCAAGAACCACTGCAACGGTCAGAGAGATAACGGACAAATATTTGGTCTTTGTTGGAAAGAAGGTATTTCTTTCTCCAGTCACTGCTTCTCTGCACTTCAGATGCTACAGCTCCCGAGCCAGGCCAGTGCAGCACAATAAACAGCAATGCAGACATATAGATACACATGCACCTATACGATGGTATGAATAATTTATTTTGAAGATGAAACTCCCTGGAATAATTTTTAGGACGGGTGTTCTAAAGAACCTTCTGTTTAAATTTTTTTTAATTTAAAAATGAGCGATCCCGGGATGAAAATTCCCTGTGAAACGGGGAGCTAAGTAAGTCCAGGATCCAGAAATGAGAAACAGAGCGTTTCATCTTCATTTCACTGCTATGAGTCCAGATGAGAACCCTGATCTTGCAGACAGATCCGAATGGGCAGATCCTTGGAAGAGCCTTTGGAAAGACTCATTTCCACCAGTGTGGTTTTAATGTAAGCACTGCAATCTGCTCGTGCAGGCTCATTTACAGCGTGGAGACAGAGCTAAGTGGTGAGCTAATGCGACCCTCTAATGGCTCCTGGAAGCGCATCCGGACATCCCTCGTCCCTGTCCCTCTTTCCGTGGATGGATGTTGTGAGCACAGCCCCTGCTGGGCCATCCTGGCTCACAGGGGCAGCACTGGAGCACTGGCAGGCAGGTCCCACAGCTCCCTGACTTCCCTGCTCCCTCTATCCAGCTGACCCCCATGAGAGCTGACCCCCAAGTCCCCACAGAGCCCAGAACTCCAGCATCAGGCAGGTGAAGATCCCCCCTGCACTCATCCCACCATCGTTTTCTAATCTGCAGCAACGCCAAGATACAAACCAAGCCACAAAAGTAATGAAAAATACAGCTCTTTTTGTCTTCAAACATGACATTCATGGCGGATTCACTGTCTGCATGTTGCAGCACGCTCTATTCTTAGCACCGTGCCTTTTAAAGTTAGGCCCATTATTTTCTACGGTGTATCAAGATCAGTATGTATAACATATGCCATATTGTTGACACTTCCCTGGATGTACTGCACACCATATGCCTAAAGCACTAAAAGGGGTGATGAACAGAGTGGCAATACTGAAAGGAGAACAAGATACACTGAGCATGTTGAATGAATTCAGTTATATAATTCAGCCAATAAGGGTTTCCATACATTTAACAATCTCCTCTTTTCCCCCCCACTTTTTCTTCCCCCCCACCCTTGTATAAAAATGAATTTAACAACTTTGCACTGTGAAAAGGAAAAGTTAACACGCTGGACACGTATTCAAAGCAAACATTTAATCACAGTGGGCCCACCAGGTCTAAAAAGTATACATGTAAAGATAGATCATATATAATCACACCAATAAAACAAACAAAAAAGGACTATTCATACATTTTAGCAATAAACTAAAAAAATAAAACATACAGTTCTGCTCCTGCTTCCACTTGTCCTTTATTTTACCTTGCATAAATCTATACCCCTAGTCCAATTCCTAGAACTAGGGAAGATGTCATCTTGCCCATCTTCAGAGCGTTATTTACTAGTTTCTCCATGAAGAATTATTATTTGAAGAACCCAGAAACTAATGCTCTCTTACACTACAGTATTTTTGTCCAAATCTTCTGGAACGGATTATAAAATTGAAATGTAAGAAGGAACACAGCCGAGCTCTATTTATAACACGAATGCTGCTCTTCAGCATCTGATACATACACATGTGTATCCTCATTTCTATGCCATCCCTCAGCACGCTCTAATGGGTACACTAGCTGCATACTCGTCATTAAAATAAAAGAAAAAAGAGGAAAAAAAAGGAACTGACTCATCACTGAGAACAGTTTTGACAGGACTTGCATGCAAAGCCCTGGCAGAGAGGTTCAAGCTATTTAGTTGTGACCGGCTACAAATGAAAAACTTTGGACTGAATTAATAATTAGAGGCAAAAAACCCCACCAAACTCTCAGCACAGGTACAGGCTGATGCATAGGTGAACCCAGGTCTAAGCTCCAAGTTTAGTCCTTGGAGTTATGTGCTACCTGGAGGAAGGAAAAGATCTGGAAAGCAGGTATCACTGCAGGGGATTTCCACTGCCACTAACAGGGACAGGGAAAAGAGAAGGGCGGCACAGAAACACCTGGCAGGAACACACAGGACCCTTCCAGGGGGAGAATCCCAGCTGGCATCAAGCACAGGGGAGGTGAGGGAAGCAGGCTGCTCTCCTGGCACACCAGGAGCACGGCCAGCTCCTCACAGGGGTGCTGCTAATGCTCTGGAGCTAACGATGCCACGCAAAGATGAAGCTTCCCCGTCCTCTGTCGTTAGTGCCACTATGCACCCACAGGCAATGGATCAAAGGGGCTATGAGAAGATAAGGAGATTCCATTTTAATTTCAAAACATGAAAATTCTGGCACAGGAGATCACTACAAAAGATCAGTTCTGTTATGTATCCACGGTGTGTTGAAGGGGAGTGTTGCATTTTAAATGTACACACACACATACCTATTTATCTGAGTAAGCAATATCATTAGCAGAATAAAACAATCTAAAAGGAACATGGGCCTTTTGTTAAAGTGGAAGACGGAATCCTCTTCGTGAAAAACATCAAAGAAAAGGAACACATGCTCATGTTTAAAAACAGTCTACGCCTAATACAGAACATCAAGATGTTAAAAAAAACCAACAAAACCAACACAAACCAACAAAAAACTCCCCTTTGCTTCACAATATTTCCCTTAGAAACAAACTTAGTACTTGCAGTGACCAGGAATGGGCTGCCAGTGCCCATTTAAAGCACCAGCTGTGCAATCCACTGAGAACTCAGATAAGAATTAATATACACAAATTTCACATTGTCAAAATTAGGACAAGTGGAAGTTCTGTGAGTGGAAACACTTGCACTGCATCAGTATTAGGCCAGAAGGTAAACAGAGGAGTATGTTCCAAAAAATTAGAAAAGGAAGGGGTTTAGACAGGCATGCCAGTGCCTGCTCTGAGCTTTCTCTGGAGGAAAACAAAACAAAACAAAGCAAAACAGAACAGCTTCATTTTGCAAAAGCCACAACTGTACAGCTATTTGCAGAGGGAAGTGGTGAGCAGGCAACACCTCCTGTCAGCATCCCCAGGGCTGTGCCTTCAGTACATCAACACTGGCCACGAGATGTCAAGTTAGGGTGTGAAAAAGCCTTTTACCTTCTGGTCTCTAGCTCGGGGCTGGTCCAAGCAGAGCACAGCCAAACTTTCTACTGGCTGCTGGCAACATTAGTTTGATGGACTTCATCCAGTCGCTTGTGGACTACTGTCCATATTAGGAAAAAATCCCCACTTGACGCTGGCACTGGGATCCAGCCCTATCCACAGACACCGGCAGCACTACAGACTCTGCCTCAGCAGCCAGGTTGAGACACAAGGATCACAGCCACGTCACTGTGCCCAGGATTCTTAATAAACAGAATCCTATAAAGCCAAAAACAATTCTACCGTGGCTAATTAAAACATCTCTTGTGCTTGCTCTGTAAGAAAACCCACACGACAACACATGAGCAACAAAAACAAAAGTAAAAAAAAAAAAAAATCCCCTAAACCACCCTGTGGTGAACTTTGTTTCCTTTTCCGAGTGGTGCTGGTGACATTTGCAGGGGAGCTTGGGAGGGTAAAAGGGCATCGACACCACGGCAGTTTTTAATTCTGCCAGGCAGATCCCCCAGACCTGTAACGAGCGTCTGCTTCCTACCCACCAGGCCATTAATCACCCAGACTCCTAAAAGGTTCAATTCATGTGCCCACTCAGAGAACTCATGAGATGCCTGATAGTCATGTGTCATTCGAGAAGGGAACAAAACTGTATTCTTCTCTGAACTGAGGTAGCTCCTATTACCAAGAGACTGTCTCCCCTGGGAGCGACCAGAAGAGCGAAATGAAGGAGAGCTGACTCAAAGCTCTGCCTCACAAAGACACATAATTGATGCAGAAGGGAAAGAGAGTTAGGAGGAATCTGCCACTACCCTTATTTTGCCAACAATCTGGGGAATTGGTGAAAGGGTTTTGGAAGTGGTAAAAAAATACCTCCAATTTTTACTAGGTACATCCCAGACACACAGGCTGCTCTCCAGGAAAGACTGCCCTCCTCCTGGATAAGAGCTTGGCAAAAGCAAACGAGGTTTTTGCAACGTTAAAATTGGACCATTTCTTCTAATGATGAACTTCACTCTTCCAGGGACCTTTTGAGCAGCTGGAGGTGATGCCTGGCCTCTATGTGTGCTCACCAATCCTTTGCTTCTCTTGATATCCCCTGCTTCAAAATCTCGATCCTTATCTACTGATGCTCTTAAAAGCCTGGGAGACACCAACCTGGGTCTACATGAACCAGGGGTAACTGACCCCCCTCCAGACTGGGCTGAAATGTGACACACAAATATATCATTTGACACTGTCATTTCCTGGAAATGACAGCTGAAAAGAAAAGGGTAAGAAAAAGGGAAATGGGCACTTTTGCAGCTTGAAAAAATAAATGGTTGTATTGCTCTGCATTTGATAGAAAATTAAGGAAAAACAAGCTGGAAAAATCCTGCCCTCCTGCTGCTTCTTACTGCTTTTCTTCCTTTAATTACTGCTCTACTAGGTAAACTAATGGATAAAACTGAGAAAAATATAAAAACCTACAAGCACTCCAGCAACTGCTTCACATCTTTGTTATTTTCCTGGAAATACCCATGCCTCAACAGAAATGTTATCCACATTCTCTTTTTTTCAAATTTTTCCCCTTACAAAATTCAGCAACAAATTAGATAGTGCAACTAAGTTTCAGGCAGCCTGGCACAGTCACTGCCACTTATGTTTACCTTTCTCACTGGCACCTTTTGATCTTTCAGGCTTTGGGAACACTAAGCTGAACTGATCTCCTGCTGTAATTCATAATTACCAATTCACAGCTATTTCAGCACTCTGTAGATGCCAGCCTGCTGCTCAGGTGTCAATATAGAACTGAAAAATGCTGAAATTTTTTGGCCAGTTGAGATTTGTTTCAAAATTTCCCCCATTCCTCCACAGTGCTACAAGAACCGCGCTGAGCTGCCGCTGTTACCGAAGAGCCAACCTGGATTCTTCGTGCTGCACAGAGCAAAGAGAAGGCAGCTTTCAAAGCATTGAAAAGGGGGTTATGATAGATAAACAGCCCTTTTCAGGTTCAAAAAATCTTCTCTTCCCATTCAGCATCCCCATTATTCCTATTGGTTTCCTCTGCCTGCAGCTGCTCCCCAGCAAGCAGATACAAAACGCGGCTCCACGGGCGACGGCGGCGCTCAGCCCTCTCCCCTTGGCATGAATGTGTCACCGTGATGATCCTGCTCCAGCACAGGAGAAAAACAGCCACAGGCCACAAAAAAACAGCCACCGTGGGCCACAGCTTGGTCTCAGCCCAAGGAGGGGGCAGAGCTGCCTGTACGGGGCTAATGGGGCCGTTCCAGTGGCCACCTTTGTACCCACAACACAATCTTGGCTATTGTTCTATGGACATGAAAAATTAGGCTGGACTGTTAAAGCTTCCCACTCCAAGTGTTGCTATGAGGCCCTGTAGTATATTTTGCTCTCGTGGCTTACCTATGGGACCTTCAGCAAAGGAAGTCCATGCTGGGAGTGAATGTAAAATATGGGACAGTGCAGGCTGGAGAGAAAGTCTTAACCAGAGTGTTTGAATTAAAGTGTTTCACCAGCGATCCTTCATCAAGCTCCAAGTACTCTTACAAACCACTAGCAACACACCCCTTTCAAAATCATCCTAGAGTCCTTCAACAAAACTAAAAAGCCCCTTGTCCACCATCTGGATTTTACAGACGGGCAATGAAAGCACAGAGATGAGAAGAATTCAGCACTGGAAACAATACTCATGAACTACAAACAGACAAGTAGTTCTGAAATTTAGAAATTGAACTAGATGCAAAAAACCTTTTCTTTTGTTGCTTATTATCATAACTCAAACACTTTCTGGTCGTCTCTTGAATAAAATCAGTGACTTTAAAATTGGTAAATCCGTGTGATCAATTTTTGGTGCTGCAAACAAAACAGAAAATCACCCTTTTAATCTTCAAACAACCTTAAGATAGAAACACGTCACTATTTCCTCGTTTGGTGAGGAAACATGCCAAAATATCAACATCCCTGGCTGAAGCTTGGCTGTGCTACAGGTTAACACTACACCCAAGTCCTCCAGACCATCACATGCAAAGAGAGGTTTCACAACAAAATCCCAGCCTGAAATACTGCCCAGACACTGGAAAAGTTCAGGTCCAGATCCACATCCAGGTTTTGTATCTCAGGTTTATATCTAAACCAAATATAAGGATTCTCTTGACTTCTTCTAAAGAATAGCCTTTTAAGACATAAGACTCAAGAACCAATAAAAAAGGTAATTTAACAATATCTCTAGTGTGTCACCAATCATTTAAAGGGCCTTGAGGCTGCTGCATTCCCACTACAGTACAGCAGCTTTCCCACCCTGCTGGTTTTCAATTGACACCTTCTGTGTTGATATTTTTTTCCAAGTTAAGCCTGATGGCATTTTTTGAGCTTCCCCTCACAGCTGATGTCCTCTGCTCGTGCCACCTCTGGGTCCCAGCAGTGCTGCCACGGGCAGTGCCAGGCAGGGCACAGCTCTGCTGGAACCCACAGTGGTGGGACCAGGGGTCTTCTCCTCCCTATCCCCCAGAGCACAAGGTCCAGGAGAACAGGAGAAATTTAACTTTTGGAGGAAGAAGTCAAAAGGGGGAAAAAGCTTTTGAAAATAACCTGAAAAAGAAACCCCTATGAGGAGGCTGTTGATCAGGATCTCACAGCAATAACTAACTTCAGAAACTTGCCATTGTGTCCATCACTTACTGAATAATCTGCTATTTTTTTGCGAAAAAGGCAACAAAAACAACCCTTGCGTACATTTTGCTGGTCTGAGCCCAAAGACTGCTTGGAAGACAGAATATCTGAGGCAAGGGAATCATTCCCTTCATCTTCACTTGGCGTGACTGGGATTGTCATCAATTCATTCTTACTTTCAGAAATCCTGGGCACAGCCCAAAAGACCAGGAACTGCTGGCAGACAGAGCTGCAGCCCGAGGCACCACCAGCCCGTGCCACCACAGCCTCCCATGCAGCTCCTGCACTCAGAGGTGGGCAGGGGACAGGCACATCTACTCCTGAACACCTACAACCTCTAATAATTCTGCAGAGCCCATTGCTCCATCAAACACAACCATCCTGGCTTTCCACCTCAGGTTCTGATGCAGAGCAGCAACGGGTGTTATTAAAAGAAAAGTGTGGAACACTACCACTTAAAATGCACTTACCTACTGCAAGTGAAATTAACAGTCATTAAAAATAAACTCAACTCCTTCAAAAAGTTTTCCTTTGCAAATACCTAGAGCATACCCCACCACCAGAGTCAGCAGGAAGTTTTCAAACGGGTAACTGCTAAATGAATATATCTGCTAAAGGAATCAGGGGTTTTCGTGCACTCCAAGGTTATGTGTTTAGCAGGCTTTGATACTTCAATGAAAAATTGAGGTGGCAATGATTTGCAGACTAAATTAATGTTAAATACTTCAAAGAACTGGACAAACAAGTCAGCAGCAAAAATTTTATAGGTTCACTTCCTTCAAGGGAACTTAAAGAGCCAGCATTTTATTGCTGCGAATTCTAGTCACTCCTTTTACCCCTCAGCATCTGTTTGAAATATGTAGTAGACAATTGCTTTTTTGGCTCTGACTCAGGTGGTTGAAATACAGGACAAACAGACTACTGTATATAAGCTTTCCTCCAGCAATGAAAATTTTTATTAACTCTCTTGCATAGCAAACTCGGCTGCCTAGCTTCCAATCCCTATAGAATCATCAAGGAATGTGGCTACTTATTAATTCCGGTGGTCAAGCACAGGGTGGATATGTTGAGACTTGTCTGCAATACGTAACCTCACATTTCAAAAAAGTAAGAGGAAAAAAAGAAAGCTACAGAGGGAAGGAAAAACATAAATGAGTTCTGTTTAGTTCATCATTCATAAGTGTAAAATTCCAAGCTAAATACTAGCTCTGTACATAAATATGTCAGCCCTGTCAGACTTTCCAGCCAAAGAAAACAAGGCTCACGGTGGAGGGGTTCAGAATTACCCTCAGAGCCATGAACCTGCCCCACCTTCCATTGCTGAGTCAAATTCAGAAGTTTTCTCACATTGGTGCTTCATAAAAACAACCTGCAAACACTGCCTAAAATTACTCTTCTCACCCCACCCAGCTGAAGGACCGGGGGAAAGGAAAGAACAAGGACAGAGGTATGTAATACAGAAAGGAAGGTCCTTGTTCCCCGGGACACTTTATTTAGAATGATCCTGGCCACTTGAAACTCCTGCATTTCATTGCTTCTGCATCCTCCGCATTGCTTGTGTAGTGGAGACCACTTTTGCAAAGCTTTTGATGCCTGAGAAGCGCTTTGAGATGTTTTCCAGCATTTAATGTTGGATAAAACTCCCTCTTCAAATTGTGGTTACAGACCAATTTGAGCCAACCTGAGCCTGTTGTGGTGCTTTTAGCCTTCTGTTGTGTTTCCAATGTCATAAATACCTAATAGCAGCAGTCAACATTTAAAAATAAAGACTTGCCACATATTTTCGACACAAAACAACTCCCACTGTCTGAAATCTGCAGATATTATCCATTTTTGCATTTTATTTAACGCATAGATTATTAAATAGGTGGACTTTGCTTAAAGCTCCCATTGAGTTGTGTTATACTGTTTGGGAAAGAAGGCCACAGACTACAGATAGCTGTCTGTTTGCTCCAGCTAATTTCCACACCAACAAATTCAATAGTCTTTTCCACCAATGCCATGAATCAGAGAATGACTGCTGCGTGAAGAGTGTGAAGAGCCATCAAGGGCTGACTATAGCCTAGACCTCTCTATTATGACATGTCCCATTAGGCTGAATCTCCCTGGTCTGAACCACCACAACCTGAGGCAAACTCCTTACATAATTTTCTGGTCATCACACCCTACAGGTATCCACCTGACTTAGGTATCTCTTCCAGTTTCTCCGGAAAAAGCACAGAGAAAGATGCTTCTCACCCCTTTACTACAACTGCAGCAGCTGGTTGAGAAGAACGCAACTCTTGTTTCTTCTATTTCTTACTGCCAGTACAAAGCAGGGTTTCCCTCCCAGCTTTCAGCTGCTGCTCGCTGTCTCCCTGGGAGCAGAGGCTCTCCAGCACCTCCATTCATCTGGCGAGCACTGGCGGTGCTGCAGAATGTCCGCTCACGCAGGGAGCGCCCAGCCCCTCCAGCAGCCCCCTCGCACACAGATACGATTACAAGCATCACATGTGGCTCTCCCAGATGGTGGCCAAACAGCACAGATACCTGCCCTGAGGCTTGTTTCTGCATGGACAGTGAGTGTCCTGACAACTCCGAGCTCATCAGGTGCCTGTGGCCACCATCCAGCTCCCAGCTGGGAGCCGTGGCCATCAGCCCACAGAGATGTGCCCAGGCTCCCTGGGCAGCTCATCAGGAGGCACTGTAGGTGTGCAGTCTCCCAGAAACGTGACCACTGCAACTCACCCGTGTCCAATTTCTTAGAAAGGAATTGTTCAAAGCTGCAATCCGCTGGACCAAAACAGGTAAAGCCCTGTGACCCTTAGGAGGCAACCTCAAACCCTCTCTCCAAACAAAGCCTGCCATGCACAGGCTCTGACAGGGAAGCAATTTTGGTGCACAGCCACCTCCAGACTTATCTATGTCTTCCAAGTCAAGAAAAAGCATCCTCCCCATAAAAAGACAGGTGCTAGATGAAAAAAATGCAGATTCCCAAGGAAATCTTGGAGAATGAGATACACACTCACATTGGAAAAGGCTATTCATACCATTTGTTGAATTTTCCTTTAACCATTTATCCAAAACAACCAGCAAATCAGGGCAGTATCATACAATAATGGCACTCCAACCAAGTGCTGAAAGCTGCACCCAGAGTAAACCCAGAGTAAATGCTGTATCCTCCTCAGTAATGAATATCTGGCCTTTTGTCACCACATAGGTAAGGAAAGGAAGCAAAGTGCCTGATCACACAGTTTACAACCTTATCCAATAGCTGGAATGCCAGAAAATCCAGAGACAATTATAGTTCAGAGAACCAAGTGAACCATTTTATCCTTTCAATGCTGTACTTGGGAGCGACACATATCCTGAAACCATAGCTAGATACAACTCATCTTAGAAGCAGAAGAATACACAAACAGGAAAACAGGCAGTATTTTCTCCTTAAGCTGGTTTATGCAGAAGCATGGCACAGCCTAAGAAGTCTTCAGTTACCACCACAGGGCTCTGGATCTCTCCAGCCCCTCACATTACCAAGGTGTCTGAAGCAATCATATAAGTGCTTTACAGAAAGTTGCATTACCTGTGTCTTAAGCAAATGAAGCACTAAACAGAAGTGCCAGATTAAACACCACACATAAATCTCATAATAAATTGTAAAAACAGTTAAAGGCAAAAGCATTGTAATAAACTGCTCCCGGAATTGCCTGATCTTGCAGCACTGAGCCTAAGGATTTGCTTCAGTGCTAGTGCTGCCTTATCCAGTTACACAGGGTGTAGGAGAACCTCAGAATCACAGACTGCCCTGAGCTGGAAGGGACCTGCAGGGATCAGACACCTGTCCCTGCACAGGAAGGTGTGCAGGAGACACCTGAGGGTGAGATGCTACAGGACCACACCAGGCTTTGCCTGGAAAATGCTTGTTGTGGCTTTAATACCTTGTGCTTGCCAAGTGCCACCCTGAGAAGGAGACAGGGCAGGTGACCACACCTTGCTGCTGTAACACTTTGGTGAAGCTGCCCTGAGAGGCTTCTCCTCGCTCTGTCACCCCAACTCATTGAGACAAACCTGGTGCAGTGCAGGACAAAGGACACGCCAGGCTGGAGATAGACTGACTAGTTCTATCAGCAATATGTCACACACACACACACACACACACACACACTTTTGAGGGGAACACTGACCTTCAGAATTTCTTAAAGCTGTTCTAAGGCAGTTATTTTCTAACCTAAAAGGACCTCTGGAAAAACACAGCAAAACTCCTGCCTGTTTCTGTTTCCTGGATGAGAGTGTGGCCTCTTAATTAAAATGTTGCCACCTGTCATCTTTTACCTTTTTTTTCTTTTTTTTTTTTTTTTTTTTTTTGTGCCTTCCCTCTTCTCATTTAAGATTCAATTTAAATTCCCAGAATAAGGCTGGATCCTGCAGCTTGAATTCGGAATGCTCAGCCGAGTTCTAGGAGTTGCCAAAGTAGCAGATCACCTCTGTTAGGTGCGTAACTTATTGACATTTATCTGATAAAATGCTATCTTCTTACTGGAGACCCCAAATAACATGCTTTCCCTGGAAAATCCAGAGTCTGATTCATCTGTTTTACCCCTGCCTTATGCTGGCTTAGCACCACTGGCAACAACAGCAGCATTACACTGATGTGAAGCTGAAATAAATCCAGGGAGACACAGACACACTGCAAGCACACCGAAATTAATGTGCTTTTCACTGCTCTTCGTGTACAAACACACAGGGAAAAGGAAGAATAAAAAATTTTTCTTTTCTTCCTCGCTTTTCGCAAGTTCCTGGCTATCATTCTGAAATGTAGATATTCCCATCATGCCTCGGTGTTTTCCAGCCCCATGATGCCCTCACTTTTGATTGTATAGATGAAGTTGAAGTGCACAGGGTATTTACTGATCCAGTTATCTTGTTCTGTGACAGGCAGAATCAATCAATCAAGGGGCCAGCTTTATGCTTACGTATTCCAGGCACATCTCCGCACTTCAGGATACGAGATCACAGTGTTATCCAGCCAAATTTGATCAACAAATGCAGTTCCCCTGTGCCACAGCAATCTCAGATGAAGATGTTATTATGTGGAACTGAGCAAAGTGATAAAGACAGTACAGAAAAGGGAGGAAAAGTCCAGCTGGACCTTTCTGACAGCCTCTATATACTATGGCTGCAGCATCCCTTTTTCCAAGGCTAACAAAAACAGCACATTCCCAAGAAGCTGTTGCAAAATGCTTTCTGGCCACCCTGTATCTGTTGGTACTTAATGAAAGAAACATTATGCCACAGAGTTTGCTAACATGTTTTTAAATGTTGGACAACAGATTATAGTAGCCCTTGCCACTGTATTTATGGAGGTATTTATAACACAGGGTCACACACTGCATTTTTCACCACTGTTGAGAACAAGCATATCAAAACCTGAAAGTCCAAAACTGTATTTTAAAATCACAGCTGGCTTAAGCAACCTTTAAGTATTTTTATTTTAAACCCCAGCTACAAAAAGATGTAGTTGAATGTGTAAATGTTGAAATCTGTCTCAAGGAGAGTTGACACGATGCTTTTATTTTGCCAATAGGTTTTCACTTCGCTATTGCCCTACAGTTTTTTTACATTATTTAATCCAAAATACCATCTTTTTGATTCTACCTTTCTTTGCATTTTAAATCTTTAATGGGAGCCTTTGGCAGTCCATGGGCACAATTATTAGATATCTGCTGAGAGAAATTGAAAAATTAATCATACTTTCCATTTTATATTTCGGTACTATACATAAAAATTATCTGGTCTTAAAGCTGCATTCTGTAGTCTGTCGATATGCTCTCCCCAACATGGTAAATACTATGCAAGAATCCATGTATCTCACATTCAAATCACTCCAGCTAAACAGATATATGGAGAATGCCATGGTCTCTTTTCAAGTGCAAAATTTATTTCAGATCATTTTTCAATTAAAAAGCATCTGCTGCTATTTCTTCTGTTATGGACTGCCTAAAAAAATCACTGTAAAAAGTACCCTAGACTAATCATATGGATGATACTGATGTTGTTTATTACCCTTTTATGGACTTGGGTACTTAAATTACAGTTTTTCACAACTGCATGCAAAATGTGTAACATAATCTTTATGCAGTTTATTATAGAAACTGATATATGCATTAATCTGACCTTTGTCTAAATAGACCCTTAACCACAGGGAAAAAAAATCCAAAGGCATCTATCAGCATGTGAGCAGTATCAAAACTGCTAAATCTATTAACTTTGTTTTCCTTTCACTATTATTAAACTGGAAAGCAAAATTCAACTGGAAAATTATGCCATTTGGGTTCCCTTGTCATCATGTAGTAAGTATGAGAAATATATGTGGAATAGCCAAATGGCCAATAGACAAAACACCCACTCCAAGTGACGTACTGTTTTCCATACCACTCAGACAAAATCAAAACAACAGAGCTGTTGCAAACAAAAACAAAATAACATTTCCCATAAGCATTCCAGACAGAGAAAATTTACAGGAAAAGAAAGCTGGGAAAAGACCCAGAGTGATGTGAGTGTTTGTACCTCCAGCCATAAAACCCGCTTCTGTCGAGCTGGTAAACAACAGTTTAACATTAAAAACACATAAAGGCTCACCATCGATTAATTGTCAAACTTAGGAGTTAAAGATTTACAGCAGCTGAAGGGCTGCTGCTGCTGCTGCCCTGGGCCAGGGGGTCGGATATTTGTCCCTCCTGCCCTGCACTGGGGGCAGATGCAGCCAAGGAACTTTGTTTCATTCAGAAAAGAGCAGGATCTGGCATGGGGAAAAGCTCCAGCGCTAGAGCAAGGAGGGGAAAGTAAACAATCAGGTTGATTGCTTCAGAGCAGTGTGTTCTGCAGAGTTCAAGAAAAAAAAAAAAAAAAGAAAAAAGAAAATCCAGCTTTTTTTTTTTTTCTTTCCGGAAGGTCCTTCCAACTCTCAGTGCAGCCTGGCGGAATAACAACTTTAAGAAGTGAAGATGTCGCTTTTTTATAGCTGACTCACATTTATATAACTTTGTTAATGCATCTGCTCCCTGGAAGTTACAGTATCTGTGTTCAGCCGTGATACCTGCCCATAAATCGTGGCAGCGCGGCGAATATCAACAGCTGCATTTTACTATTTCAGCCCGTCAGTTTACACTGTCTCCATCACGGCGAATTCCTGTCAGCTGCACTCTCGCTAACACAATTCCTATGTTTTGCCTGGCAGTAAATGGACGCTGCTGCCCCAGCATCATCTAAACAACTCTGTTAACATTTGCCCCCGAGCGTCTCTCTCTTTGTCCAGTCCCTGTCTTCTAACAGATGTCATCCAAGTCTAATCAAGCATAAAATGGTCATAAATATTTCTTTCTGGTAGATTTCACATTCGCATTTCATGCAGGGACATGATATTTTTCTGCTACCTCCAGGGAGTACCTAATGCAAAAACCAGTTACTTACATTCAAGGCTCATGTTCCTTTAGTAAAATGCAGCACATGTTCTCAGTTCAAAGACATAAAAAGGCGCAAGACTTTATCTTCTTTTGTTTAACTGCACCCTCTTTTTTTTTAATAACGTGTGCCACAGCTTCCATCTAGGGATGACATTGTCCTTTGCTTACCAGACAAACACACAATGTTGAATTTTGACCCTACCACTCTCTCAAGCACAAACATTTTTGAATTTCCTACTCCATGCCTTAATTATTGCACAAAATACAGATTTTTTTTTTTTCAGCTGTTTCATTTGCCAAGCTATTTAAAGAATTCACATGAACAAGGCACTTCACTATTTTGGTTCTTTTATGCAAAATTTTGCAACCTACCCCATCCTCTTTCATTAAAAACAATTAAATGATTCTAGGATACAAATTTAAGGCTCATGCCTATTTAACAGTTGATAATCATGAGATATAAGCAATTTCCAATGCTTAAACTTTGAAACTATTTTCAAGATAATGAGTTCTTTTTGATGTTAGAATCATCAGAAAAATTTTATTTACCCTTGGTAAACTTGGTAAATAAAATGTCAGACTGGAAAATAAAACTAACCTTAGATTATTCATAAAGCTATGTGTCTTATCATTTTTTCCCCTTTATGTTTGGCACAGCAGAAATATGCCACAGCTATTTAAAGTGAACCACACAACACTTAAGGATATAGATCACAACAGTGAAGCTGTTTTTCCTCTTCCTTCTCCACTGAGCCTAATATTTGATTACTGTTAGTCAAATCAAGCTTTCAGGCAAATAATCTCCATTTCTTAAGTTAATGAGATGTGGTCATGTCGACAACAGCTTGCAGAAACTTTTAATTCCAATTCCTGCAGGCTGTGCTGGCCTCTTTTACAGCAACCACGGTATGAATGAGTCAAATTTGCCAAAATGGCTTATGTAGACAAGTGCACACTTTAAAGAGGCACTAATTAAAAATACCCACTGGTATCATAATTTAAATACCATGAAAATAAACTGTAAAAGTAGCTCAGCTACAATCTTATGACTTTCCTTAGAGCTCGTTTACTTTAACTAGATGATGTTTTATTGCAGATGTATTCCTAGCTAAAAACAATTTTACGTCTTGGAGGAATTCAAGATTTTGATATAATTAAACAATTTATGTTAATATTTGTTTCACATAAGCTATTAAGCAAGCCCCCCAGAACAAGTGCTAATTGAGAAAGATGCGAAGAAGTAGAGTGCTGAAGTAAGCAGCAAATTTATACTGTGGATTTACTGCTCTATCTGCAACTTCCCCCCTCATTACAGCCCTCTTTCTCCCTCTCACTCTCTTCTATAAGGCTCCCAGCTGTACTGAATCCCATTAAAACACTTTCCTTGGATGCTGTTATCTACTGCTTTCCTCAAAAAAGGAAGAGGAGAAGGGAGAAGGAGAGGTGGAGCTTGGTATTATTCTCGATGCACTTCCCTGGCCACAACCTCTCCAAAATCCCTTTTGTCTTTCTGGTTTTTTGGCAGGGAATGAGAGCAGCACAGCTGTAGTGTAACAAAAGCAGACGTGAGACCGAAAATAAAATAAAAAAAAGTTGGTGCTGAGAGGGTTAAACCTATTTAAGGGGTTAAATATGCAATTACCACTGACTAAAACCAGAGAGACATATAGATAAATAGAAGAAATGAAGTCCCCAGGTTCCATTCAGAAGCCTTCATCACATTACTACCAGACAGAAAACTCTTTAAGTACCATTTTCAGATGTTAAATCATTGTTCGTGCAGCACATATTCTCACTATTCCTGGGGGAACAATATCTGAAGACAGCGTGCTAACAAATGCAATCCAGTAAACAGGCATTTTTCCTCTTGTTGTTAGTACCTTTGTGTTCCAGCTCCCAGCTCTGTCATCCATGCCTTCTCTCTGCTTTGAAGTTAAAGTACTGAATGAGCGTTGTCATCTATTATCCAGAGTGTGCATGTAGATTATAAATAAGAAATAAAATTGACTTTCAGTACACTGCTTTTGCATTAGCAAGTTGCCGTCTCTGTTACCTCCTCTGTCCTTCATACTTTGCTACCAACATTATATTAAAAATATGACTTTAAGTGTTTCTTCTAGAATGCTATAAAATATGTACACAGCAGAGACAAAAGTTTTATTGAAACAAACAAGTCCAGCAGTTTAACCAGGTTCATGAGTTCAGCTTCAACAGACTGTTTAACCCTTATCTGCAGATGTCCTTCAGGCCCACGACACATTAATTGCATCCCCAGCTTCTTTTGCATGCACACTACTGAGCACAGAGCTATTAATTACACTGGAGTTTATTTACAGAAAGAGCCTTTTCCACTATCGATCCATTATTTATTAATATTTCTGGCATAATGATCTCATCACATTTTTCATTTTAAGGCCACAAACAAACACTTTTCCTACAAGTAACAGCACTGACACATTTCAGCTGCATCTGCTTGTACCTGGTCAGCAAACTCAGCTCCATGAACATAACTGTGAGACTCAGAAACATTTCTCACATTGCTTCATCCAAGGGAAGATGTGAGGACAGTCTGCACTTTAGGGGATCAATCCCTTTCATCTTCATAGAATCATATCATAGAATCCTAGAATGGTTTGGGGGTTGGAAGATCATCTACTTCATACCTCCCTGCTATGGGCAGGAACACCTTCCACTTCCCTGTTTTCAGCTGGCTTCAGCAAGCACCAGTTTGGGTGTCTTAATCCACACATGCTGCCTAAATTATGGTGTTTTAGGAAGGAAGGAGAAAGGTGTTTGAAGCCCTGAGAGGTGGTGGGCACCAATGATGTGAGTAGAGACCTCAGTCCTGGCCCTGCTCTAGTGGGGGATCCCCTGGGCCACCTCTGGGCAGGGACACAGTGGTCTCAGGTCTCAGACATCATCTGCCCAGATGTGCCTCTGCAAAACTTTTGTGGAAATCCAAGCAGAACCAAACCTAGCTGAGCCCAAAGCCAACACTGCATGACAAGCTGGAACCATAGAATCTTTTATATTGGAAAAGAGTTTCAGGATCAAGTCCAACTCATGATTGCACTGCTAAGTCACAAAGCCAGCTTCATGAAGAGTAAGCACAAGCCTGGGAACAATACACTTGTAAATAAATAATAACAATTCTTTTACACTTAATAAATTCCTCATTATTCAGTGGAACATCCATTCTAGAGGACCAAAAGCATACTCATGCACCTAGCTCCCCTTCAATTCCATGTCTAGGTCAAAGCCTTGGCAGACATTAACTCTCGCACAATGTCTGCGTTGTTTCAGATGAGGGGAGCACAAAGACCTGAGGACCAAAACTCCTCCAGAGAGGGAGAGGAAAAGGCTGGAAGGGATACACCACTGGCAGTGCCCTGGCTGCCACCTGCAAAACAATGTTATCAGCAAGGTGATCTGAAAATAAAGTCCCTTTTTCCAGCTCCCCGTGTCTGCAGATGGCAGTGACTTTTGGGGCAGAAGGGAAGCTGCCCCTTGGCTCTTCTGGCCAGGCAGCAAGATTTGCAGTGTATTTGTGGCTCAGTATGGGCTGGTCAGGTAAGGAATCTGCAGGGCAGGCACAGAGGAGCTCTGCTTCCCTTCATCCCTCCAGGTGTCCTGGATCTTTCTTCCTTTCATCCTTTTGGATAAACAATAATGATATAAGGAGGTTCAAGCACAGTCCAGTGTTTTTCACTCGGACATATGGGAGCCAGTCCTTTTATAAAATGCTTTTGGTAAATGGATCAAGTCCCTGTAAAGACTGGGGCAATCCAGTAATGATTTTCAAGGCTATCATAGAATATGCTGAGCTGGAAGAGACCCATCAGGATTGAGTCCAACTCCTGGCCCTGCACAGGACATCCCAAAAATCCCACCACGTGCCTGTCACCTACTGCCTGTCTGGAACATCATTAAGAAAAAAAATTGATGGAGAAAAATGACACAGAAGAAGAGGCCCCACCAGGACAAGACAGAAATGTGATGGTGCCTAACAGTCTTTCATTAGCAGACAGCACATCTGCAGGCAGCTCAAACAGCCTGGAGAGCCCCATTCTCCTTGCCTTAGGTAAGGCAGCAGTGGAATTTCTGGATGCATGTGGAGTATCAGCAGCCCCATGTAAACGTGAAGGGCATGCTGGTGAGCCCTCCACTGGTGCCAGCCCAGGCACAGGAGCCCCTCCAGCTCTGGGAAAGCACCAAGTGCGGGACCTGACCCTGGGCAAAGAGGCAGTCCTTGTGTCCTTGGCATTCACTGCAGGATGCCTGTTGAACACATGAGAACATGAGGGGGTGCTTTTTCCCTGCTAGGGGCCAGTTTTCCATCCAGCTCCTGTCCACAGGACTGAACAAATGGAGCCCCAGCCCGGTTCCCTTACTCAGCAAGTTCCTGTCTTGCCCAAGATGACTAACAGGTAAATACTCCCAGGTTTCACAAGTTCATTTAAAAAGAGCTCTACCTCCCCAGAACAAGGGGATCAGCTCCTAGAGACAAGATGAGAGGAGGTGAAAAGCTGGTCTTAGGAAACATGAGATCAGGTACAAAAGGGATTCTTTGCTGTCAAAGCATAATATGTCAGCTTGTGATAAACCTGAATTGCTTCATATACCAAGGATCACTAGACATTAGCTGCTTTTTATATGGCAATATGGTGCAGAGGTCTCAGACAGAATATTGTTTTATGTTGATCATGATAAAACTCTCTGTAGCTTTGATAAAGCCTGCACAGGCTTTTCATTCAAACTAATGAGTGATACTGGCTGTTGGATGCCGAGGCACGCTCTTGATGCTTTCCAATGGTTCAACTCGCAACCAGGAATCAATTCAGCCTGGATAAGCAAGAGTGTTACTCATCTAAGGGGTTTTGAATGATGATCCTGTTCCCTGTGTTTTCCCCAGGTACATCTGAAAAGGCACAGCGACAAAGGGAGCGCCACATGTTGGCAAAGTACATCTCTTACCAAGGGATCTCCTGGGTCCAGCCCGCTCTGAAGGAACAGTTGGCTCACTCTGTAATCAGCCATCAAACAGCCCTGGCCCGATGGGCCATTCACTTAGCACAGGCCTTTTGCTGCTCTGCTTTCCAACATCTGTTTCAATGCTTGTCATCTCCCTGCTTTAAACAAATGTACTGCAGATGTCTTGTCTTGTGGACGACAGGGACTTGGCAGAGACAGGAACAGAGGCCTCCAAATGACAGAGGCGCGGCTCAGGCAGTTATTGGGGGGTTCCGGATGGACTCTGTGCACTGAACATGAAATGGGATTTTCACTCACACCCCCATCCCATGTCCCCCTTTGAACCTCCTGTTTTCTCCTTCAGATTTAAGAGAGTGATGAAGGACAGGGATCAGGATGGAGACTGAAGTGCAGCCTCCTCAGAAACATGTGGCCTGAGTCTTCTCGAAAGATTTATCATTGACATACGCAATTAAACGGGAAGACACGCTCACTGGTTCATCTCTTGTTCCAAAGACACAAGATACAAGACTGGACATGGAGGGACACAATGTGTGGTAAAGATAGTGGCTTCCCAGACCAGATTGTGGCCTGGAAACAACAGTAAAGAGACTTTCTTGGGCCAAAATTCTACTTCTGAAAGAACTAATGTTTGAAACGGGATACACAACAAGGAAGAGGGATGGGTTACTGTGAGGGGTCTCCAGGCACATCCATTCTAGGGTGTTCTTCTCATGCAAATCCAACTTGAGTTTCCACTAGGAAAAGCAATTAATTGAGGCCTGGCATTTTGTATTTTCCGAGTGCTACTTTTGTCCCTTCGAATGCATCCTACCTACAGCTGTTTGAGGTTTAGCTGGGGTGAGCCTTGTAGTCAATGAGACTCCAACAATCTCATTTTTCCTTAACTTGGGTTCTTGGTGCAATAGCTGTGAAGAAGCTTGAACAAGCCAGGTGCTTCCTGGCTGCTCTTCCTGCTGCTCTGTCCTGCCCAGCAAAAGCAACATGACTTTATCTACACTGTTTTGAACTCCAAGTGCAGGTCAGCCCAAGACAGAAGTGTCCAAAGTCTGGCTGGACAGGGCTTGGAGCAACCTGATCTAGTGCAAGATGTCCCTGCCCGTGGCAGGGGGTTTTAATGAGATGATCTTTAAGGCCTTATCCAACCCAAGCCGTTCTACGATTCCATTATAGGACATTTGGTCAGGCACTGAGGAAAAGCTTTCTAATAGAGAGTTGAGCATCAAAAGACCCTGCCTGGGCAGGACTGAAAGCTCTATTAACAGACTGCCGAGACCCAGATCAGGCAGACTCAGGAGTGTCAAAGACACACTCTACTCCAGCCTCTGGTCTGCACGGAAAGACAGGGGGGGAAAAAGTTTCCAAAACCCACAAAGAAAAAGGTTAAGACTAGAGAGGAGTTCACAGCAAACCTGGGCTGGTGGGCTGCCCTGTCCTGAGCATGGCTGCAGCCCAAGCAGGCCATCAGCCAGCACTGGAGAAGTTCCTACCACAGGCTCTCCGTGACCTTGGAAGGATCCCCAAATGTGAGTGCGGCACGCGCTTCCCTGCCCCCAGGGAGAGGCACATATTTTTGCTTGCAGTTTATGAATCTTTGACGTACAGTCCCTATGACACAGCCTTGGAAGGTTGTATCTTTTATTTATTATGCCTAGCAATTGCCCTTGTAAGCAATTAGGAAAAAAAGCAGGTGGTCAACAGAAAACTCGGCAAAATAAAATCCCTCAGCAAAGCAAACACCGTACCTTTCAGAGGAAGAAAAAATACTGTAAACAGAGCTAATCACTGTTAAACCCTTATAATCCAGTCCTTGCCCAAGTTAAGAGACTGAAACCAAGAGTAAAACACTACAAAAAGCATTAATTGGAGGAACTGGCGAATCATTTCTCAAGGAAAAGGAGTCGGAACTATTTTAAACTCCGAACACTCACTGTGTTGTGAAAAGGGGCTCAAACCCATCCTGCCAGACTGGACTAAGGGACAAGAGTCCCACACCATCTGCTGGGATGGCTGCTCCAGGAACAGCTGCTCCAGGGACCTGGAGAAGGGCTGCCAATATGGGCTTCACCCCGGTGGTCATAAAGGAAGATGTGAGGAACAGCAAAGAGCCCACTTTTAGCTCCTCAATAAAACAGCTACAGTTACCAGCATTCCCTGCACCTTCTTGAGTATTATATTCAATAATATTAATAGGCTCATATTTACCATATCTTAAAAGCTAACAATCCCATTGCCAGCGCTAATTAAAAAGACAAGAAGCAGAAAAGAAGCAGTGGATTATTTCTTCAATATGGATTCACGCCTAGATTTAATAAAACCTGCTTTAGTGTTATAACCTTACATTTGTTTCAAGAACACTATAAAAGATAAGTCTGCTTTTTGTTGTTTATTGACTTGGAGGGTTTTCTTTCGGATCTGTAATACAGCGTTACAGCTATGGGAAGGCAAGGAAGGAAACTGTTTTCCCTGAACAAAACAACTGCTTTTGCTACCCAAATACCATGTCTGGGATGAAGAAACCAGCTCAGCTATTGAGAGAGAAGAACAGGCACTAAAATGCAGCACTGGGGAGGTTTAGCTGTACCACACCCTCCCTGTGACCTTACAGAAAGCACTTTACCTACAGCTACAAGTGAATGCCACAGCCAGCTGTTCCAGAAGAAAGACTGCAGGGTTTCTTCCAGACACAGAGCACCCCTGTCCCAAACACAGAGCTCCCACACCTGCACACTCAGCACACTGGATGCCTTCAGCTTTAGCTTTCCAACAAAATCCAGAACAGTTGCTTTCCACACACACCTGCCCATCCTGCTCCAAGCCTGAAGAAGAGGGATGACATAGCAGAGGGGGTATGCAATGCAGCACAACAAAGTCAAGATAAACTGCAGCCACTCTCCTCAAAACCAGAGCTATTCCTAGGTGAGCTCATCTGTAGATCAAGTTTCTCATTTAAGCAGAGGCCAGAAGAATTCTCCTGGAGATTGCTGAGACTGGACCATGAGGATCTGAGTGCTCCAAATGCTTTCTTATCCATGAGAAAAACTGTGTTCCATCTTGTTTCTAATTTTTCCTGCAAGATGCTGGGCCCCACTACTTCTAACAAGTTCCATTCTCCTTCCCTGTGCCTGTCTGACCTTTCTCCTTCAGTGAATCACTTAATTATGTGGAAACAGAAATACAAAACGGTGACGGTTTAAGAACACAATTGCTCCAGCTTCATCCGTGAGAGAGCAGCCAATCCTCCCCAAGTTGTGGGTCTGCTGCTGATTCAGGATGCCAGAAGGTACTGGGGAAGATCCACCCTCTGCCCACACAGTCCTTGGGAACAGCTAGGGACCTTACCCCAATTTCTGCACGTATCTCACTGCTTACTGGAAAAAGGAAGAAAAAAGCAAGAATGTCAGACAGTCAGTGGTCTTACAACATTTCACTGGTGTTGCAGTTCTTTCCTGGCAGACGTTTTTCGGTATCGGTGATAATAACAAGGAAAATTTAAGGAAAACTTGATTTGAGCACGCCAACAGCAACCACATTCCTTTAGCTTGTGATCACTCTAGCTCAAATAGACAAGATTTTTCCCCCCTCCCTTCCTGCACTTAATTTCCAGGTAGAGTTTGTTAAAGCCTGAAATCCCACCTGAACTTTTGCAACTCTTTAAAAAAAAAAAAAAAAAAAGAAGAAGAAGAAAAAAGACCTATACACAAATATTTGGCTAAGTGACCCATAGCAAATTGCGTAATGCCAGTTAAAAGTTGTGTTTTCTAAGTATCAGCCCCAGAGGTTTTATCTGAAATAAAATCCTGATTACTTCAGATTCTGGAGGCAAACTGTGACCTTGCTCTGCATCTCCAAATTTGAAACATTTGTGTTGTGCCCCTCAATAATGATGCCTCTTGCTAGAAAGGAACGAAATCCTTTCAAAAATTTGCTTATTTTATTTAATAAGGTAAGAAGGCCCCAAACATGCATATTAGAGTTAGTTCAGCCTTGATCAAAAGAGATCACCTAAACTTGGAACTGCAGTGCTCCACCAAGCAAAAATGACCCATCTCTAGGCATGCAGCTGCATGCCCAGCCATGTTTCTGTTTGTAACCATCCCAGTCCTCAATCCTATGGTCATTAAATGAGAACCAGTATTAGGTCAGCACACAGAACACAAGGAATTATATCCATTTCTTGCATCCTTCTCTTTGGTTTGCCTGTGAACACACTGTGAGAGCTGGGGGCAAAGGGGAGAACTGCACTGATGAGTTTTACAACACGTTGTCAGAGAGATTAAATAGCCCAGCTCTCCTCAACCTTCACTTTACCAGTCCTACTTTCAGTAGCCCAGGAAAAAAAAAAAAAGAAAAAACCAAAGCAAACCAAACCAAAAAGCCGACAAAAAGCCTTAAAACAAAAAGAAGAAATATGATTCAAAATAAATTGAAAAGCCCAACTTGTAATAAAGCCGGCACTTGCCCCAGGCTTCAGAGATGTCTGGGACTATACACTCCACAGACACAATCTGTAGCTTTTACAGGGAAAAAAGAGATATATTTGCACTATTTAGAACAGGTTGCAAATACAGTTTATGTTTTGGAAATGTAGGGAGCATGGCTAACAAAATACAGAATGCAGCAACAAAACAAGCAACACTATCCTACAAAACTGTCATTATATAATGTCACTGTTTACACTAAGCCTCCAAAAGATACCTTCTGTTAATTTTTTTTTAATTAATGGGGTGCTATGCAGTTAAATAAACTCATGAAGAGTATTCACAACTTCTGCATTTTTACTTCAAATCCCAATCTTTATTTACAACATCACTGTTATAAATTACAACAGTACTGTTAACATTCTTCTCACTTGCTGGGATACCCAGTGGAGCTCCCTGAGAGAAAGAACATAATGCAGAAAACCATGGCATTTGATTCTGCTCTTATTTAAATGTTTTAAAGTCAGACAAAACTCCACTGAAATCAAGGCTGCGCTACCAAAACCAGCTGCAATTCCACTGCTGCTCCTCAGGCACTGCTAAACAATCTCCCTACATGCAGCGCGTCTCCAAATAAAGTTAAATTAGTTCTAAAATATCAGCAATCCATGCAACTTCTTATTAGTGTGAAATTACTTAAGCCTTAATTCAGCAAGGTACTTAAGCACATTCCTAATTTTACAGGCATGAGACGTACCAGTGACCTTAATCAGAGTAGTCACGCACTTACATTTAGGCACATGCTTAAGCATCTTGCAACGTTAAAAGCCACGATGAGGAACAGTTCCATGTGAATTAAAGGCTGCTTTACGCCTCCGTAGGCACACTACCATTTTAAGTTTGAGATAGATATGTGTGTGTGTATATATATATATATATTTGCTACAAATAAGTGGTTGCACCACTTATAAAACAACCCTTAAAGTATGAAGATCACTGGAAGAGGAACAGTCTTTAATAATCTGAATAACATCAATCACTTGAAATAGACTTTTAATTCATATCTGATGCCTGCTGGAAGCCTTTTGCAGCGTATACAAGTGCTGGCTAACAGCTTTAAAGCATTCCTTTGCGGACTTTCCCTAAACAGCACTCCTGAATGTGGAACTTTATTGCTTATGAGTAAGCATAAGCAAATATAAGGGGAGAGTGCACACCTACGAAAACAGCTGGGAACAAATACACCACTGCTAAATTTTCACAGGGATGCAAGGCTAAAAATCAACCCAGCAAACGTATTTCAGAAGCTCCATCCCTTCAAAGAGCCCACAGAAACCTAAATGATTACTGCCTGATCCTAATTTACCAGGTGAAGTAAAAGCAGTTATTGTAAAACAATAAATAAATACAGAAATAGACATGGACAGCCTACAGAGGACTTCTGGGTTTGGATGTGCACATAACCCAGCTGATTACATGTCTAATGACCCAGCTTCTGCATGCCCATGCTTGTAGCTGCACACACAACTGCAGAGCTCTGGGTACCAATGTCAAGGTGCTCTGAGGACTCGGGTTTATGCAGTTATTTATCAAAGACCTCAGAAGCAAAATAAAACAAAACCAAGACAAAGAGAAAACAATAATCTCAGCAAGTGCAACTAAGTAGTAGTTTCCCCTTACCCTTCAACAGTTAGAGAAAATTTAGGGCTTGTTGGTGTCAATAAGTAGTTATAACAAAGACATTAGCAATAGTGAGGATAGAGAATGCTGCGTGAATGTTCTCAGCATGGTTCATTGACAACAGATCTAAAAATTGAATTATTAAGGAAAAAAATCATTGATTCTAAAATCCAGGCAAGGTAGCCAGCCTATGTTAAAACTTATTTAATTTTTCCAGAGCTGCTTCATTCCTAAGCTCTCAGAGCCACAGCTTTTCCATTGAAAAGCAAAAGACATTTTACGCACAATTTTCCCTCTACTAGAAAGAGGTATATTGTGCCCTTCAGTGAACATAAAATTGATATTATCGTCTCTTAGTTTATATCTCACTACTTAACCTTCAGATTAAAAGTTATTAGATTTGAATGACTAAAAAGACATCATGTCACCTTCCGTTCAATGTTGGGAGATGGCAGAACTTGGAGGAAAAGTCTGAATGATAAAAAACACAAAGTTACTGGGAGCATAAAGTTGCTTTTCACAATCTCTGATGAAAAAGCAGAAGCTCTACAAATGCAGTCATCTTTTCACCGTGTTGTAATCTTCAATTATGAGGGTACTACAATACGAAATCAGACACAATCCAATAGCCTGCATGGAGTTTAATCTATACTTTCAAATGGCTCCTTCAATAGCAACAGCAGTTTAATAATTAGGCTTTATGTCTCCTTGGACAGAATGACTCAACACGGACGCTCCCTTAAAGTCTAACAAACAATTTTGGTCTAACCCAGTTATGTCAATATGAAACAAAGACTTTATCTTGGATCTAATTTAGCAGTTTTGCTCTACAGAGATAAGTCCACATCATGATCAATGGGACCGTAAAACTCCTGATGCGGTTTGCAACCTCTCATCAAACAAAGTAACAAGAAACTTACCAATCTAAAAAGGTAAAAAAAAATTTTAAAAAGCATTTCTTTCATTTACACTGTGATATATTCAGATTTCTTTCTAGTCAAACCTTCTTTTTGATCTGCTCAATTAAAACAGCCTCTCAAAAATACACCAAATCCCCCATTTCTCGTACATTTTCCTTGTCTTTGAACATGAGCAAAATCTGAAGAACCCCCATATTCCCTCCAGAGTTCGATTCCCTCAATCTAACAATTCACATCTCAACATTTCATGAAACAAGTACTGCCAAAGGGTCCAACTATGGCATCTTCACATGAACACCACAAACAGCCCAACCGCAGGCACTGACTTGGGCACAGACCAGAATGTAGTCCAAATTTCTTTTGTCTATCAAACACTCTTTTATATATGAACAAAGTTGTATTTTTCACCTGCAGACATTTACCGGAATAAAATACAAACATGATATAACACCATCGGTTTTTTTTCAATGAAAAGCCCCTTCTTCCTTACTTGGTGGACACATGGCAAAACTAGTATTTATCTAAATTCTTCAGAAAGCTTGAAGTGAGACTTCATAATTACAGTATAGTTCAGCTCAAAGACAAAGCAAAGCAAAGCAACTTCCCCACAATTCTGTACATAAACCTCCTCCTTCTTTCTCCACATACCAGTTGCGTTTGTATTGCTATTCCAGTCTGTCATAAACACGGCCACCTTGTAACCCCTTTTATCAAGCAATCTATGCACTACCTAAAAGTACACTACACTCCATCACACAAGCTATAGGTTTACATTATCCAAACATTCCGATTCTGCCTGCTCAGCGCAGGTTGTCAATAAATGCAAGCAATTGCAAAACAGCAGTGTGTGTTTTTTTCCTTAAGAGAACACTGATAGGAGCCTGCCAGTTCTGCAAAATAAACCCTTTGCAATCTCTGCAGCTAATCTGTCAACAAATTACTATTAAAGTCATACCTCCTCAAAGTTCAAAAGCATTCTGGATTAGACAAAGATACTGAGTTTTATACTCGTGGGGCATTACTTGAAGTTACGGTATCAAAGTGGATCCGGCTATTGATGTGGAGAGGTTTGTATTTCTGCCACCATGCAACACAGCACTTGGTGTCTTGCTGCTATACGTCAGGATCCAACTTTGTAATCATTCTCTTTGTTCAATTCATAGTCTTGTTTCACTGCTAATAATGTGAAGAACGCTTTAATGAATAGTCCTGAGGATAAAAATAAAATGCAATAAATAATATTTATTTTATAAGCTTAAAAAAAAAAAAGAACTGTCTAGGACTGAGGCATCAAACCCTCTATTTGAGTAGACTTCAGAACCTACTGAAGAAACTACAGCTGTGATCATGAACATTAAAAGGCAGTTTGTCCCCATGAGTTTTTATTTATTACTGCTTGGCAGGCAGGAGTCACCCCATCATTACATACCTTCTGCCCAAGCTTCCCTTGCCCAGCCTGACCTTCAGCTTGTGGGTCACTCTGACATCCATTCTGCACCTCCCAGGTGCTTTTCATGATACCTCAGAGCCAACAGATGTTGCCAGACTCTGCCTAGTGCCCTATTTCCAGGTTTTCTGTTCTGTCACTTGGTTTTGCCTCCGTGGGCACTCTGGGACAAAGCTCCTGAGCCCCACTACCTGACCCCACACTGAATCCCAGCTCCATCTCTTCAGGAAGTCCAGTGACCCAGGTGACCTTCACGCCTACTCCAGACTTTATAAACAGGTCACCAAACCCCTGCCTATTCCACCTCATCCTGGCAGTCATTGCCATGACATGCCGACCTCTGGCATCTGTGGAGGCAGCAGCAGTGGGAAGGCCACCTCTGCCAACCCCAACAGGTGCCAAAATACTGCAAGAAAAGGTTCTCTTTCCCTTATAGTTTGGTTCTGAGGGTGACTTCTATATGTATTTCCACTTTTACCCAACTCTTCTCCAGGCGTACTATCCCTGAAGAGTCACTTGTATTGCTCAGCCTTTCTTACTTCACCAACATAAACATCAGTTGGAGTTACTTGGCTTTATTATAAATAGCAGAACTCATCCCCACATTTGCTACTCCCAGCTTAACAGTATATTTTATGAGTTTCTAATGCTAAAATAATTGGGCATCACATCACTCTCTGTCTCCTTGCATGGCAGAATCACCCTTACATGACATGGGAAGCATAAAACTTGTCCTACAAGTCCTCCCTGGACTCACAGCAAGAGTGATCACCCCATACAGTGCTCCTGCAAACACAAGAACATCTGTGGTGCTCCATATTTTTCCATGGTAAAATATTTACAAGTTTGCAAACCTATTAAGACTTCCCAAAAAAACCCAGAAGTATTTCTGTTTTCCTCTCTCATACTAACAAAGCTATTAGTCCTAATAAATTCATAAATGTCACCAAAAATGTGACCCTAAATTCAGCACAGATGCTTTCACAAGCCATTGTGCGTGGAGGTTTCACTGCTCTGCCACTCTCATCATGGGAACACACAACTAACCACAGAAGCAAAGCTCAAACTACCCACCACTGATTTTTTTTTTTTCAGACAAAACAAGTGCCAGGTGGCAAAATGAAAAGATTTGAATGAAATGCTCTTAAGAAATAGCTGTTTAATTCAGAACTCATTCATTTGTATTGAAGGAGTGTTTTGTAGAACGCATTCTGTTAAGTGACCTGAGAGCATATGTTGTATACGGAGAAACATCTAAACATTATGCTTCATGTTGTATGTGTATCTGTAAATGCTTGCATTAGCTGTCTGAAAACAACGGGGTTTTCTTCTTTTCAGCGTTTAAAAATGTTTTCCAAACACCAAGATTGATATTTTTATGCTAGCTCTGATTACCCTCTCATTGTTATCAGGATTCGGTTTGTTGGTTGTTTTTTTATTTAATAACTGTTTTAAACTTTGCAATCAACTTGCTTTAGAGAAGATAAACTCCATGGAGAAGTTAGTCATCAAAACCAATTAACAGCAGAATCCAAACACAGAACATAAAGGTCTTTGAAGAACTTGGAGAAAATCAAGATCCCCAACCACATTCACTGTACTGGCAGAGGATAAATAAACTCCAAGCTAAAATGAGAGCTGTGTGAAAGCAATCCTGAGCCTGGCAATCCTGTCCCCAGCCCTGAGCACTCGGGTCTGTGCTGGGCACTGTTTGGGGAGGGCTGGAGGGCCAAGAGGAATAAATGGGTGCCACTCCTTAATTGACCAAACGGGCAGCTGAGTGACACAAGCCATTACATGTGAGGTGACAACATTATCTGAGACATCCTGAGCCCGCAGGATGGCTACAAGCCCTTGGGATGGCTGTGGAGAAGGCCTGGCACAGGGTTAGTAAGTGGTGGAGGAGCAGAGGTCTGAGCCATTCTGGACCACGCTGTGCACATGTCTGCATGATCCCCCCTCCCTGTTTCTCTCTGCACAAAGCCTCACTGGAAAATTCCATAGTGCTCCTATGGAAAACACAGTGTAATTAACTCATTTTGATATGAAGCCTTTTTTAAGATGAGACCTTTGTGTTGAACATATTTTACTGTTCCACTCCTCTTCTACTGTCCTATATTAATCAAAGCTGTAACCCCTGTTGTCTTTGCACTACGAATCAGAATGTGCCCCTGGCAAAGAATGAGGGAAAAGTCAACAGGAATTAAGTTTCAGTGCAACTGTTTACTCAACTGTGGCCTGCAGTTATTGAAATTTTATCCGTGGTTTTGTGTGACTACTGCAGTAATGAATTCAGCATGGCTGTGATTTTCTCACTGATGGTATTCTCACTTCAAGTAAAAACCTGTAGGATGAAAATGATTGAAACAACCAAAGTCTGTGCATTTAGTATCATCAATTTTTCTGACTTGTTTAATTATGGCAGCTTTCTGTCTTAGCTTGGCAAACGGGGTGCCCCGCTCCTCCTCAAGCCTTCACTTTGCTTTGTTTTTGAGCACAGGTCTTTTCTTCTCCACAACAACCTGCTAAAAAGATCACTGTACACTTAGGGGAGTCTTAACCAGCTGCCAATCGCTTATTTAAAAGGTTTCAAGAATCCTTATTGCATTAGAGAAAGTGAGGGTTAGGCGTGAGTGTATTCACCACGGCTCTGTTGCAGCCTTTGTTCCCAAACACATTAATGATACATGCCCAGCACTTTGGTGTAAAATTTCCTCAGAGGGCTTCAGAATTTTATCAGGGAAAAGAAAAAGGCAAAACGTATTATGCGGATAATTTACACTGGTGAATTTGGTCACTTCCCAGAAAACACACTAATTAAAATACCAAGGCAAAACGCACAATTTGGTCCTGATCCTTCTGAGTTGAGGAGCACTAACATGGATGTATTTATTTATTTATTCTGACGTTTTGCGCAGCAGATACCTCTGCAGCCTTCCTCGCTAATAGAAAACATTCTGTTGGTAGAGGTTGCTAGGTTATATTAAAATTTGTTGCAAAAACAAAACTTAACGTTAGTGCATTTTCCACCCAGTGACATACTTTGGAAACCAGTTATTTGTATACAGCAGTTCACCCAATCGCTGCCACCAGACTCAACACATTCAGGCAACGGAAGCAAGCCCTGATCTTTGGGTGTTTCCAGGGAATGATTATAAAAAGGAGCCCCGGAAGAGAAGTCCAAGGTTTCCTTTTACACCAACAACTGCAATCCCCTACAGGCAAAAACGCACAGAATGTCACAGGCGAGTCCTAAAAGCATCCTCTGCCTGCCAAGCACAAAAGGTTTGGGACTGGGGGGGGAGGGTTAAATGCTTCATGCTTTTCCTGTAGGTAGGAAACTTGTAATGCATCTTACAGTACCTGCTGTTGCTGGAGATGTGCTAAATCTGCAGCCCCAATTTCAACGGAAGGTGTCTCGCCGTTTGATCTCACTTCCCGCAGGCTGCACTCTAGTAAATGGTTGCCACCGCTCGCTCCATTCTGAATGGCTGAACCGTTACTTTTTGTCTCAGTCCCAGATTCTTGCATCATGACTCAAAAACCTGAAATAATTTAGGGGAGGGGAGGGGGGTGAAAAAAAAAAAAAAAAAAGCAGCTGTTAAAACAGTTGCTGTATATAAGGAGACATGCCCTGTTTTAAATCCTGCCAAAACTGTAAACATATGTCATTTTCCTTCATACGATTTATCTTTCATTAATGGTTCATGCTACTAGTTTATATTTATTTATCCGTTGGTACAGCTATAATTTTAGTAAGTTAGCTCTCTTCTAAATATAGTATTATTTGCTCAACATCTTTTTTCCCTTAGAGAAAAAAAAATATTTTTGAACGAACACACAGAATCCATAATTAAATTTCTCTAGTTACATCTGGATGCTTTCCTTTGAAACGGATGAGTCATTCTTGGCAACATATGATGGACAATATCAAAAATGTGATATACACTGTGTAGGGGCATGGAGGTGAAGCAGAGCATTCATTATTTTGGTTTTCACTCATACCATGATAGTGCCGATTAGCACCTTTTATTACTCTGAAGCAATTTAGGCTTAATGTGGGATGTGCTGAACCATCATCAGTTATCAGGAGAACTGCTGCAACTGCTCACAGAATTAGTCTTGTTGGCCAAGTTTTTGGCTATGGATTTGGATGCTCTTATGGCATTACAGTGAGGAACCTCCTGTATTATTTGGCTAAACATCATCTCAGCAGCCACAGCTCCCTCCAGCCAGCCCTCTCAACTAACTCTTGGTGGATGCCTGTCCCTGGGTGCTTCACACTCTGTGCTCATCAGCAGCATCAGTGGGTCACAAGCCTGCAACAAGGATGGGGACAAGTACCCACCTCCTTACCCCAGAATCCCTGGGATTTACACACCTTCAGGAACAAACATCAGCACACAAAGCACATATGCCAGTTTTCAGCAGTAAACTGCTACCTTGGAGATACTATGGTGAGTTGTTTTATTTCCACCTGCAAAGCCCCAGCCTCCAGGATCTAAATGCCATTAACCTGTCTGGCATCCACCAGCCCATCTCTCCCTTCCTCAGCACTCATCTCCCCTAGCCAGGGGAGACACAGTATGGAAAGCCAAGTCGTGTGTCCCAAACACGCTGCCTGCCCCACAATAACCACATGGACAGGTGAGCCAAATGCCCCCGTGCAGGGTAGTTCACCTCAGAAGGAAGATGCTTTATCATCAAGAACAACCCGTTTGAATTCAGTAAACCAAGCACATGGATGGTAGTAGGACGGATTCAAATACTCTGATTACATTTAAATAAATTTCAGCTGGTCTACGGAAACTTCTTCCAATCTGTTTCGTTAAATCTTCAAATCATGCCAGGGGACAAAAGGGCTTGGAGACTCATTATAAAGCTTCTGTCAACTCCCCTGCAAAACCTCCAGAGATCTAAACAAACCTACAGCTTTCCCGACACCACTAGGAAATGCTTTTGGATTTTAACATGATCCTGCTCTGATACACACCAAGTATGGTGTGTTTTTCATTTTCAGCACTGTAAGGAAAACCCGTAAGCATGATAAGGTCTAAATAAGTGTTTACATCTATCAGGCAAGGCTGGATTACACAACAGGCAGTGACTGCATGTCATAGGTTGCTTTGGAGGAAGAGACAGGAGTGAGAATCCACAGACAGCTCCCAAGTCACTCAAAGACATACCAGGCAATTTTTATATGCTACACTGCTAGAAAGGATTTACCTCTTTTACCCCATGACAAATCAAAAAGAAAGAACGGATGTCATTGTTTACCAATTCCACCCAAACTTGGAGTCAGGTCTCAACTGGAGAAAATGGAGCACTACATTAATTCACCCCAGCAGCAGATGAGGACAAGGATGACCATCAGGAAAGATTTGGTTAGAGGGTTAAACCCAGTGACTCACACCTCTGACTGTTTTGGAGCATGACAGTAATGGTGGGTGGCATGTCCCCACCTCATTAGACCAAAGCTGAGGGGGGAAGAACACATTCAAGAATTGGTGGAAGGTGACTCCAGCAGCCACTGTGATGGAAAGAGATGCTAAAACCCATGTGCAGGAACAGTAAAGAAGTACATCTCATTTTCCAGCACTTCTGATGCAACAAATGGGGAAGTGAGAACCTGGATAAATAAGCAGTAGGGTCAGAGGAAGCACCAAGCAAAGCTCTGACAGCAGCAAGAAGAATGTGCGCCGCTGAGGAGCAGATCCATCACTGCCTGATCACGATTTGTTGGCTTGCCCTTCTGAGCAAAATATCTCCAGGACACAGAAAATAATTCACAACCAAACTGGCCAAGAAATTATTTATTGTCTCTAGGACTGCAAAACGGTCCTGGAAAGAAAAAACAGTAGAAATTGCTACAATTTTTCCAACCTATAGAACTAAGAAAAAGCTGGATTATTTATTGTGTTTGGTGAGAAAAAGATCATAGTTCTTGAGAACCTTTTCCATGACGAATTTCATGCTCTGTTTTACCTTTTGAAGAACCCCAGCCAGTTACCAGCTCAGCTGCACAGCCCTGGCCCCTCCACTGGTTGTGACCACCCTACAGATCATACCCAGCAGAACTGGCAGCAGCTACCAAAGAAATGAAGCTGGAAACAGAGTTTGCCAAGGGACCACGTTTGAACTGTCAAAAAATTATTTTAAAAGCAGAAGTGAACATCTTTAAGCAAATTTTGCTTTAAAAACACCAATTTACAAGCAATGAACTTCAACATAACTTAAACTAGATGCCTGTACAAAACGAAAGCACTTTGTTTCCGATAGAAAACAGACATTTCAAGGGAAAAGAAGATAAACTGTTTATTTCCTCACTGAAGTCAAATGTGCCTTGACATGAATAATCACAGTTTAGTTTGATCATTAAGTGTCATGTCATGAAAAATCAACCTGTGAGAGCTTTCTGCAAGAATGATTATTATTTGTCTTTTTGAGCACACCTAAATGAGCTGAGGTGATCGTACACCGAGGATGGCTGAGATAATTGTCTCTTCCCAGCACAGAGGAGGTGAACTTACAGGAGCCTATTACTGAAGTTTGTCATTCAAAATTGTGAAAGAAAAATGCAAAGCAAGGTTGACTTTATGCAACATAATTAGGTTCTGTGGGAACTGAACTGAAACTCCAGGTGAAGTATCACAAACCGTGATTCTGGTCTGAATACAATCAATACAGTGCTGGAGAAGCTGTTATGCATAATGATTTATTTTAAGAAATAATAATACTCCACAAGTTCTTCCATGACATGCAGGAGACCTGGTTCTGACTTAAGAAATTTAATGGTAGAAGAGCCTGTCCATCTCATGTGTTCTAAAAAGCAGAATGATTCTCATATCAATTCTGCAAAGAAAAATGCATTTTTGAAGCTTAAAATACGTGGGTTATTAGCAGTGTAAGTATCTTTTTTCTATACACATAAAAATTCTATGATATTTCATGTTATGAGGGATACAGAATGACTCTGAATTATTAAAGGTGACACAAGATGTTTTTCCCCTATGAAGGGACCGAAGGTAGGCTGCAGTACCAACAACAGCTTGTGAAACTTTATCCTGAAATCAAGGGGCACATAACAAAAGAACCATTCTGACTTAATGTCAGCTTGGTTTAAAAATTTCAGAACAGTGATGAGTTTCTTCAGATTCCCATTTTAACCTGCACAGAACTTTTTTCTAGCTTTGATGAACAGTCAAATACAAAGTCAAAGCCCTACAGCTGGGACCATCTCTTTGGTGTATATGTTATGTTCAGAGTAATGGAGCAAAATTTCTGTGAAGTGAAATCAAAAGAATGCACTCTGTCAACAGGAGGACAACAGCTAATCATCTTGCAGATGACTTGGAGAGAAGCAAGGGACAGCCAATTTTTTAAGGACATGGTCAAAATTGAGAAAACACAGGTCAGATGTGAACCTTGCCTGAATCAAAATGACCTTTCTGATGACTCCTGTGTCGGTGTTTAGAGGTAAAAAAACAGAACCTAAAGGAATCCTAACTTTGAAAAGGTTCTTTGCTAAGACATTAAAAACAAGTCCATAAAGTCCATAACACCGCCACGACCAGATGCTGATGATACACATCTTAGCTCCACTGGCCTATTAAGATGAGCAAGGTTAAGCATGGAGATTAGTAGGCAGGAGGTGGGCGCTGAAGTGTGCCACTGCTGCAATTCTGTACCAGTACAGTTTCTGAAGACTAAGCAGCATTGTTTAATGTCAGCATGAGGGAGGATTTACTGACTGAAGCACCTGTCAGAATAAGGACCCACTCCAAGTCTGAAAGACTAAGGGACTGATATTCAGATGTCTTTAGATGCCTCACCATACACGGAGGCATCTGGTGAGGCACTTTCAAGATTCCTCAATAAGCACCAATCTATATCTTTAAGCGTATCACCACATTTAAAAAAAACATCCCTGGGGTCTTCTGGCCTTAAAATCCCTGTTTAAATATGCTTCCAGACTCAATGTGGACTGCAGATTCACCATGTAGCCTGTGTGTTTCAAGGTTTCTTCGAGGTTGATGATTATATTTCAGATTTTAGTACTCGGAGGTGTTTACAAATACATATGTGCACATTAAGACCATTAGGCATTTCTATCCCCTGGGATAGAATTCTCAGTGCTAGAGCAAAAATGTTGTGATAATACAACCCTTCTTCGCCACATTTGTGAAAGATTTTAAGCTAACAAAAAGTTCAGTCGTTATTCCAGGGCAGTTAATTAAGGTTGACCAAGTCAGGCAGAAGTAAATTAACTTGGCTGATCAATTATTTATATGAAGCAGAATAAATGCCCTTAAAGAACTTGGCCCAGCCATGAAAGGACATGTAAATTAAACACAACACAGATTTATAAAATGTATTTCTACTTTTATAGGCAGAAGAGTCAATGCTAAAATCAGTTTTAAGTGAGTGATCAAATCATACGATCTAGTCCAAAATTCTCTAGCAGGCATTCTATCCATACGTGCATGGTTTATAAATAAAACTTCTACCTACTTGTCACAAGCAGCTCCCCAAAACAGGCTCAGGAATAACTTAAGGGCATTTCTCTGTGTAATAATTTAGAAAAAACAAAACAAAACAAAACAAAACCCAAACAAAAATACCCTAATACTGTTAGCAAGAATTCCACAACAACTTAACACCACAAAGACAGGATTTTACCTCTTGAAAACGAAACGTGCTCCGGAGTGTGACCAGCAAGGGAACACAGAGAGCAGGAGCAAAGCTGGTGCTTCCCTACAGCAAGGGGACAAACACCCTGCAGAACCAGCCTGGCACTCCTGTGATCCACAAGGGACCCTGACAGCTTTCCCAGGAGACCCCTGCTCCACTCACAGGTGGTCTCTTTTAGTCCCGGCATCTTTGGAGCAAGTGCCCTGCCAGGGAAAGCACCTCAGGCTCCACATCCCACTACCAGTAGAGAATTCTTCCAGGAACATGTTTTGATGTCCCCCAGCCCATGCCAGAACACCCATCTCCTCCAGCTGACACCCTGTGCCTAGGCCAGCGAGGCAGCCAGCAGCACCATCCTGCATTCCATGAGTTCAGTAAAAGAAAAAGGATTCACTAGTGGAAATTAAAAGCCTTGTGTAAGGTAAGGCTTGATGTGCCGTGGGGGAAGGCGTACAGATGTTCAGCCGCTCATTTACTAAATTACACCATGTCACAATTAACTGTGAATCAGCCAGCTTCACATGAGCAGCTCAAGGGCTGCCACCATGCTAAGTGCAGAAATAACGCCGGGGAGGGGAGTCCAAACTAGCCAGGTGGACCAGATGACTTCTCTTTGCCTGTGTTTGTGGTTAGCACGACTATTAGAGAGAGCTATCCCAACATATGGCATGATTTAACTAAATCAGATCATGCTGAACTCACCAGCCTTTCTCAACTTACAAACCCCTCCGCTCTCGTCATTGCAGATGGGTGAACACCCGTCATGCTTTTAGAGTTTTCAGTAGCCGTCATTTATCCTGCTGACAGGGTGTATTTTAGGTATAATTATGTACTAACTAACTATAGATCAACTGTCAGTACATTAGGGTACTTTTTGGATAAAACTTCATGCTTACCCCTTTGAAGGCCACTCGCCTACACACTACTGGTGGTTGCTGAATTGTGCAGGAGTAGGAGAAAGGAGAAGGGGATTCAAAGTGCAATTAAGGATCATCTTTAGGAATCAACCAAAATAGTAGCAAACAGAGAAAATCAGGCTTCACTGTCCTAAAAAGTGATGCTGAGTCACGTCTGACAGCAGGGTTTGGAGGAGGAGAGGCAAACCTGGAGCAAGGCAAGGGAACGAATAGGCACGGGATGTGTGGAAAGAGGAAACAAAGAGACAGCGACGAGGTGAAATCCTTTGATATTTCCTCAGCTTAAAGAGGTAATTCAATGCATTAAAATGGATCCTTGAAATTTCAAAGGATGAAACTCACACAACAAAGATTGTCGAGAGTGCTATTTTCTAGGATTAGAACAAAAACGTATTGGGATTTGCTATATGATCTTACATTGCTGAGCAAGACTGTACACTTGCTGTTATGCAAGCACCATCTTCCAATAGAGAATTTTCATAATTATAACAGAAAGGCGTAAATTTTCTAATGCATGGCAGTTCAAAAAGTAATCAAGAGAATGAGCCTGAGGGCTATTTTAATGTATGCAAAGCTAGTGACCCACAGTAAATGGGAGGTAGGCTTCAATGAATGCAAAGTAATGCACACATACTAAAGACCTGGTCTGATGAGGGACGGCTAAAATTAACACCCAATTAATTTCCGAATTGACAAACAAATGAAAGCCATAAATCTACTTTCTCATTAATTTTCTTGTGGTATAATTTAAAGCAGTAATATGAGGGCAAAAACTGAGCATTATCCATCATAAATATCAAAAAAGATAGCACTGTAACACCATAAATTATGCATATTACCTGTTGTTAAAAATGATTAATGTATTATCAACTTTATCGTGCACTGTATATGTCTAGACGTATCTAAAATCTGAAATTTCATTTAGTGCTTAGGAAATAAAGTGTCCAGAAGAAATGGGATTACCCACAGCGCATCCTTGGCTCTCTCCTCAGCTGGACTCATCCCAAGCCTTGGGCCAGTGGAGTTTGAGCACATGGCAGAGGTGATGTGCTGGCCTCCCCGGGAAGGGAAACAAATCACACTGCTCCTGGAGCATCCCTGTGGCCCAGGCCACAGCCCTGGCACCTGGCTTACACCGGGCTGCTCCCCTTCCCTGCCCTGCTGATGCTGGGGTAGAGCTACTTGGTGATGCAGAGCCATGGGGAGGAGACAGAAGTAAAAGCAAGGCGCAGGAAAAAGTGAAGCTGTAACTAAATTCAGTAAATGAAAAGCCTGTGCTTTGATGGAGAACATCAGCTTGGGCAACAGGAGAAGGACACAGGTTGCCTTACCTCCTCCCTGTGGGTCATGATGGTGACCAGCCCGGCTTGTTACCACCTGTTATGGGTTTTTGTCCACTTGCCACCCTCAAGTCTCCTGAATGACAGCTTCACCTACTCCTAGAAGCAGACAGCCCCAGTTTTTAATTTATTTAACTACAGGCAATGGCACAACCTCTTTCACTGTTGGGGTGTGTGGCTCACACTGCCTGGGTTCCTTCTTTCCAGCAACAGCGCGTTATCCTCAGGGCCACAGCAACCTGAAATCATTTGGAGGCAGCTCAGTGAAAGGCTGACTGATGCTCTGCAGGAGCTGAAATTTAAGACTGCTGCTTTGAGGAGAAGGGAAGGGGAATCAGGAGCCTAATCCCACTTGTGCCACACTGACTTATTGTGAAACCATGGTCAAACAACTTGTCAGAGAACCAGTCAGTGCAGTTACCCCTAAGGAAGTCTCTTCTGCTGAGGGTGTTGCTGACCACAATCAGTAAGAACAGAGATCAAGCAAATCCAAGAAGAATTAATTGCCACAGACTTTAAAAGGTTGCCATTTGCTCTGTTCAGAAGAGCTGGAGTTGAACCCCATGAAAAACCAGTGCACTAAAACATACCAAGCTGTGAAGACAACAGGTTTCACTCCCTTCCATGAGGTAAAACCTGAAGTATTAGACACACAATGGACAATTCAACTTTCCTCAAATCAGATTTTTGCATTCTCCCTTCATGTTACACATTCACACAGAAGTTACTCCCAGTCTCACCTTGGATAAACAAACCCCCTTTGCAAAGCCAGCTCTATCTCAATCTATGCCTCTCAGTTTGACAGCTATTAAATCCATATTCAGCATGAAGCTCATGCCATAGATGCATAAAAGCTCTAGAGCTGGGCCACTTCCAAGTGACTGGCAAATATGATGTAATCATTTACATACCATCATCGGCAGAGTGAGGTTCCTTCCTCTCTCTTGGGGAGAGCTGTCTTTCAGCTGTGAGCTTGACAGAAATCATCCTTACCATCACCGGGATCATCGTTTATTTGGAAGGAAAGTAATGGCGAGTGGCCAAAAAAAACCCCAAGCCAAACCAGAAGCCATAGTTCACTGTACCATGCAACTCTGTGACTGCTACCACATGGACACGAGCACCATGGCACCATGGCAGTGACTCCTCCCGTAGGAAGGTCACAAGTGCAGCATGGTGAGGTGCAGAGCTCCCTGGGTGCTGCCCCGTGGTCGGTGTCCCTGGGGAGGTACCCACCTGCTCATCCCAGCCCAGGCATCACAGCAGCGTGGGGCTCCCTGCCGTTCCGTGCACAACAGGAACAGAAACTGCAGAGCTGCTCTCACAGCCAGGACTTATTTGTTTGCATGCACACTGCTCTGAGCTTGCAACACAAACTCTTGCAGTCTGCCTCACAGAAAAACAGGTGACTGTTCAACCAAATAAAAGACCCAAGTTGCATTTAGTAAATACAGTCAGTCTGTGCCAGACAGCAGCAGCACTGCTACAACAAGATAACATGAAACCTCGTACCAAGAGCTGGCTGTAGATGAATTAGACTCCACTCCCACCCTCCATGCACATCTCCATTAAAGCATATCTAAACTCTCTAGCAGCCTCCAGAAGTCAAAAACCACCTCAAAGCCAGGTGCAACTCTAACAATTCTGCACAATGCCATTTTCACTTCACTATTTTCACTTCGTTCGAGGCAGCAAAGGTTTGATTCATGGCAGTAACACGAGTCAATTAATGACCAGCTTGTCCACTTACACACTTCAGGTACCTCCTGCTCCCCTCCAGCCCTGACACTGCTCCAGCAGCCCAAACGAGCAGTATGTTTGGATCAGTGATGCAAGCTAGGGAACGCAGTGGATCACATTTTTATGCGTATTTTGTTGCTTTCTTTTCTCCAAGGGATAAAGAGGAGAATTATTTAATTTTATCCTTTCTATGAATGTGTATCAAAGATATCTTAATAAATGAATTCACATATAAAGGAACAGACAACACCTTTACATTTTAACAAATGAATTTACATATACAGAAAAAGACAACACCTTCATACAAAAGGAGTTAACATTTCTTTCTCAAGGTCACTCAGAGAGGGTTTACTCCCTTTGTGTGAAAAGCCTTAGCCATTTACTGTTAGTGCTAACAGGTCCTGCCTGGCATTTGAAATTCAAGCCCCACTCAGAAACAATAACAAACAATAATTTTGAAAAACAAAGATGGTGTGAGCGAGTTTTTCTTGCTCGTTTTCAAAACAACCCAAAAGCAGCAACTACCAGGATGGCTCTCTCTAATTAGGACTCCCAGAAACCAAAGAACAAACAGGCAGCACAGAGAAATTAGCAGATGTAAATGCAGTTTTCCAGTTATAAAAAGAAGAAAAGCAGCTCCGTCATCTCACTCGCAAGAGGAGGAGCAACAAAGCGCGTTTTAAAATTTGGTATTTTCTCTCCATTCAAACGGCTCTGCTTCTAAAACAGATTTTCCTCAGATCTCCTCAGAAGTAAAACTGAAAGCTGTGCCTTTTCCAACTCCATCGAGGGCACATACATCAATTAAAATGCGACATGAGAAAAGAGGGAAACCGAAAAGCCCCCGACCAAACGCTGACATAGAACACGAGGCCGTACTTTTAGGGTGATTACCTGGTTCATAGCCCTATACCTTTGTCCTAGACCTTCTACCTCCTTGTTTGCTCCATGCAGGATTTTCTAGCCATCAGCCGCCTACTGCTGTGCTAGTCGTCTTGCAGGAGTGCTCTCTCCCTTCTGAAAAAAGCAAACAACTGGATAGATATCATTACACTAAGGAAATCTCTTGGAAAAACCAAACAACTTGCTAATCTTTCTAGCCCCTTCACCCAAGTTAAAGATAAGCAAAGCAAACCAAAGTGAGTTTCAGCCACATTCCAGGGACAAGCTCCCCTTTTTCTCCTTTATCAAAATCCCAGCATTTAAAGGTTTTTTTCCAGACCTTGCAGGATAAACTGCTGCTCACACCCGCAAACAAAGCAATATTTGTTTAATAACTGATTGCTGCCATGGGTACAGTAAACAAGGGGCCCAGCATTTGTGTTTATGAACAAACACATCATCTTGCAAGAGCAATTTAACATTAACCAGGTGGAATAATCAACAGATTTCATAGGTGACACTCGGGGCAGGACTAATGTAAACAGAGCAGGGAGGAGAAAGGGGCCACTCTTAGGGAATCAAGGTTGAGGCAAATGCATTACAGAGTAAACAGCTGGGAAGAACTCAAGACAAACAAATAGTCATTCTTCTGACATTTCGAGAAGCAGAAAGGTTGTACATTACATGCATCAGCTGCTGACCACCATGAAATCAAACCAGTTGGGGACCAGGCCTTCTTGTTTACACAGTGCCATGTTTGCTTATAAACAACAATTTGCTGTTACCAGCCTCGCATTACTCATTGCATAAACGAGCAGATCAAGTGAAATCCTGTTAACTCTTCTGTGGATTGAGGGTTTTTTTCTTCCCCTTCAACAACAACAAACAAAAAAGCCTTTGCAGTCTTGCTGTGCAACCTCAAGACAACAGGCAGCAGGGGAAAATACAGAGCTGTGCATCTGTTCTTATAAAGGGGAAAGAAAGGAGTTGAAAACACTTGAAAGTGTTTCACAAAACAAGATTTACTGGCCAAACCACTGATGTGAAAGATCCATTTGCATTAAAAAAAAAATCAAAACCCAGAAAAACAACAACTGCAAAAGGTGGGGTGCAAAATTTTCACTTCACTCCTAGAACAAACAAGCAAAACAACAGCTTATAACACAGCCCAACCTGCCCAGCATGACCATGGACACGTGCCATTTACACACATACCCATGGCCATGCCAGGGCCCTGCAGCAGCAGTGAAGCCATGGTTCAGCCCTCTTCCCCTCCCTTTCTCTCTCCCACCCTAAACCCCCTTGCCTCTGCTTCCCATCAGCATTCTCTGATCTTTGTAGATCTCCCCAACTCCTCTTTGTTAACCCAGAAGCCTCTTGGATGTCTTCTTGCAACCAAAACCTCTGGCCCTCTAGCTGCTCCCCACCCAACATTCCTCTCCATGCATCTCCTGGCTCCAAGGCACTGTGACGTAAGTCCTCAAGGTGCTCAGGACAGTCAAATCCCCCAGGTCCGCCACCTTCCAGAAAGCCTTTCCTTCCCTATCTCTCATCCCTCTAATACTCATGAAATTTCCTATTGCAATATTTCTCCAGGGGGGTTTCTCTAAGTTGTCTATCCTGGACACGGATTTCGGGAAAGATCTGAAGTGCGGGGAGAGAAGATGGATGGTCCCAAAGGTAGAGGTTAATCCAGGGCTCCGGGTTACATTCCTGCCTTGACACAATCCCTGCATGGGACCTCCATGGGTCTCTTCATCCCTCTCCTATGTAAAATAAGCCCTATAAGATGTTGCACCAGGCAGGTGGGGCTAGAGGATGTAGGTGTGGGCTATACCACAGCTCCTTTTTCCTCCCAGCTGCACCACTGTCCCTCCCTGGTTCACCCCTACCTTCTGAAGAGCACCAGCATCACCGCCAAGCACTGAGGAAAATCATCCCAGTCTCAAATCTGTGAAGCATCCAAGGTCACAGCTGGCCCTGGCACTAATCTCCCCTCCCTTGCCATTTCATGTGCAAACAGCATGATGGCCAGAAGCCTCCCCCCTCATCATTTTTTTACAAGTTTTAGAATATTTGTTACTTTTTTTCACAGCACAACCCTGGACATCCACAGCTGGCCAAGAACCTTCGTTTTCTTTTTCAGAAAATATTTAGCCTTTTGTTGTAGTAAAAAATAAAAAAGAAAAAAAAAAGAAAAAAAGAAAAAAAAAAAGGTTCAAAACCATGAAATCAGTACAACCTACAAATAAGACAGGTATTTAAATAAAACCCAAATGCAGTATTGTTCAGGCAACTGCCTATTTTTTAATACATCAGGTTGACAGCATAATAGCAGGCAGGATGAAAGGTGCGACTCGAGGACGGGGTTGGCGTCCGCACACCAGGAAAACAGAAGTGCTGCCCCATTTCCTGTGCTGCAGCAGAGTATTTCTGATGTCTGGGGCTGCTGGGGACTTAACTCTGAATTAATGATTACACACAATACCCTCCTTTCTCCCCTCCCTGCAGGACAGCGAGGGCCAGCCTCACCGAATGACTGTGGGCAGGCAGGCATGGGTCACGGGGGATTTAGATATTTCACAGCAGCTTCAAAAATTTAGACACTGCAACCTGAAGGCTTCTGAAAACATCAAGCTTCACATAAAAGTCCTGATATTTCCCTACTTGAGACAACTGCTCTCACCTCAGCCGTGCTGCCTGTTCCACGCTCCTTTTCCAGCACGTAAAATCACAGTTTATTCAGTACAAAGTAACTACACTATGATAAAAACTATAAGCATATCATTCAAATGCTTTATTGGTCAAATAGATGGATGCTTTTATTAGTCCAACCTTTTTTGTAATGGAGTGCCACTGATGACCCAGTGTTAGCCTCATTCCCTGCTATTAATCACACTTCTAAGAGCTCATTTTGCTTTAAAATCTTAAGAAATTGCTATAATTTAAAGACATGGTGTCTACATAATGGGAAATGCTTCACAGATTGTATCATTCCATATAACACAGAATTTTTATGGCAATGCTGACCACGATACCAAGGTATTACAAAACTTGAATAAAATATTTTATGAAGAAAATCTAAATGTAAACTTCCTTTTGCATTTGTGGTTTGCCACATCCATAATGTTTTAATCACAGCCTTTTGGGAGTTGCAGTTTTCAACTGCATGTGGCTTACACAGATTAACACTACAAAAACACTCCCTGAACAAATATAAACAGAACAAAACAAAATTAAATGAAAATTAAATAAAATACAAGGGTGGACCATGAGAGAAAGACTGTTCAAACTATACTTTTACAATTTTCACACAAGGCATTTATCCCTTTGTTGGCTATATTATCTCCTTCCTTTTTTTGCACAGGGAAAACAGATGATGTTTACTGTGAAAAACTTTTACGACAAAGTGGAAGCATCTTACAAATTTACCTACACAGAGAATTAAATTAATATAATGATGGTCCTAACCCATATTATTAAAATGTACTTTGCAAAATGTTTTGACAATGTTGACTGCTGCAGGAGGGAAAACACATTTAAGACAATTTCAGCCAAATGCAGAAGCAGAAGCCTTTCATTTTTCAAATGCAAAGTAAAAAGCATCTTTAAACATCTTCTCATGAAAGAAAATGCAGTGCAATTATGTTATATGGCACACACAAAAGCATGTTCTTTTCCTCAGTTCTCTAACAAGATATTAGTACCTCCTGGCCTTAGGAATATTATGTGTAAATCACATCATATTCATAGTGTCTGAATTAATTATAATAGGAGCTGGAGAGAAATGTTAACTTTCCAGGTTGTTGCTAAGGATTAGCCCTTGTTTACAATTCTGTATTTATAGAACAAGAAAAATTTGTCAAATGAAGGGCAAAGAGGAAAGCAAGAATACAAATTTAGCTTTGATTTCAAAACAAATCAGATCTTGCAACCATTCCCTGAGAAGAAAACCACAGTTTTTAATGTGAAGATGCAAATGAGTCTCAGAATATAAAAATGTTTTATAATTCTGTGCATTCAACACTACTAGATGTTATTTAAAGAATTTATGTTAACATTTCTCATCCTCGCAGAGCAAGTCCAAGATGCTGCAAACAGCATCTATTTAAAATGGATCGTGTTGCTGTGGGGCACGGGGTAGCTGAGGAGGCTGGAGCAGGAGGGAGCAGGGCATTTGGCACTAGACTGGGATTCATGGACTACTCCAAAGGGGCTGACAAGGCAGCGTGCAGGAGGAACAAGCCCTTTGCCTACGACAAGGCTACACAGAGATGTGCAGATCCATCCCCAGGGAAAGTCACGACTCTCAAAATCACTGCAAAGGACATGATGGTCTTCCTAAACACAGTGACTCTGTGAGGTGAACAAATTCATTAAGAGAAGGGCACTCAGGAACCGAAGAAAGGTCCTTCATGCCAGATATGGTATTTCTGGAGAGCCATGCAAGGCTGGATGGCTGAAGACTCAAAGTCCATGGGATGAGTCCCAGTGCAGAGAGCCAAAGCTCTGCAGGGACTTGCAGGTCTTGGGCACCTTGGCAGAACTGGCCAGGGAAGTTTGTACTGCTTGCTATTCTGAGCATAAAGAAAGCACTTCGGCCTCCAGCACTTTCATTTCTTTGCACAAACAAAGGCACACCCACTACAATTAAATTGCAAAACCCTTTTCATTAGGACTCCTTGTTTTCACACACTTCAAGCTTTCTGAGACCTGCAGTTCCCCTCATGCTCCCATCAGTGTGTGCTTGTGCGTGGAAAACTAAGCAAGGGCTCTTTAGTGGTTTCAGTTTATGGAGAAGCAAATGGAAAAATGCTTTTTCCCCTTAAAAAAACCCCATAACCACCAACTTCTGAGCAGGGTGACTTGCAAAAATGCTGATCATCCACAACTGAGAGCATCTAACCCCCCGCAAGAATCAGGCCCATAACACAATATAAAAAATGCACTTAGCTAAGCTTTTGTGGAAACACAGATGAACTCCTTGCCTTGCCCTGTCCAAGGGCTGTGGCTCTCAGATTACAGCAAGGACAGCACGATGCATCAGGGAAACCAAATGTGTCTGTGCACACTGGTGTGTAAGCTAACACACAAACACACACACACACAGGCTATCCAAGCACCCAGTAAACCAGTTCCCATCAGCAAGAAAAGAGTAAGTGGGACAGAAGAGGTGCCTCATCCCCACTTTTGTCTTGATGTTTTCTTTCCCAGGAATAGCTCCAGTTTCGGTCCAGAGCAAGGATCCCACCCCATCACATTTCTGTGCAGGAGATGTGTACATGCAGCACATGTTACTCAACAGCCACACACATGGATCCCAAGCACCCAAAAATACAGTTGGTCCTCTCCACACTGGCCCAATAGAGAAGAGGGAAAAGAAGCGTGAATTTTTTTCACCTCAAAATTTCATCCTGTGCCTGAGAAAACTCCCTAAAAAAGCTCTCTCAAAACCAATTTGTTTCTAACTCCCCCAAAAAAGCACATATGCCTACTTTTTGAGTCAGGATGCAGGAAACTGAGCTCTGAATCCCTCTTCTGCAATCACCCATGGCTAAGGAGCAATGCCCACCTCTATCCCACCATCAGCCACGGCTGGGAGAGGGAGAGGCAACAGCAGAGAGGATTTGCAGGACATCAAATGAGCCTTTCCAGCTTGTCTTGGCCAATTGTGAACATTTCGGTGGCTGCCCATACCTCTTCCATGCATGATGCCAATGGAACAGAGAGTCTCTCAGCAGACACCACTGTGGCCCCATGACCTCTCCAGGACCAGCTGTTCAGCCCTGGACTGGGAGGGTCCTTCCAAGCTCAGCAGAGCTTGCTCTGTGCTCCAGGAAATGGCCTTTCTGGTGCTGAACCCCCGGCAGCATGTGGAGCCCGTTTATAACCAGAAATGAGTGTTTAATGTTCCAAATCTGCACTGAAGACAGTATTTGAACATCTCCAGCCGCATGCAGGTGCATGGTCCCACAGATGTGCTGGCTCCTGAACACTGTAGAGCTAAGGCATGTGGCTTCCTGCTCCAAGGGCTTGTGAAAGAGAAGGATACACTCTATTTACAGCCTATTCCAGACAAGACTATTCAATGTCAGGATGTGCCATAAGAGGGTAATTTGCACCCTAAACTGGATTGTACGACACCGCAGTCACAGACTGTATGATCTCTTCCTTTGGATTAAAACTGTTTGCACAAGTCAAAGCAGAACAAGGAGAGTAACAAAACATACAGTGTATTTTGTTCTCCACTGCAGCCACATATTTCAACTGCCTCAGCCGAATTCTTAGAGTAAACACAGCTTTAAAAGAAAATAACTTGAATAAAGAGCTTCTGGAAAGTTCTGACTGATTATGCATGCAAGAATTCTGCTACTGCTTCCTCCCATCATCTGAAAAATAAACCAAACACCCAACTTCCACAACTATCTACAAAAGCACTATTTTTCTGAAACATGTTACAATACTATCTGAGGTCTGCAAGTTATAATGAATGCATCTTGTTTTGCAAAATACACAGAGGAGCTCAATTAAATGAACAACTGTAAAGGAAATAGAGCTGATAAAGGAATTAATGCTCTGTGTGCCAGATCATAACGTAACATCTAGGATAACAAAGCCATGTCAAACATGCAACCACTGAAGACTCTAAAAAATGAAATAGCAAAGTTAAACCCCAAAATATTTAAGCACACAAAATCAGGATGTGCAAAAGCCATTTTCAATAATTGAGAGGGGAGCATGGGCAGCAACAAACGGATGTCTTGCAGCCGTTACTTCGAGACTTACTAAATACATAAAAAGACGGATTGTTTTGTAAATGACCACCTGCTCCGCTGGCGATCCGCTCCTTTCTCATCGCCCAACCTGCGCTTTTCCAAAGACCACGCTAACCCAATTTCCCATCCACCAAGGCATGGCTGAAATCACTTCTCAAGTCTGAGTCTGCAGCTCGGTCTCCTTTTTCTCCTTCCCTTCCCGCCTGCCTGTGCCGCTCGGGCTGCCCACACGCTGGAAGGGAGCCGCCAGCCCCGGTGCCTGCTCCGGCTGTCGGCACACACGACACCGGTGGGAGCACAGATTAGAGCTCAGCCGGAAGGGAGACAGTCAGGGTTCTGCAAAACCTCGCACGTCGGCTTTTCTCCTTTCGCAGTTGGCGTGTGAACTTGTAACTCGGAAATTGCAAGTTCCCACCAATTTTTTTGGCAACCCGAACGTAATTTTTAGGAAAACATAGTATGCGGCTTCTGGCACGCGGAGCTACGCGCGAAGACTTTTCAGACAAAATATGCAAAGGTGATGGTCTCACAAGACTTTAAGGGCTTGCTGGATGGAA
>JAVTVJ010000739.1:0-352500 GCA_034509425.1 Eopsaltria australis | reverse complement strand
ATCAAACAAGTTTTCACTTTTGCCTTGTAAATAAAATCAAAGGGCAACAGTCCTTTTTCTCTGACGTCTGTAGTTAATAAAGAAAGAATAAACATTACCTACTCTTACATGAGAAGAGAGGAGGAGAGAACATTTCTTAATCTCTTTCCAAAGAGGATTAATCTACAGCATATTTCCACCTCCAATACTAATGAAACAAAACGCTTTTCCTGCCATTTTCTGGAGGGGGTGTTCCATCAAAGCCTCTCATGTGAGTGAAGTTCACCTGAGAGCATTACCAAGCCTTCAGGTGCAGTGCCATGCCACAGAGCATCAGCTGCATGGGGGCAAGGAGAGCTTCTACCCTGCAGGAGAAACACAGAAGCTCAGAACATTCCTTAGAATTTTACCCCACATATCTGAGGGGCACCAAGTGCCTCGCAACCAGCAGCTGATTGTGGCTTAGAACAGCTCCATAAAGCAGATGAGCTGTTACTGCTGGAGCTCACAGGGCACAGGGAGGCTACAGCCCCCATCCAAGGCACAGTTTAACACAGGGATGGGTGTGATGGGGCCAAGCGTGCAGGGAAGCGTTTACTGGTTTCAAACAACATAGCTAGCGTGACTGGAAAAGACAAGGAGCTGGGATAAGGCACCCATGTCCCTTGCTGTGCCTCTGAGCCACTCGCCCACCCGCGGGAAGGGAACAGGATGAGGAAGCTATTTTCATCTCAAGTATCTGGAGCTTACAAACACCCGCTGAAAACGCAGTGCCTTATCAAAACAGGTGAGAGCCAATGCCAGCTGACGTTCCCATTCCTCTGAAGAACTCAGCCACAAGATTGTTTTTTTAATTATTATTTTTGAGCGGAGTATTTACATGTCTGACTCTAAATAGGCTTTGGCATTTCTGCAAGGGGACCAAATGCATGACCTCGCGATCTTGAAGAGTGATGGATCAGTCCAGCTGCCCTTGCCTTTCCTCTGGAGAGGCCTCTTTAGCAAGGCAGGCAGACTGCTGGGAAAGGGCTCAGGAGGGACAGGCCCTTACAAATACAGAGTATTTTCTCCACGGAGCCAGGAAGGAAGAAAATGGCTATGGCAAAAAGGCCGAGGAACAAGAGAAGTGCCCGGGCAAGACCTGGCGAGGGGAAGCGAGGGTGAGCCCAGCCTGCAGAAGAGTTTACGTTCCCTTTGAAGAGAAATATTCAGGCTGTCAGGTAAAACCGAGAATCTAACCCGTGGGAGGACACAAGATGCTACCTTGAAGAATCTGACTATTACAGGATTAACAGCTACGATCCCTCCCTCTGAGGACACCGAATGCCAAAATCTGGCCTGAGGGTTTTAGGTGGTGAGGTTTGTCCAGGCGTGTCAGCAGGAACTCTACAACATACAGAGGAGAATACTGTCCAAACCTGTGTTATCTAAACATAGGTGCCTTTAAAATACTAAATATTTCTTTTAGGGGATAAGAAAAAAACCACAGAGGAATACAAAGCCAAAATACACACATTTCTTTTGGGAGTAAAACGTGCCCCTCAAACACTTGAATTCTACTGTACAATGTATTTACACCATGTTTAAGAAACATTTGTCAAGCGCATAAAAACCCCCAGAAGTTCACTGTCACACAGCTTAATTCCCTATATTCTGCCTACATGCACATATAGGGCCAGTTTGTTAGGGGGTGGAGGTGTGTAGCAAAGCACAATCTAGCGAGACATGACACCATAACGGTGAACAATAAAAGCAAGTGGAGCATATGTGCTGGACATTTGGTGAAAATAACCCAGCCACAGCTCCGACTTCGGTACATTTTCCTGCGTGGAAGTTGGTAATTCAGTTTCTGCTCTAATTCAGCTTTGCCAACAATTAAGTCGCTTACAGCTCTCCCCTGATAATTATTTGGGAATTCTAGGAAATGGATCTTTACTTTTCAACCCTCTTTTTATAGAGCCCAGTAAACTGAAATCTGGCGGGGTTTCTTCTTTTCTTCTCTCCATGTTATGGTTTTTTCTCCATCTAGCAGCCAAGATTCTCCCTAGCTATAAGATCTGAAATGGTAGCAATAATTATATTTCCTATTTTATTACTTGTAATTGCCCCTTTGATCAGAATCCTATGCCATTTAACCACATTTATATGGTCATCCTGCACATAGGTTCCAAATACAGAACAAATTATTTTCCAAGGAAGAACTACAGGAGCTGGGTTTCCCTTTACTGCACACACATGGAATCCCATACATTTGGCACCAATTTAGGTTATTATCATTTCATTCTTCCTTTTTATATCTGTTTCACTGTAAAAGCAATATAAAGCTCACCATTCACTGGGAGCTGCTCATTCCTTAGTACTGCCTTACCTCATCAAGCCTGTAGCACGCCCAACCTGACTCAATCTTGCCTTTGCAAAGGAGATACCAACAAACACGTGAAATATTTCACAGCTGGAAGGGCTGCACTGTGGGACCCTAAGGTTTGCTGATCATACACTGCAAGCCTAACCACAGTGTGAAGCCCAAGAAACTCTTCATGCAAAGCTTTGTTGTTTGTCCCGAAGTCCAAGAGTTTGCAGAGACACAGCTGAGTCTCCCCAGCTGTCAGACTGCCTCCAGGTCAGGCTCTCTCACACAGGACCAGACTGGCTGCCCCATCTCCAACAGCTCTAGCTGTGTCACCAAACACACAGCTTTTGGAGCCCTCCTTGCTCGTGGCTGCCCCTTGCACACTGTTACCCTGCAGCAGAGGAGCACAGGGACAGAAGATACTGCTCTCTCCCTGTGTAAAACAGAGGACCATTGCCTGGGGCTATATGGCTGTTAATAATGGCAAAACCCTGACAGACTTCAGAGAACTCAAACTTTTGATTTAGTTCACGCACCTGAAAGCAGAATTTTTTCATTCATCTTCCTCAAAGTGATGGTGTCGGGAAACTACCTAAATAGCCTAGCTCAAGAATTTGCAGTTATCTGGAAAAAAGAAATGGTCTTCTGAAAGACCATCCTTAGAGTAAATGTTTTATTTGGAAGAAAAGCCAAAGTGAAGTCAAATTCTACACAGCCAGAGCAGAAGACTTGCACCTGAAGCAGGCACGTGTCACAGGGAAGAGCTGGTGGCACACCAGGGTGTTCCTACCTACACTGCTGCTCCCCATAGCCCCCAGGTACTGCAGGGATAATAGAAGCAAAGGAAGGGGTTGAACTGTGTGCTTTATCCCAAATCCTTTCTCTAACACCTCTGCTTGAGAGACTTCACTGTCCTGCTTGAAGCATGTTTGTTGCAAGTGTTTCTCTCACACTGCTTTGTCCATTCAGCCAGCTTAGAGAGACATTCACATCCTCCAGTCACAGGAAAAGCTGCTGCTGGAAGAAGGTACATGCAGCCAGAACTAAAGGCTTTGAGATTAAAGAAACCCTAACAGCTTCTTGACTTTCAGTAGTTTGTGTACACTCAGGACCAGCAGCAACAGGAAGATTCACCTGGACTTCCAAAACATCCCCCTTTTCAGGATGCTCCCCAGGTGAGCCAGTTGCCTGCTGTTGGGAACAGCTGTAGGAGGCTTCCTTGTGTTGGAAAAGCAAAGCATCTGTAGGTGCTTCCCAAGCTTCTCATCACAGATACCTATGCACCATCTACAGCCACGATAAGACGTGTTGACAAATAAGAACAAGCTGACAAGTGTGAGAACAGGCAATCTTCACACTCTGAAACTTGAAGTCAACTTGGTTCAGTCAAACATGGAAAAGGCAGCAGCTTTGGCACTTGGGGTAATTTCAGTGACAGACAACTGCTCTCCTTAGCTACTGGTAAATACAATCACAAATTCCTAGAGCTTTTTCTCCAGATACCAATAGCAGACTCAATGCTGAAAAACACTACAGAGATAGAGATCAGGTCTATTTTTGTTTCTGTGTCTTGACGCCCATGACTTTGATGGGGTAAGTATATTAACATATGATAAATTACTCTTTAATCTGTTGTAGTTATAATTCTAGAGACAGGTTCAGTGGCTTTGCTCTCAACCACAAATATTTCTGTAAAGAAACACTTGTTTTGCTGGAAAAGGGCAAGAACAAAGCAGTTTGTAAACAAAGCTGGAAAAAGAAAAATCCATCTCCCACAAAGCTCAAAACTCCTCGAAATAACTTTCTGCAGAGAGCTGCCATTACCCACGGTGAAAAACTTCTTTAAACCCAGCAATCCTGAATTACACAGAAATGCTCAAACAGGGCTGCACAGTACATCATCAGAACTGGTATAGCTTTTAATTTCCCACCTGATTGGGTTGAAAAGGTTCATATGTTGGAAAGTGTGGCAGGAGAAACTTACTGAAAATTGCAATCCAGGATCAGATTAAAGAGGGAGGATGATAAAGGGAAAGTCTTCATAAATGAATTTCTTTATCCAGAATAAACTCAAAAGGTCCTGTGAGGGGAGGAAGGATATGTATTTCATTAGGACAAAGAGAGTAGGAAAAACTATGCCTGAAACCTCTCCTGTGAAGAAACTCTTACAACATGATTTCTTTAAGGGCAAGGTATTGAAATCATTTTGGAAGAAATATTTTTACCTCCCAAGAAGATTAACACTGAAGTTCTGCACAGCAGCATCGCTGCATCCATAGAACACTAACAAGCACCAAAAGAGAGCCTCTTAGCCCAACTCAGAGTCTATCCTACTGGCATTGTCTGCTTGGGACAGAAATCCCTCCCAAGAGATGAACCAAGAGAGAGATGCTCAGCATACTCATTCCTTCAGAAGCTGAAGACGTGACACATCCTTTGCAGCCAACGACATCCTAAAGCAACACGTATATTAACTTTAGAGGGAAGACAAAGGGTTGAGCCATAGGGGCACTGCTAAAATAGTTAAAATCAGAAACTCTTTTTCATGAGCTTTAAAGGCTAAACTTTTCCAACATTATCCTAGAGAATTTCTGACTTTATGGAGTTTCTAGGGGGAGGTTTCATTGCCCTGTGCTATGAGAAACCCTTTCTTTACCTGTGCCCTGGCTGGAGTCAGCTTGTACCCAGTTTCATCAGCAACCTGAGGAGCTCCGGGCTCTGAGCACAAAGGAAACAGGTGCTGGGTTTTGTCTCCCGGGTGCACTCCTGTATGAACCCCATGTCTACAATGACAGCCTCAGAAAAGGCACTGGGGAGGCCTTTCCTTTGCAGGACACATTTTGCTTCAGCAGCAGACCCCAGCATTTGACACTGCACACTGATGTAGTCCACCCTGAAGAAGTAGCTGGCAGATGTCACCTTTGTAGCTTTGGTGTCATGGGTGCAAAGCAAAAGCTCTGTGAAAACCAAGACCCACACTACGCTCTGCGTTTGTACACATCTCCTTGGATGGTCCTCCTCAAACCAGCCATGTGGAGAAGATGTGTACAAAGAGAACTGAAATCCTACATGTCAGGGCAGCTGGTGGCTGCAGCAGTGGGCTTGCTGGGAATGATTTCTGGGGTTTTGAACCAGAAACAGGGGGTACAGGTTCAACAGGGAAGTCAGATCACCATCAGGCAGCGCTTCACAGCAGCACAGCCCCAGCCAGCGCTCATGCATGGCCAGGCTACCATGGAAGGGCTGCTGGAAAGTAAGATGGCATGTGAGAAATGCAGAGCTGAAACCAAGTGTAGGTGACAGCCATAAAAACTGAAGTCTCATTAAATGCTGGCTGGGCGGTGAGCGCGGACCCTCCCATGTGTTTGCTGCACACCCTGGAGGGGTGGAGGCCAGGGTGACGTGCATGCCTTGGAAATCAGCAGCTTTTACACTGTTCACCCAGGAAGTTATTAACTTGCATGTTTGTGGGCAACTGCACAAGCTATTTTTGGTCATGGGACCCTGTGTAAGGAAAGGATTGCGAGGTTTTAATAACGATCTTTAGTTAACTTGGTTACCCACACAACAATGGCTTTCTGAGAGGCCAACTGCTGTGAAAAACTTGAGACGGGCTTCACTTCCAGAGGTATTAAACTATGAAAATATCTAACCATAATAGTAAGCAGCTATAAAAAGAGCCCTGTTTATTTCACATGATTTCTTTGTACGCCACAGTGTTATGAGAATATTTCAGCTCAGTGACAACATGGTAAATTGGAAAAGATTAACTATTGAAGTCAGCACTTACGCAGTTCATTTTTGTTTGGTGTTGGTGATTTTTCTTCTTTCAAAACGCAAGTTTTCACTAATACCAGCAGGAGCAACAACATTTTTTAAAATTTGTATCTGCAATTAACCTGATACGAAGGTCAACTCATGAAAGGGCCACGAAAGCAGAAACTGGCAAATAAATAGGAAAGAAAAAACTAACACAGACTTCAATTCTGCATTGCTGTACGTCACACAGGTAGATCTGGAGCCCACATACCCAATATGAGAAATAATCTGGTATCTCACATCTCTATTATATTGCAAATTGTATCCAATAAGTTTTCTGCAACAGTGGAGCATCACGGAATACCCTACAGAGAAGGTCAAATGTTGTACTACAGAGCTCCCGATAGTGTCTTAGTTCATTCCTGAGAAATACCATGAGGCCTTACTGAAACCCTTTCACTATTAGGGTACATCAAGAGAAAAGGGGGAAAAAACAAAGATTGCATTTGTTTCTGGGAAGACCTGCACGGCTCCACGGAGAGGACACTTCCACCCTTGTTAATCCCAGCTTCTTAAAGCAACACTCAGTAAGATAATGAATCCTTTAAATGTTACATCTTGTGTCTTGCATTATTGTGGTGCAGCAACTCTCCACATCAAACAGTCATCAGCACTATTACAAAGTGGGCTTATAAGAGACTGGCTGAAAAGGCGCTGTGTGAAAAGAAGTGGAAAATTAAAGCTGAAGCAGTCGAAGAAAGGGCTTAATTTACTGGCATGTACAGTATGCAAATGAGATTACTCTCAGCTTAACTGCATCATTTATGTCCATAATAACGGCATCATCATTACAGGGCTCAAATTAAATTACACCATAATTAGCATATCAAAGTGATTGGTTAAAGTTTAAAACAAATACCCAATTTTGTTAATGAACAGCTGTAATTGTCATGTACACTTCAATGAAAACTCCCTAAACAAATATATGTTTTAGAACAGAGAAAGATTTTGAAGCAGACAGGTCTGTGGCGGAGGTAAATTGCCTAAAAAAGAATGACACAGACTATTCTATTAATGTTAATATATGCTCATCGTTTTCAGGTAATAGAGCATTCTATCAAAACAAGCCTTCGCTTCGTGTTTTTTTGCCTCTCAACTCCACCACCACGCTGGCAAGTGTCAGTGGGGAGAGGTGCCCAGCCTGCCCCAAGCACGGGACACGCATGGCCCCCACCCACACACCGAGGGAGGAGGAGGAGGAAGAGGAAGAAGATGAGGACGTCTCGCTAACTCTACCCTGTAGACCAGGGCTGGAGTAAGCTGATGACATGATAACACATCAGGCAGCCTACAATTCAATTTACTCTAATCTAATCACATCTACGCAGCAGTTCCAGAGGTGGAACTGCACCGGAGAAGTTTTTGCAGTTCTCGTCTCATTAAAATAAATAGGGAGGTGGGACTGGAGGGTTTGTCACTGTCAGCCTGGCAGCCAGCAACACATTTCCAAAGATCCATCACTGCAAATGTACACAGCAAATATACAGTTAAAACACTCCTCAGGCAGAACGAGCTCTAACAGGGGAGCAGCTCTGCTCTGTGGCATTTTAACAGTGCAGGTGAGCTCTGCTATGCTTGGAGACCAGGCCAAAGGAGCCTGGTGTCACCTCACGCACATGGGGTAAAATAATCCCTCTACGTCCCCAAAAATGTTTACACTGGTATACATTTGCTTATGTATTACCTAATATTATAGGAAGCAACATATGGAACTATATTTTGTGCTAAAACTGAGAATGCACTTTCAAATATACTTAACAAGGAAATTGAATGTCTTATTAAATCCGTATTATCAAAACACTGTTCAAAAATTTAAAGAAAGTAGCTTTTCATTTTATTCATCGAGGAATCCATTAAAGCCTAAGCTCTGAAGTAGTATGTAAATTATGTGCCTTTCAAGGTAGAGCTAGGGCAAATTCACTCCATCAACTAATGATGAACCTCATTATGTGCAGGGAGTATTCATAATGAGGAAACAAGCCACCCGCCATTCCATGTTCTAACATAAATCCCTGTAAAATGTGAATATCTCCACGTCTAATTAAAGGCTACTAATTCCTATCATCCCCTACAAGGCCCAAAAAGCAAAAACTAGAAATGTGTTTAAAAAGACACCCTTTGATTTTACAAAACACATTTATTTGTGTTTACCATAAGTGAGTTGCAGTGTCTTTTTTTTTGTTAAGAAAAATCAATCCCAGTTTTATAGGATAAAAGTTTGGGGGTACAAAAGTTTATTTACATTATCTGACTTGGTCTTATATTTTGAAAAGAGTTTCTGATTAGCACAGGTCAGGCTGCACAGCTTAAGAGAAAAATAAATAAAAAGACAGAGAAAAGAAATCTCCAGCAGTATGTGAGAAATAATATTTTAGCAGGGGGAAAAGGGGAAGAAAAAAAGAACAGCTTTGCTATCCAGGTTCGCTCTGGAACTAAGACTTCCTAAAAAAAAATAAATCTAGAGATCCCATAACAACTGGAGAAAGCAGGCAGCAGAGACAGGAAGAAGGAGAGCCAATTAAGCAACCAAGTACACAACAGGTATTTAAAAGATTTTTTGAATGATACTCAATTTAGGAAGAAGCTGCTTCCCTCCCAAAATCCCATAAGAATTAGGGATTGAAGACAACGCTGCTTAATGCAGGCTGGAAGGAAAGTGCTCTTCCACAGACTTACCTAGATTTGATATTTATACCTACAAGCGCAGCGTCCGCTCCTACGATCAAAACCACATTTCTTATTAAGTTACATAATACCCATCCTATGCATCGCCGTGAATTCATTTGCTCCTGCACTGAATTATGGATTTGCTCTCTGTACTTCCCGGCACAGAAGTGGACAGGTTTGCCGACTCCCCTGAACGGAAGACGCATCACTGTTTCTTTTTCACTGCTCTGTATTAATATTTTCCTACGTGCTCAAAACAAACCGAGAAGCACAGCAAAACCTGAGAGCATTTCAGTTTGGAGGAGAAGAAAAGCATCCACTGAAGCTGAGCAACATATAGGCTTAAAAAAGAATAAAAAAAGAAAAATGATGGCATAAAGGGCTGGTTTAAGCAATGTGATAACTCCTTGCAGGGCAGAGAAGCACTTGAACAGTCACAGAAAAGGCTGTGGTACCTTCAGATTATGTCAACCGAAAAGTTGAAATCCTCGTGTAAAAATACCCTGCACGTTTCATCCCTAGAAAAGCTTATTTAGAATTCATAGAAATTCATAGCCACTAAGAAGAGTATGTGCTCATAAAATGACAAATGCAAAAAAATTTTTAAAAAAAGGGGGGGGGGGGGAGAAAAAAACAATATTTAAAAGAATAAAATAGAGCAGACAGATGAAAGTATTTCAGCAACGCAAATTTTCCAGAAATAGCTGGGCATTTTACACGGGGAGGGAAGGGGGGGGAATCCGGCTTCTTTAAGTTGCATAAAAATAAAACTACGCCGCGCCGCGCTGCTCCGCTCCCCTGCCCGCCCCGCGCTGCGCCGGTGGGGTGGCGGTGCTGGGCTTTTTTTTTCTTTTTTTTTTAAAGCCTGGCTTTTTTCCCCCCTCTCCCTTCTCCTTTTAGGTCAACCAGTCATGCACTGGGAAGACAACCCTCCAAAAATAACTTGTCCCTCCCCCGGAGCGCGGAGTTGAACAACCTACCTTTGTTCTGGCGCTGCAGATAAGAAGCGGCTCCGCGGCCGGGAGCCGCCGCCGCGGCCGCGGCGCGGGGCGGCCCGGGGGGCTCGGCCGGCGGCACCACCTGGCAGCGCTGCGCGGCCGCGGAGCGCTCCCGTCCGGCCCCGGCCGCGGGGGGATCCGCGGGAGCCGCCCCCCAGCCCCGCCGGGCACCGCGCAGGTTACACACGGCGGGGGCCGGGTGCCGGGAAAAGGAAGAGTTCGGCAGGATTTATTTGACACTTATTTTCCGGGCAGCCCTTTTGTGGAGTTGCGCCGTTTGTTTCTTATTGTCTGAGCAGCAGTTGGAAGCGTCTCCCCGAGGGGGCCCCTCAGCCCGGCTCGGCCGCTTTGACAGGGAGGTAACCATATTAGGATGTGTATGGCAAAGTAAACAATAACAGAGTTGCAATGAAATGGAATTTTTTTTTTTTTCTTCCCCCCCACTGCTAATGGTGTTGGTGTCAGTCCTGTTTTTAGCCTTTTCCCACCAGTTTTGCTTTCTGGCTTAAACAGCCCACCTCTTAAAAATTAAAAAAATATATATATTAAAAAGAATAAAAATAATAGGGAGGCAAAGGGGGGTGAGGGCGAGAGTCAAGTGGTACCAGCTTCCCAATTGCTCACCGCGAGGTTGCTGAAAATGCTCTGGGTCGCAGTGGGGAAAGGGGGAGAGCACTTTTAATATCCAAATAAAGACATGGCAGTTTAATAATTGGGGGGAAAAATACAATAACGCTCGCATGCATTGCCGAGACCCACAGCAGAACAAGGGGGTTAGTGGGGATGGAAAGACAGACGCTAAAATTGCAATTTTGAAAGCAGGGGTCAAGAAGAGTAGAAAAGTCCAGTCGTGTTTTGCACAATCGTAGGGAACCGGTGGGATGAGCTAAGTTGTGCAAACCCCTGCAAGTCTGCTGGCTTTAAAGCTTTGAAATTGCTGCTTTTACAGGATAAAGCACTTTAAGCAAATTGTAAAATGCAGGTGTCAAGTTAGTCAGTTTAATCAGAAACAGAGCTCAGAGCAGCCGCCATGCAAAGGATCCCCTACCAGGCACAGTCGAGAGAAAAGTTCTGCAGCAAGGAAACGCTGTAAGTCAAACAATATTATTTTAATGCCTGAATTCCATGTCCTAAGCAAATCACCAAGAACAAGTGTAGCATCTCCTCACGCCAAGGGACAAGGGAGCCTCTGGCGAGCGCTGCATGCCGAGACTCAGCACTACAGTCAGCCTGCGAGGGGCTCACAGCTAGGAGATGAAACAAGTTTACACGTCTGGGTGACGGCGGATGGGGGCAGTTCTCTGGTACAACAGTCCAACAGGAGCTGTTGAACTCTTCGCACCACCAGCGAGCATCCTCCGTCGAGCAACAGCCGGCAACATGGAGTGTGCCTCTGGGAAGGGCTGACAGGAGAGCCTGGATGCTCTGCCCGTACCAGGCACCGCCGTGATAAGACACAGCACGAAGAGAGGTTGAAGGTAGATAGGCAAAGTTGCTATGAGATCACGCATTTAATTTGGAACAAAGGCAACATTTCTCTGACAAATATGATGCGCACTTACCCTGCCAAGTTCGCTTGTATTCAGCTAATCCACAGCAATCAGAACATCAGCGTTGACATCTAATGGTACCTACAAGCATCCCTCTGCCTTTCCACATGGCATAACCCTGCTCTGTTAACACGCTTTAAATTTTTCAACCATCTTGTTTAACCTAAACATCTATGAAATTACACAGTGCGTTACTCATCCGTGCTGAGTGTGCGACCCCCTCCCCAACAAAAATAAAAAGTTAACACGCTGATACCTAAATCAATAAATCACACAACCAAGTAGCAGTTCAAAAGTTCAAAGACATGATGGCCAGTTCACTACGTCGCAGCACTCAACCAATAATAACTTGACTCCATCACTCCTCATAGTATAGACAATTTCATGGCATCATTTTCATTAGCCTGTCTCACTGAAAATTGCTAGCTATTTATGTATACGCTAAAATAAATTAGCCATTTCATCGAGCACCGTGATTCTTATAAAATACATTAACACAATACTCAATTTTCCAGTTGGAGTAAATAAATAAATCAATAAATTCAATACAGAGTAATTTTTATTTTTTCTATTGTGGAGCTTCAGCTCTCAGCATAAGTGTTTTTATTGGGTTTATTTGTTTCAATAAAAATTGAAATGGGCCAGTGATCTTAGCAGTAAGATCTGGGGGGGAAAAAAACAATCCAGCCCTATCTAATAATAAGAAAGTATGCTGCGCAGTTCAGCCAACTGGTAATACATAATTTTTGGTCAAAAATCATTTTCATTACAGTTATTAAACTGCCACTCAATCTTGAAGGGTCCTTCTCTCCCTTCCTGCATCCTTCAGCCCCTGGGCTCCCTCGGAGTAGGTTCTGATCCTGCCCAGCCCATCCTGCTGGGCCGGGGGCAGCCCCATACCACCTTGGAGCTTCCATGGAGAAAACTGGCATGGAACAGTTACCAGCACTCATGTTCACTATTTTTAAGCACTCACAGAGTATAAGCTTAAGCATGACCTTTGATATCAAGGACAAGGCAGGACAAAAGGATGAGGAAACGTGGGAGAAGAGTTCATGGACGCCCCATGAACTTGATCCATGAAGGGGACTGTTGTGTCTGGCCCTTTAGGGTTGTGTTGCCCTGTAAGCCATGGCCACTAGATCACAGTTGGGTGGTGAGATCCTACAGTGCGACTCAGAATCCTTTGGGGACCTCGTTTGTGGCTTACAACGTCTCATGCTCTAGAGAGATGCACCCAAGGAGTCCATTTCCCTACCTTGGGTCAAACATCACATCAGGGGCTGGGCAATGGGGCGATCCAGAATTTGGCCCTGCAAAATGCTCACACATAGACAAGAACCTGAACTTGGTCCTCCTGCTACTGCAACCTCAGAGCAAAGGACCAGACCCACCAAGCTTCCCAGCAGTCTCCTCATCCTGTAACACAGGACTTCTCTACAAGTCTAACACTTCCAGTGCAAATCACAGGCTCCACCTGCTCAGCAGTGAGGGCAAGAACTTATAAGGACCAAAAGCAAATAAAACATACCCCGTGTGACATGAATCCAGTCTTAGAGGTGAAAAAACCAAATGCATTAACTAACACAGAACACCTAAGCCCATAATGGTTCAACAAAATTCCTTTAGAAAGGCCGGATGTGAATAGCACACTTTGCAAACTGCTTGGTGCTAACAGGAGGTACTTTTTGTTCATATTCACTCTTTAACCTAATCAGACAAAAAGTAAATATCAGGTCCCAATTTTAATGACTGACTATAAATAAAAGCTTTTATGCAAAATGCACGGTTTGCAAAGATAACGATTTTAAGGATGATGTCACTAGTGACCTACTGAACTACATGGCACATGTCAGACAGACGTCTGTTCCTTAAATTGCACTAATAAATTACTAGCCACAGAATCTGTTCTGTTAAGAAAATGTGAAGCTTTCCTATTCAGATAAAAGTTTAAGAACTGTTTCAGTTTAGGTTCATGAGTTATGGTTACTGTTGATGGGGGACCAATGCAGGCCTTCATCTCCCTCCTCTTCCTCCAGCCCTTGCCCAGTATTACTTCACCCCAACAGGATCCAAGGCTCTGGCACACATGGAACACTTTCCTCTAACTTGACACTGATAAAACTATTAGTATTTTGAAGTATGATTCTTGCATACTTGCACAGGTGTCACACTACCACCACCCAGCGTACCACGTCCCATCCCAATTACCTTGTTTTCAGTGAATTTGACAAATTTTAGCCATTTGCACTGAACTCTGCCCTTGCTGAGCGTTCTGCCACAGTCCAAATTCTGGCCGAAAAGAAATGAATCCAAAATTCCTGAGGGTACTCCTGAAAACACGGAACATCACTGATCTACCACAGTTAACAACTCCGATCACCACTTCTCTGAGAAGTCACCGAGCTCTCACATGCTGAAGCACAGGCATGAAAACAGGCAGGTAAAAGCTTCAGTGGGAGGCAGGTAGATGACACCATTCCCCACCTACTGCCTCGTCCTCTTCCTCTCTGGCCCCCAGTCGGCAGGCAGGGGCACAGGAAGCCACCTGATTTGAATAGAGAGGAGACATGGCCAGCTCGGAAGCAGGAAAACAAGCAGACAGGGACAAGAAAGCCAGAGAAATGAACCATGACTGCCTCAGCAGGTCACCCATCTCGTACTGAGGGTTGCTTACGTTTTTGGGCCATTACAGGGAACTACAGAGTTTAGTTCAGTTTGGAGCATTTTTGGAGACCTGTAGCTTGGCCAATCTGAGATGAAGATGTGCAGGTATATCCAAAGCATATTGGATACCCCCCCTCCCCATTTCCACATTTTAGCCCTAAAACATGGAAAATCCTAAGGCTGCTTGGCTAGCTGGTGTTTTGTGTTCTCACTCAGCCAAGCAACATCTATTTCACTAATCCTTTTCTGAGAAAGAGTTGCCAAGGCCTTCGTGGAAATTTCTGGACATAGAAAACTTCAGCCCAACTGGATTGGCTTTTAGTCATACTATGAATACAGGGCTTTTCAATAGGAGGTGTGAGTCTTTCTACTCTACAAGAGTTTTTCTTTTTAGTAGCAACAACATCAGCCACTTCTTTGCGTCAGTAAAAAAAGTAGAAATTACTTTTTTTTTTCCTAATGCTATTTTGCTGGTTTCCCATGAAGCATCAACTTTGTTTTCTCACCTATCATCCTATGCACTGCACTGGTAAAAAAGCTTCATGCAAAAAATAATAAAAAAAAAAAAAATAACCAACGTGCAACACAACTATGTAATCAACCCCATACAGGAGGGAATAATTCATTGCCAAGTCTTTCCTAATCTCACTAATGGGTCCATGGTCTTCAGCAAACAAAGGCACATTGCCTTTTTCTCCTTTCAAACTCCAAAAATCAACCCACCTGCATGTTGCCAGGGAAGGGAAGGGGAGGGAAGGGAAGGGAAGGGAAATGAAGGGAAGGGAAGGGAAGGGAAGGGAAGGGAAGGGAAGGGAAGGGAAGGGAAGGGAAGGGAAGGGAAGGGAAGGGAAGGGAAGTGAAGGGAAGGGAAGGGAAGGGAAGGGAAGGGAAGGGAAGGGAAGGGAAGGGAAGGGAAGGGAAGGGAAGGGAAGGGAAGGGAAGGGAAGGGCCCGGGGCACTGCCAGGCTGTGTGGAGACTCTCTGCTCCAATGCTCACAAAGATTTCTCGCCGGGTAGAGCTCCGGAGGAGTCTGAGCTTATGATAAGCAACGGCATACTTAACAGTTACATGTTACCGTTCATGATAATGCAATATTTCATTTGGGTGATTTAGAAGTCCCTCTTGACCAACTTACAGTGAGACACCAAACGCTTCATCAATCACAACCATTTTTATTCACAATCCAGTGCAAAAAACTACAGGGAGAGTTGAATTTTCAGCAACTCATTGGGGAGGGGATTGCTAGTAGCTCTGAAAATCCTCCTATCTCACCAATTTTTATGTTAGATTCAAATATATTTTCTTTCTAAGCAGCATTCCATTTTCCTGCCTCTCTCTGCCGCGTTTCTTATCGTGGCAGGGTGAAAGAGTATCCAATTTAATATCTGTTTTGCAGGACAGGAGATTTTTTCATATCTTATGCACTAAGGAAAGCTGCAGGGGATGGCTTAGCAGGCTGAGCATCACGTTTTAAATACCTAGACTCCCTGGAACCACAGATCCCATCAGGTCGACTGAGCCCTTCATGTTTCTGCAGTAGATAAATTAAGTGTCACGCTGTTTACTTTGTTGGGATCTGTTCTGTGAGGCCTCTGCAGTAAAGGTCCTGTCTGTTCTGCATGGAGCAGAAGGTTAAAGTCTCATGGTTAAGACACAGCACCCTTGATCTCACTAACTCTAATGACAATTCTGCCATTTCTGTTAAGAGAGACAGTCCAGGAATCTGCTCCCAAAACTTGCTGTAACGTTACTGAGTGACTGAAAATTATTCAGCGGCTTATCGGCCTCCGTTTTGGTGACTGTTAAATGGAAAAAAAATACATCTACACCTCCCAGATGTTTAATTCATAAGTTATACAAAACTGTCAGATCTATGGATGACAGAAGAGAGATATTCATCATTTTTACAGCCTGATTTCTGTGGTTGGAGGTAACCCTATGTTTCTGCAAAGTCATACCCTCTTCCCACTCCTCTGCACCACATGGAAGCAGTGGCTGAGCCCATTGACATTAATGGCTCACAACAGAAGCCTTTTAGAAAGAAATCACTGGAGAGGAGTAGTACAAAATAATCAGGAAAGACAAAATGTTAATAATAAGAAGAGCCACAAAAGTCCAGCTTTGATGGCCAGTTGTGTAGAGACGTGCATCCATTCTCACAAACACAAAAACCTCCTTAAACCCAGACACCTCAGAGAGGTCCCTCTATCTCCAAAAGGTCTGATTCATGGAGAACAGGCTCAGTGTTGAAGAAAACAGGATGCTTTGAGAAGGGCAGCTGTAAATATGCACTTGGCACCTGTTCCTGGCCTTACTCTTAGCTTTGCAGCTGCCGTTATTTTACTGGATTTAGCTACACAGAAGATTCTGGGAAAGGTGGGTGAAGGGAAATAAAATGTAACAATAGGAAAAAAATGCAGTTCTTAAAAATCATTTCCCTTTTAAACAGAAATTAAGCAGAAAAAGTATTTCCTTTTACATTGCTTAGGAAAAGGACTGCCTTTTGATTTGTTTCCACAACAGCTGACAGTACACATTCCCTGCTTAGGGTACCAGAAATAATCATTATCACTCTTAAAGTGTGTGTTACAATGATGTACCAGAGGTTAAATGTGGCTGTTGGCTGTACTGGCTGCAATTCCTTCTCAGGTGGCTTAGCACAACTCCCCCATTTTTCTTCCCAAACTACCCAAGAACTTGCTGGAGCTCCAGCCTACAGACATTACTGGGATTAAGTAAAAGAGATAAGAAAGACTCTTTCAGCTCTATTTACACCTAGCTACCTTCAAACTGGTTTTTAATGGAGTTTGGCTACCAGAGAACATGGTATCAAACTGATTTTTGAAAACATCTCAATTCAATCTAAGACATCCAATGTTGCAAAGATACTGTTTGTATTGCAGAGGGGAAAATTCCATCAAGGAAAGGAACCAGACAAATAACACCGGGTTAGGCCTGTTTTTACCACTGTGTTTGGTTTGTTTTTAGAGGCAGGGCAAAGATCCTTAGAAATGGTGATCAAGATATTCCCTGTCAAACCAAACCAAACCAAACCAAACCAAACCAAACCAAGCCAAAGCAAACCAAACCAAACCAAATTCAAACCAACCAGCTGAATCTGTTACAAAGAACAGGGACTTTGCCCCAAATCCATCTATTGATCCTGAAATCTCAGTGTCCATAAGTTTTCACCACCTTGGTTAAGGATGTGCAGGTCTGCCCTACATACTCCAGCTCTAGCAAGGGACAGAGCTAAAGGGACACAAAACAAGGCAGCTCAGGGAACGGCTGTGCAGTAAAACTAAACCAGTTAGAACAGCTTTTCCTCCAAAAGTGCTTTGAAATAATTATTACAGCACCTCGTTAGCTCGCACTTTAAAGTAAGTTGAACAAGAACATAAAATCCTGACCAAAGTCCTGTCCCCAACAAAAGCCCTTGCAGGGTGGCTGGCTGGCAGGTGTGCCTCCAGAGTCACAGAGCATCATAAAATCCTTAAGGAAAAGGGGTGGGAGCAGGAGGATGGAGGTGCACTGCTCTCCCACACACTTATCTCTTGGCCCCAGGGACATGGAGTCAGCCTTGGAGCTCAGCCCTTCCATCTTCCTCGAGTCTAAAAAGATTCCCTCCATATTCCCATCTGCCCTCTTTGTGTTCTTCTCTGAGCAAAACACAACCAACCCAAAGAGGTGCCAGCTGCCCGAGGCACCCGCAGCTCTTTTATCAAGTAGGCAAATCCTTCATGTCCAGCACGTCCCCAAATGCGCTGAACCGCGTCCGGAGAGCCCGGCCACAAGTCCCAGCTCAGGGAGTGAAGCAGAAAAGATAATCATTGGCCTTGACTCCAAGCTCCTGTTTCAGTGCTTCAAGTCACTCGTGGTCAGCAAGGAGACTTTTGGACGTGCTGGTGTGCTCAAATGGAAAAAGCTGGAATGAAAAGCAGGAGTCAGGGCTGTGTCTCCTGCTATCCCGAGGGTGAGCCAGGGTGCTGCCCTGGCAGTGGGCTCCCAACAGGGCTCTTTGATGGCTGGTCACACCCGCTACTTCAAATCAACAAGCAAACCAAAGTGAGAAATGGAAAGGACAAGGTGAATTGTAGATGAAAGTGAAATATCCCTCTATCAGCTCTGAGGGGTAAAGGATGAAACAGGATGAAACTGGTTTTGGTTAAAGCTGTAAAAGAATCGCAGGGAGAGAGCACTTACAGAGAAATGTATTTTCATGTAAACTTTTATGCGCCCATCCCTTGTAGCTGGACATCAGGGAGGATGTTAATAAACATCATCAGGGGGAGAAAAACACAGTAAAAAAAGAAAATCAGACTACAAACCCATCTTTTCCAAGATGTTCAAAATAGCTTTGCAGCTATATACTGCAGGGAGCCGAGCACACTCAGATACAAGTTTGCATCTTAAACGTAAGCGCACATACATACAAACAAGGTTTTGCAGATATTTGTTAGCTGTACTACAAGATTTTCCAGGGCTGGTGCTGCAGCTTATGTTACCGTGCTTTTATATAGCTGCAGATCAGCCCCCTAAGAAGCAGCCTTGGAGAGAAGCTGAAATAGTGACAGTTTGTGTTGCTGGGGATATTTCTGAGACGCAGTTGCTGTTTACTGTGTTTCTATTTCCAATCAAGCTGCAAAGTCCACCCATAAAACATGAGGAGGCATTTCTTTGGGTGTGGGACAGTGCAACATGCACACAAGGAGGACCAGCTCTTCAGATGCCCCACCAAAATACTCTTAGCCCTTTCTGCAGCAGAGCATTTGGCCCATGAAGAAGAAAACTATAGCCAAAGTCCCCAGTTACAAAGCTTCTCTCAGTATATATTTATGCACAAAGCTCAAATAATTTAATACCACGCCTCACTAATCATGTGAATGCACAATTCTTGCAGGGGCAAATGGTTCTTTTATCTCGTGCACCTCTTGCTCTTGGCTGGAAAAGGTGCCTCAGGATCTTACTGGCACTTTTAAAGGAGGCACCTACCTATCTGTGACATATGCAATCCAATGTGATTCACTGTAGGCTCCCCAGGACAGATTAACCCACCCTACAAAGAGTCAAAAACTAGTCCTAATGATGGCAAATCACAGCACAAGGCCAACTGGACAACTTTCTTCCACTTCAGAGGGAAATTAGGTGATGCACTCTGGAGTTTGCTCTCCTTGTTACACTCTTGTTACCCTGTTAATGCTAATGATTGCACAAAGTGTAAGAAACATGCTACAAACACTGAAAACAAAGGAAGATTGGTCAGGAATATGCAAAAGCATGTGCAAAGGGATCTAAAGAGAATTTCAACATAACACAGTTTTCTTCCTTATTCCCTTCTTTGCTTAAAAGCAAGAGGCGTGCAGGATTGCAAAAACACACAATTTGCCAACAAATGTACAAACTACAGCTCATGAAAAATAGTGAAATGGAGACTCAAAATTTGAGGCCAGTACAAGTTCATAATATGAACTGGAGATCAGAAAACTGGCTCCTACAGTAAGAAAAAAAAGAACATCAATTCCATTTTTTTCTAAGAAAACCATTTCCTACCAACTTTGAAAACAAGAATGCCTACAGTGATCTGGGCTCTCTGTGATGGTTTTGGCTTGGCTCCCTTGCCCCTCCTCAGCTGAGTGGCCAAATGTGAGTCTAACCATGAGGTTCAGAGAGTTGTTCTTCTTAACCTTCCACTTCATGCTTCCAAGTTTAGACTACAGTAAAACTGCCTTTCAGAAATTTCCCTTATTCTTCATTACTTCTAAGGTGGGAGTTTACATTTCAGTCCATATCTGCGATGCCAGACTACTGCAGAAGCACAACACTGAGTTAATATGCTGGGGGGGTTAAGCCTTTTTCTACTTTTCCTTGGATTTGTTATTCCTTTTTTAGAACCATTACAAGAACAGCTCAGTGGCTCCAAAAGTGCCATAAGCTCTTGCCCGAATTTTGATGCCTAGACACAAAATGAAATATAGAGGTGATCTCTTGGATGCAAGATCTGCAACGGCAACTTGCAACCATTGTGGTGGGGCAGCATCATGACTAATTATTACCTTCATTAAACACCCAGTGGCAAGTCCATGCTGTCACCACGTCCCACCAACGCTCATGAGCATGAAGAGAGATGGGGTGAGAACTGAAGGAGCCCTCACTGCTCCTGAAAAACTGTTCTCCTTCCAACCAGCTGCTCTTCCAAGCCACAGGACGCCTTGGCTTGGTTATGAGCTCCACCTCAGTCTGGGCTGGTCAAGATGAATCTTGCCTTTGAGCAAGCAAGAAAAATTCACAAGGGAGAAAATCAGATTTGGAAACTAAACGTTTTGTAATCTCCTGCCATGCAATTTGGCTTGCAGGCAAACTTCCAGCCCTTTCAATAGCAAAAAACCAGACAAATACACTGTCTTCTACCATCTCCTGGTGTATTAAGGCCAGAGTGTGATGTGCTACCACACACATTTATAAAGCTGTATGAGCAGAAGGGAGTGATGCACCCCTGCACAGTGGTAGAGGAGACAGCAAACACACCACATGAAATCAGATAGAGCCAAAATAACCACTTCTGTTACGCAAATTTATCTCCTCATGCTCCTTTGCCAAATTGGACTTTGCTTTCCTGGCATTCACCTGGGTGATCTGTGGTGCTGCTGCTGCTGAAGTGACTCTGTGCACCAGGAGAGCCTGGAGCATCCAGCCTTTGGCCAGAGAAGGGCACGAGACATGAAAAAAAAGAAACGGCATGAAAGCCAAGCAGCAGTGCTGATCCTACGACCAGCTCTGGGTATGACCGGGTTATTGCACTGCTCTTATCAGCACACACGAGTTCAAGGTCAGCCTTGATGCACTTACTGAAAACTGACACTGCCTGGGTCCTGCAGTCAGCACAGCTTCAAACCAAGGCTCCCAGTTATTAGCAGTTATTTTGTTTATTATCGCGGGGCCTCAGGACAAACAAAAAAGGAGCCCCATTGTGCTCAATGTCGTAAAGAAATGCTTAATTGGCCTCTTCGTAGGTTCTTCCCTTCAGCTTCTTTTAAACAAGATATTTTCAAATGTAAATAAATTCAAATTTCAGAATTCCAGAAATCAGTCCCCTGAAATTTGTGTCCATAAACAATTAACGCGAATTTGCCTTTCCAAATTTCAGCTGTACACCAAACACTTCACTCTTTTACTTTAAGAAAAAATATATTCTAAAATATTGGTGCTTGGGATGTAAACAGATTTTTCTTGTTCATTTAAAGGCTGGATTTAAGCTCAAATTTTCTCTGAACTATGTGAAAGTTGCAAAATCATTGGTTTTCTGTTGTTTCTCTCCTCAAACCACAGTATTTATATATCAACAACATAAATGACAAATGTACAGGAATATTCACAAATTGGAAAAACAAACTAAGAGCTGAGTTTTTACTCAGTAAAAAGTGATCTGTGAAATGTGAAGCCATGTTGCAGTCTCATGAGCTCAGCAGAATAATGAAACCAGTTCATAGCCAGGTAAGAGGAGTGCCAACACTGTCATGGAAGTGAATGCAGGAAAACATGAACAAAATTTGTGAAGGAAAAGTAAAACCTCAGACTCTGTACTTTCTCTGGAGGCATCTGGTCATGTTCTTTCTTAGAGATGCCAAGGTAGCTACCACTGGTCCAGTCTCCTGTACCAGCACTTGACAGTGCTCTTAACACTTGCTGAATTCAAAAAGGGAAAGAAGAAAGGCAAGAGGAAGGCCGCCCGTCCTTCCAAGAGCCATCCACCTACAGTATCCAATCTTCCCAACTTGTCAGCAGATAGATCCTGAGGTTCAGACCACTGCTTGAAAGCATTTTATGACCATTTTCAAATGCAAATACTTTCCACTGAGTCTCCACCTCGCCTAGGTTTGTACCAATAATTTAGAGGTCACCAGCTATTGCATCTTATTATCTAACCCTTCAGACTCTGCTTTCTTTCTTTTCACTCTTACTGTTCACTGATGTTTCCATTCACCTTTGAAGATGCCTGTTTAATTTAGCTGGGTTTTCAGACCACACTGTGGATTACATTTCCCACAAGCTTATTCCAGCAATTTCTTGGCAATAAATGATATTTGGATACCCCACAGAAACCCCACATCAAATATTGATTACTGTTATTTCCATTACCAGAGGCTAAACCAGTTAGGTCCTAAGGGCAAATTAAAGAGCTTGCTTCCAAGTTCTGGTCCTTTAGAGGAAGGATGTAACTATTCTCCATAACAAGGAAGATGCTGACACAAAAGCAAATAATTACCCTAAAAATGGTTCATTCTCTGGCATGGTTAAATAAAGAAAATATAGTAAACTACTTTGCATGCAGAGGATAAAATCAATATAGTTTCCATTCAGGCAATACAAATTATAGCATATTGCTTTAGATACATAGATAGTCTTCATTTAAGGTGGAGTTTCCACAATTCCCTACTGAATACCCAGCTCTGCAGCATGCACCTCTCTATAGCACTCAGCAATCTCTGCTTGACATTAGTACTAAACAATATTCATTAAGAGCATAACACTAAAGTGCAACATGTAAGTAAATCAAACTCTCAATGCTCTATTTTACAAATTTCATGGGCCACTGGGGATAATTAAAAGGGTAATTATACAAAGTTGGTGCAGTTTTGAGACTCAAATGACATTTTCTGCTTTAAAGCACTTGATAATCTGGTATTTTTCTACTAAGACAGTTTTTTGTACTTTGATGGTCAAACAGCATAAACAAATAAGAATTGTTTTACAGGTATTTTAATTCTTTTTTCTCTCCCTCTCTCCCCACACTGTTTTTCTTGATCAATACCACTCACTAGTTACTCCTAAAAGCCCCATATTATCAAGAAAAGCGAGAGCTTTGGAGAAAAAAAAAAAATCCCTGATCACCGTAAAATGCCCCTGAGTCCCAAGTCTGGTTTAAAGTGTAGCTCTGAACAAAAATGGCATTGCTCTGGGTGTTTACAGCGCTGGAGCACTGTTTGGTTTGTCACTGTGTTTAACCACTGCTCTAAAGCCAGCAAAGTACATTACTGGTAGTAACAGCTCATGAAAAATACAGCGAAGAAACTGCTAGTGGCAGAAGCATTTAACTTTCTTGTTAGCAGCCTCCCCCATGTGGCACTTTAGCACCAGCAAGTTGTTTATTATGTTCTGTGCCAGGCAAAACTGATTAAATGGGGCTCTTAAGAATCAAAGCGTTATAAATTCATGGAAATACAGCAAGCAATAAATTCCATGGAATTAAAAGCTTACTAGTGCTATTAGCATTTCAGGGTGTTTGCATTGTTAATAGTGATGTGCAAAGATGATGTTCCTATAAGACAAGGCAAACCAACAGAACATATGCTTTAGCTGCTACATTTTTATACCATGTCATCATCGATGGCAATTTTTTTTCCCCCCAAAAAACCTAAAAAGCTCATTAATATTTTAAAGAAAAAACTGAACCAAAGGTCTGCAGACCAAGGATTTACGTCCCTAGTTAAAGGGAAGTATTATGTAGGAAACATAACGCTGTTGTGACTCTTCTGAGGAAGAGCAGGAGATGGATTCCCTGGAGCAGAGCTGGGGAGGAGGGAGAAGGGGTGAGGCAGGGTGACTTTGGTGACACCACAGGGACACGGCACAACACAACCTGCTAACAATTTAATAAGTAAACTCGATGCATAGTAATTCATAATACCAAAAAGAAAGGGCAATGTAGTCTGACCCGGTGGTCAGTAAATCTGTCAACAGCTCTCCAAAGAGACGTCTTTACTCTGGGTCGCTCTATCATCATTCCATGGAATGACTCTGCTGGCAGGTGAGTAACTTCTCCATCATTACTGCAGAGCTCCGTGTGAAACACGAGACCAAGCTGGGATGAGGCCTTCCCTTATGCCCATCTGTTTGCAGGTAGCTGATAACTTTGTAAATGGAATTCCTTTCAAGCGGAAACTTGGTAAAGAAACCGCTTTAGGTGTGTGGCTGAGCAGGAGAAGAATGGGACACCTTTCCAAAACTGCAAAAAAAACAGGCCTTGCAGCATTTGTTTGGTTTGTTGTTGGGGTTTTGGGGAGTTTTTTGCTTTGGGTTTGTTTTTATTTTTTTTTTTAAAAGGAACAATTTGTACCTTTCTGAGCTGCCTGAGCACACAGCAGCCAGATAACCTAACCTGCAATGTCCCTCTGGAGGGCAAGGGGCAAATCTGGCTCTCGTTGCAGACAGGAAAATCAAATCACCGCCTTGTTGCCACAGTTAAGGTCTGACATAGGATAAAGAGCATATTCTGGATGGTACATCATGCACAGCTGGCAGCGTGCAAAGTCAAAAGAATCCCAAGAAAGCTTTGTCCAGAACAAACAATCCCCATGCCATGGAGTGAGTCAGCTGCAGGGGTAGGAAACGAACCCCAAATCCTGTCTCGTGGGCTCAAGCTCTGTGCAAAGGACACATTAACAGCGAAAACCCTCTCCCAAGATTGAGGGGCTTGACATTTTGTTTGCCTCAAACAAAACAAAACAAAGCAGGAGGTTTTTAACTGCTCAGAGGCACGTTGTCCTTTTGATGTATGCATGTCCTGGCAGTCACACATCTGCATCGGGAGAGAAATAGCCCGGTTTTTTTGGCAGTTATTTAGTCCTTTTCATCTGAAAGTTGAAAATGCACCACCGGTGAACCTTTGCGGCTCTGGGTTCTGCATATAAAAAGCAGCTGCTGAATGCATGCAGGGAGAGAGGGCTTTTTCTTAATGTTTGAACAGTTCCAAGTTCAAACCCATTAAAGTCCAGGTCACACCGGGATCATGTCACTGTTAATGCATCCAGTTACACGCTGAGGGAAACCCAATATAAAACTATGATAAACTCTAGCTCTCCTGCAGAGATACTCTAAGGTCTTGCCCAGATGATGCCACAGATCACTCTTCATGGGCGGTGACCAGACAGGATGTCAATGTCAGAGGACAAGTCTCTTTACAGTTGCTTTTAAAGGAGTCTCCTCAAATGTCCACCAAGCTTGTTGGGACCTTTTCCCTTCCCTCCTCCTGAGGGAAGAACATACTGTCCCACTGATGTTTTCTCTTACACATCACAGGTTCCTCCCACAGCACCAGCACTGCTGTGCTTCACTGTGAATACCCCTAACTCCATGCTCCTCCTTTTGTGGCCACTCCTCTCTGCAGGTGGACACAGTCCCATTGTTCTTGGGGGACTTCACACCTGGCCAGGTGTGCTGCTCCAGGCATGGCAGCAGCAGGGGAGCAAGAGACTTGGGACAAGCTCCAGCCACCTGTGGAGATACTCCAGGACCCACCCTCTGCAGATACCTGGTACCTCATCACACAGCTGGTACAGCCCCACACTCTTTCTAAGAGGGCAACTGGCAGCATCTGGTGGGGTGACTTCAAGGACAGGTTCCTCAAGTGATGGAGAACAAGTGACACTGGGATGGGGGATATAGCACAGCACCACAGCACAGCCCTGCCCACCCAGGAATCACTGCAGGACTCCAGCAGCAGCTTCAAACACTGCCAGGTGTAATAAACCAAATTATTCACCCAGCTCCTCTCTGAGCTTTCCACCCTAACTGTGCTGGGAAAGGAGGAAGAGGATTTTACAGGACTTTTTCACCTTATCAAGTATCTAGAAAATCTGGCGGCTGATCTGGATGCATTTCAAGGCGAGTTAACCATGGCAGCTTATGGAGCAGCACTGCTCCAGCTGGCCTGCAGATCATGAACACAGGGCACAAATTTTGGGGAGATTTAGCATGCACACACTATGCACATGGGATTTACACCATGCCCATGATGGACTTGCCCTGTTCTTCTCATAATTTTCTGAAACTTATTTCACGGTTAAGAAATGGGAAAGAATCATGAATAGTCTCAGAGATTCAAGATGTGTAATTTTTTAAAAATTAATAACTTTATTAGTAAAATTCCAGTTGTCTTTTTAAAAAAATTGCCTCGTGCACTTGAGTCGCATTGAGGAGAAACTTTCAAAAGCCAGTTTCCATTTTTCAACTGTATTCTCTCAGATATTCACCAATCCAAAGAAGAACAGGCCAGACTCTCCTTTTAATTACATGAATAAAAATCCAGGTAATTCTTTCAATTTTAACTAATATTTTGTCTAATTACTATCTTTTTATTTTCTCCCAAAACATGTATTTATCTGCTGTGAAATCAAAGGCAGAAATGAATTGGTTTAAAGATAGCAGAGAGCAAATAGCAAGTTTGGAAGCTTGCAGCCTTACCCTGGCAATTTGTCTCATATAATTGACTCAGCAGACATGCTTACAATTTCTTACAACTTTTACAAGACCTCCTGTGGGCTTATTTTAACGTTCTCCAAAACTGAGCTCAAAGCTTTGGACTCTCTAAGCAAGTAACACCAAAAGCAGTCATTATTTCCTCCTTAAAAAAAAAGGAAACAAACAATAAAACCACATTTTTCTTCCTGGATATTGGATCTTAAAGAGGATCAAAGATGCAAATGAATTTGCACTTTCTCAGAGATATTTTTTCTGTTCGTTTTCAATAATAACATATTTAATAATGTTCAATTTGCATTCACTAAATCTTAGAAACAAAATTTCCCCAATAAAATTCGCTTTCCCAATTACTGGAATAAAATTTAAATTGAGAAAGACAACAGCAATAAAACAAACACAAACCAACTAAAAAGGGGTTAAAAAGTCCCCCACCCTCCCCCAAAAAAAGGAAATGCTCTCATTGCCCAAATTATTGATTTATGCTGTTGTTGGCTTTTGAATGTAGCACTTTCTATTTCTAAGATCTTTACAGACAATTACTAATGTCACAACTCTGTGGCCCTGTTCCATTGGTGGAAGTGCCCCAGGAGCAGGAAATGCTGTGCCCTTCCACAGACATTTCCTTCCAATGCTGGGATCCACTAACCCTTAATAAGTCAGAGGATTAGATGAAACACTTGTATTACAACTAATAAAGATAAACACAGGAGCTATCAAAACTAACAGAAAGGGTATGACAGGAGAAGGAAGTAGACCTATTACTGAAAAGATGCCAATTTATCCTTTTTTTTTTTAAAGGGGTAACAATTTTACCTTTAAAAAAACCCAAAAAACAAAAAACAACAGATCATAATATTCCAACAAAAATCTATTTTGAAAAGCCATATTATAAACTTGGATATTAATGGTTTGCAATGGAAATGACGTCAGAGTCTTAGTTACAAATGTCCAAATGTTTGTGCTACCCTACTAAAAAAATAAACAGTGAGCTCAGAGTCAGAAATGACCCGTTTGAGCAATTAAACAATATTACGCAAAACACACTGAAAAGTATAGGGCCAGCAGAGGTGGGACAGCCACAAATTAAAATTCACAGATTGCACTGGGAGAAACAAGGAACAATTGAACATCTCAGAGGTGGTGTCTGAAGTTCCTGCCATTATCTGAGTGAAAAATGCTTTCATATGTTGCAATGAGAAATACGAACAGGCAATCAGGAACAAAAAATAACTTTTTTTCTTTTTTTTTTTTAATGCCCTGGCTCTAGGATGAGCAACCAGATAAAAAGGGTGGCCTCCCATAATGCCCACTGACATCACTGGTCTTGTAACACTTGTAAAACATGGCTTGCCATCACTGTACAACAATAACTTAATCAGGGAAGATATACTTCTGGTGTGGGAGCAGGCAACAGGCAGTGACCTTATACATGACCAAATAAAATAACCAATAAGGATCTAGTTCTGGAGTCATTTTCTCACTTCTCTAGATTTTATAACACGGGAACGTGCACCATTTGCAATGTGAGTTTTCAATAATATTATCATAACCAACAATATTATCATAAAGTCACCCCAAGACACAAAGGCAGGTTCCAAGCCTACAGGTGGCTCTTGCCCTTGTGCTGAGACAGCCATGAGACCCCAGCAGACAGCACTGGTGTGCCTGGAAGCCCACCAAGCCTATTACAAGCAAGTGAAAAACATCACTGTGTCCACTGGCCCAGCAGCATAACTTGTACAAAGTATTAACATAGCTCTGAATTCAGAGTTCACTGCCTGCTCCAGAAGGAAGTCTCAAAACTGGGTATTTCCATCACATTCTGTGTTTGAGACCAAGCACGAGTTCAGGCTGATTTGTAGATCATGCCTTGGTTCTGGAATAACAGACCAATGCTGTTCCTGCCTATGCCATTCCAAATGCTTTCCTCAGCCAAGCTGCAATAAAATGCAACACATCCTGACACATTACCCAGCCTGGTTTTGAAGAACCAGGATAGAAATTGCACAGTCTGCATCACATGGTGTATTATGAGCTGTTATCTTGGTGTAACTGTACTGGCAAACGTCAGTGCACCCTTTTTAATCTGCAGTCACAACCTTTACATGTTGGGCCATTTTCAGTAAATGCATTTGTTTCAATGTCTGCAGCTGTTTGATCTGTGGATGCAGATGAGGCTAATCTGGAGGTGTGCATGAACCTCTCAGCCTCATGCTCCGTGTTCTTCAAGGATTCATAATGGGTGATGGTACTAACGGGAGAAACACTGGGATTATGCTAAATACTGGCCAAATCTTTCTCACTTTAGCAGTCTTCATGAAGACCAGAAAGATTTGGTCCAAAAGCATCAGATAAGAGGATCAAAACCTGCTGCTGACTATTTTAAAGCAGAGAAACATACTTTTCCAACAACCCACTTGAAGATTTATAAGATATTAAGGAATATTAAGAAGAAGAAGAAAAAGAAGAAAAGCTAAATGGGCCAAAAGAAAACAAAAGAAACATGTTCTCTCGAGATTGCTAATGCTGGCAGACAATAGCACAGAAAGAACTCCTCTGACAGATCTTTGAAGTCTTCAATACAGCAAGCTAGTGGGCCATGTTAATGAGATTTGCTCAGATACTTCTTAAATTATCCCAAAATGTCTTAATCTATTTTCTACATCTTCTTGACCCAATTGCTACAGAAAAGTCGCAGCTTCACACATCTCTGGACTGAACTTTTCATTCAAATAGGTAAAGTCTTCAAACACTTTGTGTTTCCAGTCACCCACACACAGACTTTTTAGGGTTTACCCCAAAACATGCAGGTAATGTTCTAATTTCTGTTACTAACAATTACAGAAACACTTTGCACCACACTGTACCTTCGAATCTTTAGAAAAGGTCTGACCTCAAGACCTTCCAGTAACTCAAAGTTCTAAACAATTAGGATATTACAACTTCTCCCAACAATCCAAAAGTGAATAAATTCAGTCTCAGATGAGGCTTGGCAGCCACTCATCACTCCAGCTACAGGACTACCACCCCAGCAGCAAGGGAGCAGCAGGAATCAACGGGGTCCTGTCCCCAATCCCTGTTTCCTTCTGAGGGTGACAAGTACTCATGCAAACTGCTTCCAGTACAGTTCTATGCAAAGAAAACACTGGAAAAAATGTCCAACAACCAGGCTGCCTGCTCTGTCACAGACTTCTTTGTGAGTGCACCCCAATCCATATTCAGAAGTACCTGCACACCACGTGTTCTAGGGACAGGGGCTGTTTCCACTCCCTAATACATTTTAAGACCTTTAGGTCAAAAGCAGGAAGAGTCAAGGTGCCAAATTCACTGAGGAAAACATCATCCTACCAACTTCCTACTGCCTGATGTGCAAACACTCCTGCCACCCAAGCCAATACAAAAAACAGGACTAAGGGCATCACCAGCACATCTTCTGCAAGTCACCAGCAAGGAAGAGTGCTGGGGAGAAACTGCACCCGCTGCTGAGCCTTTCATAAGCAGAAACGTGTCTGAAAGAGTTTATTTCAGGGGTTTAACTTTTGCCTGCAATGGCCAGCAAAGACATGGCACAGTGACTTGACGACCTGGTTTGAGGACCATTTCTCCTCCTGATGAAACCAAGTTGGAAAAAAGTAATTTTTTTGTCCACTTTGTTTTTCACATAGACCAACTACACAATCCATTTTTTGGACTAAGCTTAGGAGAGAAAGTCCTTCTGACCTTTCTCCTGGCTTGAAGAGAAGGGAGGAGAAAATATATCTATATAAGAAAGTTTAAGCACAAACCCAAAGATTTATCTGTTGATCATCTCATTCAGCTCTGAGTTTCAGCAGGCAGCTTCTGGTTTATTATCAATATTTAATCAGCATTTAACTCTGACAAGCATTAAGATTTGAAATTTTAAACTAAGTGCAACTTTGCTAAATCCTTTGTGTTGATTTTTTTGTCGTTAAAGGTTTTCTAAAAGATTCTATCTTTGCTATCTTAAAAGTCTACACGTACCTTTTGTTATCAATAATGTACAATTTTAGTAGCATGTTTTGTACTTTTCAGTTTTTCAGCATGCAAGCTATCCCTGATTTACAATGCTTACTGAATGCTGTTTGATTATTGAAAATGCTTTTACTACATTTAAACAAATGACTGCTCCTGGAAAACTAACACTATTGTCCATAATTCTGTAAAAATACATTTCCCCTCCCTTCTCCCCAGATCAAACATTTTGAATTCTTACTTTGAGGAAAAACTGGCATATAATTAGGCATTATGCCTAACAGTGCTAAATAAAGGAGAACGTAAACATCTTAATTCTGAAGGTTTAACCATCAAAGCCCCTTGCTGTATCTGTTCTGTTATTTGTGCTTCTGTTCAGAGCTCCTTGGAGCTCACAGAAAAAAAAAAAAAAAAAAAAAAAAGAAAGAAAGAAAACAAAACATGCAGAATAAAAATCTATTTTGCCAGCCCTGAGCTGGCTCCCACCCTGCATGCCCGAGGCCAGGCTCGTGTGCAGGCTGGGACACCCGGGGCCACGCGGCTGCTCCTCAAGGAGTAGAGTCCTGCTCTGCAACTGCTCTGAGCGGCTTAACCGCTAACTCAGGAGATGGGATTTCACCTGAAATTAAGCTATCAAGCAATTGAGCTCAAACTCAATCAACCAAACCCTTAACCTTCCCTGTTTCAGTGGCACTGCTCTAATTAGGACTCTATCACTATTTCCATTACTATCTCCTATTCTCATGGTTTATTATCTCGGCGGTTTCAATTCTCGCCCAGTTTAAATTTGACATCCAGTTTCTTGGACCACATATCATTCATTATGGCTTTATTTTATGAAATATGTTGCAAGATTACAGACCGATCCTGCAATAAATAGGTTTTCGTTGAAAACTGCACCCCTCACTGCAGCAGAAGCAGGACAGAGCCAAACCTTCTCTGAGAAACAAGTCCTGACATTAAAGGACACGTTGAACAGCTTGTTTTCCATTAAGTTTTAAATTTTGGTGAGCAGTATGAAAACATGTCCGTGAACACAGATCCCACCTGCACACACCACGGCTGCCCCATGCTTCTCTAGTCCTCACTGTCTTCCCCCTGAGCCTGGAGCAGCTTATAGGAAACAGAGTTTGGCTGAACTCTGCTTACCAGCTCTGTTCAGGGGTGGGAATCAATAACCTATGATACACAGGAGGTCAGACTGAAAAATCTAATGGTCTTTTCCAGTGAATCACCAGAACTGCTTTCTGCTGAATGATGAGTGACAGAGGGGATGAGTGTCTGAGTGGTGCACTGATGGCAGTAGTATAAAATAGATCTGCTTTTGGAGACACAAGCTTCAGGGAGTCTAAAGGTAGTGTCCTGCATTTAACACCACCAAAATTCTGAATTTTCCTGAGTCACAAAGGACACAGCCACACATGAACCAAAAACATGAGTCCCATTAATTACGAGGCCCTCTGATGCACCTGGGACTTCAAATTCTTCCCTTCTTCATAAAAACTCACAGGAGGAACAACACTGCAGAGCAAGGAACCACTATCTCCTTAAACTGCAGGATCTGCTTCTTCTCCAATAGCTGAAATACATCTAATACTTCATGGGCTCCACCATAAAAAAAAACAAACCAGTAAGATTCAAATCTTGAAGAGAGGCATATATCATATAGCTGACATACACCACTGGCATGGCCAAGGATTGCAATATTCACTTGAACTTCATGAATTTCATCCTAACTAAATAGATATTTTTGGCAATAAAGAACTAGAAAAAAAAAAATCCCAGATCGTCCTCAGATCTATTTTAATTTAAAACAGAAGAGAACAGGGACATTTTTTCCCCCCTTCAAGTACATTTTAATAAAATTAAAAATAAAAATAGCTCTAATTCACTCCGATGCATTTAGTCATTCCGTAAAATTCTAAGTTTAAAATGAAATCACCATTTTATATTCAAACAAGGTCAAGAGAACAGCACTAACGAGCACTGACATCACAGCGAACAGCAGCCACTGCTCAGCGCTTACATCAGTGTTGCTTGTTGCTATGGTGCTTAACCGACTATTAATTTCTGAAAGAAGGTGATTATAAAGCAGCCATATGAACCTCAGTCAGATGACACCCTTCAGTACCAAACACTGATCTGCGTTACTCTTCTCTTCTGCAAGTTAATTTTGTGAATCACCACTTTTGTGATGTTAATATTCCTTCCCAACTTGAAACTTTGGACCAGAAGAGAGGCAAGGAGTTAATTTAGAAGCAAGGGACTTTCACGCTGCTTTAAATAAAAATCATTTTGCAGAGAGTGATATTTCTTTCCTTTTTGCTGCGCTCCAAAAGACTAAAAAGCATGTGTTTTAACTTTTGCAGTGATAATAAGCAATCAAATTAACAGCTAAATTTTGCTCTCCTGCTCTGCTCGACGTGCTGCAGTAAATCCAGGAGTGTCTCAGCCTGGGATGAAGTAGCTCTGAAGCTGACTTGACCACTCCCCAGGGATTTGCCTCAGTAAGGGGACTTTGCAAAGGGCTGTGCTGCTGCATCTCCCAGCTCAGCACCCATGGACCATGCAGCTGCCACAAAGACCAGCCAGAGCAGGGTCTTCCCATTCCCACACGGGTTCTGCCCAGTTACCAAACAGCTTTCTCAGAATATGGCTGAAAGCCAGAAAGTGCATCTTTTTGGCCCTGCTCTTCAAATGCAACTGGACACCTAATCCACTGGCTTCCCAGGCAAAAGATGGGGTTTAAGGCACAGCATTTACTCCAAAAGCTCCAAGCCTAATGCTGCAAACTTTATCTATGTTGCCAGAAAAGCCTTTACTTGTGCAACTAAGGGATGGTCCTGGGGTTTGCAGGATCAGATCTTTTGTTCAGACATACTTCAAAAATCGTGTGAAAAACAGTATATTTGTATTTACCTTCTTCAGTTGCTCCTGTAAAGCAATCTTCAGCTACAGCCACCCAAAAAGGTCACTCTTCTTACCCTGCAGAGAAAGGAGGTAATACACGTGACTCTGGGTCAGTGTCAGCAGCAACACCCAAAGCATTTTCATTGGCACCACGTTTGCAAGTACAAACATAAATAAAGCAACAAATGAATCTAATCGTGTTTAATGGTGAATGACTTTCAGAGAGAGTTAAAAACAGTCAAGTCACAGGACTTCTGCTTATCAGTACCAGCTAGTGTGAGGTTCTTCAGTTCAGCACAAACAACTTGGTCTTTGGGAGGAGAAAAAGAGAAGCAAAAAAACCCCATGGAGATGAGACATCTTTGTTCTCTAACATAAACTTTCTTAATCTGGATGTCTATCAATCTATTTTCAGTTTGAATAATAAATGAGTTCAGTTCTTTGTTTCAGAAATGTGACTATTGTCTGCATGGGTTCTCCTTACTTAAGGCATTGTAAGACCATTTGTAACCACTGCTATTTTATCTTCTGGATCCTTTCTTTTTTCTCATCCTTTTCCATAGAGACACGGTCCTAGATGAGATTTTAGAACTAGCTGCAGCTTCCTAATTCAGAAAGTTGTTTACTGTCTTGGGATATCTTCTCATTAAGCATTACCAAGAGCACGCCAAGCACGCCAAGGTGGTGAGAGCAGTGGGTATTAAAAGGAGGAATAATTAAAGTGTATCTTTATAAAAAGTAGGAGGGAGAAAACAGCACGTGTAGGTTTTTTTTACCCTGTATATTACTGCATCTTGTGTACTCTCTCTTATGCAAAAGAGTATGTAATCTTTTAAGAAACATGACAATCTGCCACTTTCTGTTCATGTAATTGGGATCAACATATGGTACAAGAGAAAAGAAAAACATTTGTTTATTAATTTAGATCAAGTTACTAACTCAAACCACTAACAGCATTCAGAATTAATTCCACATCAATTGACCAAATACCTTAACAGAGTAAAATTATAACATAATTTCACTGAAATGTTGATCTTCTGCCGCAGGGGTACAGAGTAATATGTAATACAGACAGAAAGAAATATGCGATAATTTGGTGACACAGATGACTTCATACGAAACGGAAAGTCAGTGACATGTGGATGTGTAAGACAGAGCTACGTGAAACTCCATTTCATAAAATTCACACAGTGATGTGGAGTTTTGGGGGTGTTTGTGAAACTCGCCAAATGGTAAGTTGTGCTATTTACATCACTAGGTGAAGGTTTTTACTGAAGCAGTAAAATACCAACCTCTGGGAAAAATCAGAATCTTCACTAAGGTCTTTCAAAAGAATATGAACTCATTCACCATTTATTTTGGAAGGAAAAATGTTTTCACAATGAGAATGAGGCATTAGCTCTTTACCATTGAAACCTGATTATTTTTAGCTGGGAGAAAAAAGGTTACCTTGAGATGAATATTAGTTTTATCTGTTGCTCACTGGCACTTAATTTCATTTTTATTTTTTATGTTTTGAGAGAGAAGCTCTTCACAGTTCTTGTACTGCAGCACCAGAACATCAGGGGCCAAAATTTGTACATGTTTGCTGTATAGGAAGCCCTGTGTGCCTTGCTGAGTTACACATATAAGACATTCCTGATTCTGCACTGTAAAGGACATAACACTACTCCATCATAATAGGTCAGGGCTCACCTTCCTGAGAGTATGTAAAACAATACATCTTTTATGTAAAATACATGACCTCCGACATGTGATGTGCTCTTAGATTAGCAACAATAAAGGCTTTTATCCTGCTTTGCTCCAGGGGTTATCTTGGGTTTGACACTTAAAACCTCTTTTCATATTTATCTGTTTTATAAATTTTCTGGGTATTTGGCAGTCAGATCCTTATTTTGGCAGTATTTTGGCAAGCAGACTTCATTTCTACCCTGAGTCTTCATGATAGCAAATGAACCATCTTAAAATGTACTTTTTAAGGAAGCTGCTGAAAATTGCATGTTTGCATAAAATATGCATTCAGTATCTCTTTGGGCAGTGCTGGAACAGGCAGGTATCATTTTCCAAACACATTTGTCATGCATGAACCAAACACACTCCAAGGAAATCCGGCCCAAGAATCAGCTGGTGGGAGACCAACAGGGTCTACAGAGGGCTGAGGAGGACTCAGCTCTCCTCTCAAATTAGTCCCTGATTGAAATCCAGACTACTTTAATTTCTGGTTATCAAACTCCTGCTATATGTTACCTGGCTTTCAAAAATATGGATAATGTACCATTAAAGTTAAAATGAGCAGCAGAAACAGCTGTTCCCACCTGTGAAAATTTCTCATTAATAGTCTAAAAGTTGAGTATCTCAAAACGTAGAAACACAAATACAGATTTTCCTCCTGAAAATGTTTATACGGGTGAGCGAATTGATGTAGGCAACACACATTCCTTCCATCATGCTGTCTTTAAGATAAACACAAAGTACCATCAACACTGTAAGTGTGTGTGTGGAGCAAACAAAGAAAAAATCCCATCCTACCAAAGCAAGACATTTCGCTACACTCATATTTTCCCCCCAAGCAGATGATTAAAATAGAAAACCAAACCACAAACAAAAATCCACTTTGCAAGCAAGCAGCAGTGGTCCTGCTGCCTCACGAGCAGAGAGGTCTACAAGCACCCTCAACACCACCTCCAAGGCCCAACAGATTCCACACATGAGGAAGAGTCCACGCTAAACTCTGTGCCCTGCACAGATTTTACCAGATATTCCAGAAAATGCCAGGTCTGTTCACCACATACCTCAGTTTACCCACTGGTAAAATAGGTAATTGTAACATAGTTTGAAATCCTTGGATATAAAGATACTTTTTTAAACAGTGTTTTGGGCAGGATTTTGGAGAGAACAATAATCTCAACAAGATCATGAGCTGAGCCAGCACCATAACCTCGTCCAACAGAAAGCCCCATACTTGTCCTGGATCAGGTCCCACCTATTCACCCAGGACCAGGCAAAGATCAGAGGCTTTGCCATTACACCTGCTGTTGGGCTGGACCTTGTAACTCTGCTGATCCCACAACATTTATTTGATTTAGTGATCTCCTTCAGGGCAGCGAGGTCATTCCAGAGAGGCTGCAGGATGGAGCCCTAACTCCAAGAGATCACTGCAAAGCCAAATCCAACCAGTAACACAGAGAATACTCAGAAACAGAGACCATTGCAGAATGAAAGTCTACTTAAAACTCTCACATTTTTACTAATATCTAAATGAGAACAGCCTTGGGTATAGCCAAAAATAGATTAACAAGGACCTTGATCCCACACAAACTGGCTCTGAGTAATTTTACACAAGAAAGTAGAACACCAGTTGAGCTGCTCCTCTGCTCAGAATTACGCATGTACATTTTTTTGTCAGTGTCCCAGCCCTCAGAAGCCTACAATTTATTACAGGAAACCTAAAGCAGCACAGGAATCTCCCCTTCACTACCTAGAAAGCACGCATTTATAAAAAATTTTTAAAAAAGATAAAACAGACACATGCACCTGATAGCACAAGGAAAAAATGGTTTTGAAATTAGATTTTGATTTATTTTTCTTATATAAGACCAGCTGAAATGTATTTAATGTGTCTGATTAAAATATTTACTAAAAAGCTTCCTGCAAGTTTTAAAATACCAAAACCTGATCACCAAAATAAGCACTTCTGTGCAGTAATTTCTTCTAAATAAAGTGAACCGTAACCACCTAATACAGCTGTTCTTTCCCCTCAAAACTCCCTGAGTCACATTCAACTGCACACAGGCTGAAACATGAAATATGTCCTACTATTCTCATAACCATTATTTTCTTGTCCGATTGCAGGAAAATATGCAGTCTATGATTTTATCAACTGTGTATTTGTAGGAGAAAAACAAAAATGTTTTTTATTTGGTATTTTGCTGATTCTGAAAATACAGGATGTACACTGATGGTGCAGAAAACATCTGGTACCAGGCAGACTCGTGGGCCAGTCCTGCACACAGGTTACTTTCCTCACCCAGTGCACCCAGTTGGGTTATTTGCACTAACACAAATCATGTGTAGAACTGCTTTGAGGACGGTCAGTACTTGTCTCTTCAGTTTTGTTGTACCTATTTTATTTTTAAAGAGCTATCTAGCAACCTGAAAAAAAAAATATATTACACTAAATACTTCAAATAATCTGAGAGAGAAATATTTTTTCTGACCACTGTCAAGGTGGCCACTTTTTATTGTGCAGCATATATTAAATCTCAGGAGCCATGGCACGGGAGATTTTCTATATCAGGAGTCATTACCACCTCTTCAGAAAGTGAAATGCAGGTGAACAGTAAAACTGTGAGAGACTAAGTGCACTTCTTCCACCTCGCTTTGAAGAGGGGGAAGTGGATTTGGTACAGGCCAAAACACAGGGATATCAATGCTCACTACCTTGCTGCTTTCTCAGTGGAAGGAGGGAGCAAATCATACTGTATTTTCCTTTTCAGTCATTAGCAGGCTGTTCAGAATCTCTGGCTGGCGCTTATTATTTATTCCAAACAGAAATAAAACAAAATAAAAATAAATAGCAGCGCGAGGACAAAGCTATGCACAGCACATTTGCTCTTTCAAAATAATATTACCTTTCAAGTCCACCGTAACCTTGGAAAAGAATAACTCGGTGTAAGCCAAATCTACAAAACTAATCACGATCCGTTCCTCCCCCGCTTTTTAACAGCTCTTACAGGGAACACACGGGTGCAGTTCGCAGGCAAGTTGGGAACAGCTCGCTTCCAACACGGGATCTGCACCGCGATCGCTCAGTCCCGCATCTCTGACTGATGGATGCCTTGTTTGCCTCTCACGTGTGACAGCGCTGGCCCTCACCGAATCCATCCCAGGTGAAGGGAAGGCACTCCCGGGAGCCACCCAGCCCGTCAGGTGAGGAGAGGCCATCCCCGAGCCAGATCCCACCTCCCCGAGCCAGGGGCCACCATCTCCCGGAGCCGGAGCCAGAGCCAGCCATCAAACGCCGCCGCCTGGCTCGGTATCGCCAGATCTTCCCCGTTCCTTAAAATAACTCCCCGTGCCTCAGTGCCAGCCTTAACCATTTTATGCCTGTGCTACAACTCTCCTCCCGAAACTTGACCTCTCCGGGCGGCGGCGGGCGGAGGGATGCCCGTGCCCAGCGGAGGCACCGGGCACAGTCCGGCCCCGCCGCTGCCCGGCCGGGACGCACCCCGGGGCCTCGGGCAGGGCTGGAGCTTCCCCCAGCGCCACTTTCCGCACACACAAACACGGCCCCGGGGACACATCGCCCCCCCTGTGCCGTGACCCCGCTGCTCCTCGGGGACACTTCCCCGCCACAGCCCCCCCCCCGCCGCCCCCGTCCCGTCCCTTACCTGGCAGGCGAGTGACACTCCTGGTCGTGGTCATGTGAAAATATTTTCGAGGTATCCTTTAACAGCCTTTAAACATTGAAGCCTAAAAACAATATTTGCTGTTTTACCTTTTGAAGCTTTAACAAAAGCTTTGTTTTAGCATTTACCTCGGTGTGCAATAAGAGTTAATAATCAAATCCGTCCCAACCCCCACAAATGTTAAACAAAAAGATAAAAGAAATGCAAATAGCTATTGTCATGGAAAGTTAAAGTACCTGTCTGTATTTTTAAGTGAAAACTATTATCTCTATCAATCAAAATTTAAGAATACAATAGCACTAATCACACGAGGTGCTTTGACTGAGGTACTTTTCCTCATAAAAAGTTTTTTTTTTTTAACTGGTGCATAAAAGTAATACACTTACAATTAGACACGGTATTTGTAATTTTGTTATTAAAAAACCTCAGCAGTCTTATTGTTAATAAATGCCTCTGAGTCTGTAGGCTGATTCGTACCCAAGAAGACCAAAGTCCCTACATATTTTAATAAGGTTGATGAAATTTTATTCAGATTCTCACACTTTCCAACATGTGGTGGAACAGCACACTCTTCTGTTTGAGAGGAGTTACTCAAACGAAGGAAATAGTTAATTGGGAACCCAAACTACTACTTCTGGCCTCGCCGCACATTTTCCACATTTCTCCAAGCGCTGTCTGTGCTTCAACCCTCAGCCTCCAAGACGTGCCCTTTGTCGTCTTTTTCTTTAATTTTTGATGCCAATTCCCTCCTGTTGGACCCCGACGCTCTCCCAGCCCGGCACACATTACGTATACACTGTGTACATTGTGCAGGCACACCGCACGGATTCTCTCCAAAGTCATTTTTAAAACTAATTTGTCCAGACGGAATCAGAAACCGAGCTGCGCAGTTAATAAGTGCAGGAGCAAGCGACAGTAATTACGCCTGTACTAAAAGAAAGAGCCCAAGATTAAAATACCTATAAGTAAATAGTTGAGGCAGGATGCCATTATGCAAACTCCGCTCTCGGGGAGGGATGTCTCCCACACTGAGGAGCAATAGGACTGTCATTTTTTCCCCCTGCAATATCAGGTTTCCTACTCCACAGCTCTGGTACTCTGCATCATGGCTAACATCTCTAGTGTGCTATTAATATCAATGAAGAGACGATTCAATTTCCACATAAGAAAAACCTCCCTATTACCGCGCAGACATTCGAGTGAGGACCCTTGCAAAGGAAACAATAAAGACCAGAGGGTTGCTTTTTTTTTCCTCCCCCCCTCCTCCTCCTCCTTTTTTTTTTTTTTTTTTTTTTGCTGCTTCTTTTGCAGTTCTGCGTTGCTCACTGTTTGAAAGCTTTTAGCTAACAATGGAAGCATTATCTTCAGGACAGTTACAAAACAGGATTTGTTAGTACAAAGAATAATAACACCGAACTCATTCCCCCCCCCCACCCCTCACTTCCCCACCCCGCAAATACCTGCCTATTGCAATATGGCATTTAGTGCTTGATTCAGAAGTATATTCCAGAAACACCTGTATTCTTCTTCTAATTCCCGGCAACAAACTCCCTCAGCGGACCAGTTTTGCTCAAGGAGGTTTGGACAACCACAAACAAACAAATATTTTGCGCATTTATAAAATGGAACAGAAACAAAAGTATCTTATTCTACCGAGTGCAAACTTACCCATTAATGAGGAAGAAAAAGGCTTAGAGCTGTACAGTAATTCCCAACCAACTGCAGAAAGTTGAGAGTTTGAAAACACTAAAGCACTTTTGACTATCCAGCCTTTCTGTGCTTCAACACTGGCTGCAGTGTAAGGAAGGACTGAAGGTATGTGGTCTAAACACAACAAAAGCCACTGCCTTACTCTAGATTAAATATGCAGGAAGAGGCCCCTTTGCATAAACACAAACACTCAGCAAATGAGTAACTGGCTCAAATCAGACGCCTGCTGTGCATTCTACCTGTCCTGATCTCTGACAAGCTACACAGCTTGTTTAAGGGGATAGGAACTGCAAAATCAAATCAAATCATAGCGCTAAACGCTCTGCTCCTCTGATAGTAAATAACAACAGCACCAACAACTCCACGCCAAACGTTCATTTCTAAACCAAGCACTGCTCTGGCACAGAGCTGAATTGTGTGCTGTGCCCACTTTGGCTCAGCCACCCATCTCACCAGACACAAGAAACACAACCAAACACCACCTGTAAAATTAATTCTCATTAACTGTACTGAAATCCAATACATTCCTGGCCTGGCCTTTTCTTACCAAGGATTTAAAATTCATAGAGACTTTTGGTTGAGTTGGCAGATTAAACCTGCATTTGCTTTTACTGTCCCTGTTGTGTTTACTATATAAAAGACATTCCAAACACAGACCTATTTTAGCTGTTATGAATCACCACATAATGCACACCTATTTACTAGTTTATTTGGGGAAAAGGAAGAAATTTCTGAAGTGTTCCTTATAAACATTATTTTCAAAATGTTGCTTTCATGAAACGACCCCTCCAAACTATATTTACTTCAGAAAACAACTAAATTAGAGACTGTGATAACCACCAAACACATCTAAACATTTATTATTATAATTGAATATACATAATTATATACTGTGATTTACTGTTCCTTCTAAAGAAATAAATTATTTTTCAGTCTCGTTTATCCTCCCAGTCCAGAAATAGAACGAAGCAGCACGATTTTAAAGCAATTGGAATTCACCAGTGTCCCTTCCTAACTTAAGGAGTCAAATCACATTGACCTTTTATTGTAAGTCCTAGCTACATGTTGGTTTTGGTAATTCAATTATTTTTTAATAACTTGCAGTATTAAATGATTGCCATTGAAACACAAATAAGATTATACTCCTCTGCCTTACTCTCTGGTGCTCCAGACTACAGCGTAACATGGACGATACGACTGCGTCTGGCCCCGAAATTTCATTCTGAAAGAGCACTTACACACAGGCAGACACAGGAAAATTCAGCCTTTCAAAGATGCAACACACATTTACTGGATTCTCAAGCACGTGTCACAGATTATTTCAAAGGATACTGGATATAACTCACAGTTTTAATGGGGATTGAGCGTGTTCAGTTCAACTGAGCACTCATGGTATGGAGGGAGTTTTTGCTTTTCCTTGGATAAACCCACCAGGTTAAAGCACAACAATATTCATAACATGAGCTGGTCAAGCCCAACACGATAAAAATCCCCCAAGAAAGAATACTGCGAGAAATTTTAGAGCCCCGGTGTCGTTCACCATTTTTGCATTGAAATGACCTTCCAAATAAGGTGTCAGATAATACGGTTCACATAGATGATACTGATCTAACCTTGATGCAAATAAACCATAGAACAAAATTTAATCAGTATATCACTGTGTAAAAGCCTTTGTCCATCCCAATGGAGCTTCTAATGACTGTTTTGGCAGTTCTGGCTGGTAGTTATGCCTCCCTACTCATATATATCTCATACTGGTTGAGCAAGCTAATGGAAGTGCTGTTAGTGGAATCCAATATTAATACCCTGCATCGTGCAAAACTGGATGCAACTGAATATATTACACAATTACAGGTAGTATCTAATTCCATAGGTATTAGATACTGGTATCTAAATTAATATTTTAATAGAGAAAATTATATAAATACTACATTTCAGGTAAGATATCTATGAACTCTGGATCTGCCAGCCTTCCTGCTGTAAGCCTGCTCTACACTCACACAGCACAGACACAGGACCCTGACAAAAATTGGCAGGCAAGCTTTAGATGCTGAGTGACACATACTGATGCACAGAGTCAAAGATGTCATCTTCATACAAGCTCCACTAGTTATGAGCTTGAGAGAAAAATGAAACAAAAAAAACCCCCAAAATAAAACAAACAAAACAAAAAAAAAAAGCAGGGGGGGAGAGGGGAGCAAGACCTCCAGAAAATAAACAGGGTGTACAGTTTCAAAGGCTACAGACACAGACATTTCATTGTTCAAGCCAATTATCAGTGGAAAATAATAACAACAGATGGATTCAGAGTCACTGACTTTTCATATGCACTTCATCTCTGCACAACAGATGATGAAATGCGAGAGCTATCTCGGAAAGGCAAAACATCTTTCAGTAAAAGAACTCTATACTCCAGATGGGGACCTTCTAAGGCAGCTGATTATCTTCTTATAATGTTGTAAGATAGACTTACTAAAACATTTCCAGAACTGATCAGATCAGATGAGCACAATGGCAGCATTATGAGGAGTAAGTTGCTCCAGTCTCAGACTTGTGACTGGACTACTCAGAGATTTCAGTGGGGTCAGAGCTGCCCATCCCCATTTCTACATCAAGTACTGGTTCTAAAAAATGGGCCCAAAGCTGTTGCTACCAGTCTGGGCAAAACATGGGGCTTAGCTTTGTGTGGAGAGTGGATGCAGACATGAGGCCACAGAATCAGTGTCAGCATGAATTGGTCCCAAATAAAAGTCCCCCCACCACCATGAGTAGGGTAAGCCTCCTCACCTTCTGCAAACACACTTTTCACACGGGGACACAGGCAGGGGACAAAAATGTCTACAGGCAGGACTGTTTCCACTAAAATTGCCAGATATAGAGGGAACTCATCATCTAGGAGCCTACAGCAATATAAGCTGGGAGTAACCTCATCCAAGTCAATGGAGTTACACACCCACAAAAACTGGTGCGAGACACAAGAAAGACATAAATTCTTTCTTAACAAAGCCTTCACAAAAACCCATCTTTTTATGGGAAATAAAAAATTGCTTTCAAAGGGAAATAACAAACACATGTAAATTTTGGTGGTTCCGGTGATAAGCAGTTCCAACAAATGTCACAAACACCTACCTAGCACTACCTTCTCCCACTCAACCTGAATACCACAAAGTATGTGTTTTTGATCACATGAATCAGGTACACCACAATCTCAAAACTTAAAATAAAAAATGAGTAGTGGAAAAATTAGCTCATTAATCTTTAAGACAACATTTCTTTAATGGAAGAACACTACATAAGTAGTGCATTAAACTGAACTGGTTGCCATTTCCACAGTTTCTTCTTCAAAACACCGCAAGGAAAATCTTAAAAAGCGGCACTCTCTGCAAATCAATACCGCACACCGAGGGGGAGCGATACACAACACACATACACTCTGAACTTGCACCTACTGCTAATTTATTTCACAAGTTACAAAATATTTCTGAAGTAGGGGGCTGTTGGCTTCACAAACGTGAAGGGAAGAGATGAGTTTGTGGGCACAGCGTTTCCCCTCTTTGTGAACTACTTTGTCAAAAGTAAATTCACAGGGGAACATACGAGCAAAGAGTAAATTTTGCCCAGGGCAAAATTCTGCAACTGCTTTAAGAAGCAAACAAGAACACAAAAGATGTGTAATACAACCATCTGGCTCTACTCATGCTATATCAATAATCCCCAAAATTTATCCCCACCCCCTTAATCAACCCACACTGATGCCACAAAACCAAATGGCATCACTTATGCTTCCTGCCCATCACATTTTGAAATGATATTTAATATGCATACAGTACATATTTGCATGTTAATCAATTTCTTTAAGAAAAAAATATTTTTGCTTCTTTAGCTATTAGTTCTGCTTTTTTCTACTTATTCACACCGGGATCTCTAAAACCACCAAGAAAGTCCTTGTGGTAAAGATACTCTCATATCAACACAGCATCTCAGGTATCAGGATAACGTACCGGTCAAAATTTCAATCTCTTCTTCTCTCTAGTTTTGTGTCACAGTTTGAAAATAGCAGAGGGTGAATAATAACATGCCAGCAAAATTAGCAGTTCAAGAAACACGGGTAAGCGATCCGTTTTGAACTCGAGGTTGGATGCATTTCTAAGCATTACCCTATTTGGGATGCAGGGAAGGAATGACAGAGGAAAAAGCGGGGTATCCTATGTGTCTTTTATTTTGAAGATTTGCACGAATTTTTCAGGCCTCCCCCATCCAGAAGCCAGCCTGCTCACAAAGGAGGAAAATAGGAAACTCCTGGCCACAGACGGAGGACAAGCCTCTGATGCGCTTTGGCTGAGCGCCGCTCTCCTTTCCCACCCCAAGCCTGCAGTGAAAGACCACCTCAGGACAGACAGACAGCCATCCATGCAAAGTGTCCAAAACGGTGGCTCCACGATTGTTTGGGGGAGGGATTGTTTTCTTGAGGGAAAATCACCCTCGTAACCATCATGATTCATACCACAAGTGTGCAACGTGAAACCAGTACCAAAAACAACACTACAAAGACGGTCTCTCACTGGCGCTTCACCGACCGACGGCCACGGCCCCGGGGGCTGACTCAGAGCTCTTCTTCTTAATCGACTTTGCTGCAACAACACACCCCGGCCCAAGCCCTGCCTCTCCCTGTGGCTGGCTGGCACACTCCCTGTGCCTGGTGCTGCCCGGGGGACACGGCACGGCGGGGACGGTGCCCCACGGCCCCGCTGTAACACGAACAGATGGCTGCTACACTGAGCAGGAGAAATACAAGCCCTGAGCGCTCATGGCATAGGTGGAAATGTTTTGCAGTTATTTTCTTTGGAAATAAGCATACGTATAGCGGTTATGCCTGCTCCCTCATCCAGACTACCAACCTGAGATCACAAACACTTTGTTAATTTTTTTTTTTTAATCCACTTTTGGATTGCTTCTGCTGTTTCTACGGCTTGACTTCTACAGCCTCTTTGTAAGAATTGAAAACAGTCTCCCACAAACACAGGAATGGGCAAATGGTTTAGAGAGCTAATCCACACCTGGGCTACGTGAAAGGGGCTCATATTTTCCAAACAGAAACACAACCCCTTTTATATATGAACCAGATTTGGATCCAAATGCTAAACCCTTCACCACATCCTACGTGGGGCTCTGCAATGGTCACAGGGAGTGGTGGTGGGTGGTGGCTGCGCTGATGGCAGCCACTGGCGAGGAGTTGCCGTGCCCTTGGATTCGGATGCAAAGGGCAGACCCATCCTTGGTTACACCATGGTGAAGGCAGGGTAATCCCCATCCTGCACACGCCTCTTACAGAAGAATCTGGCCCTGCCTCGTTACTCTTGTTAGAAAAATGAAGGCTGTGACAAAAAATAGCTGAGAACTACATCTTGCCGATGCCAAAATACAATAATAACATGTTCAAAGATTTAATTTAGAAGACTACAAAGTCTAGCTCATACATCATAACACCTTGAAATAACACTTTAAGGTCAAATCCTGTGCATTTTTGGAAACCACCAAAACATAATGAAGTTTTACTTAAACACAGCATTTACATTTATAACGCATTTCAGATTCTTCAAGTAAGCTAGACCACATGCTAGGAAAATGTACTTCCCACAACATACAAATTAAGTCATGTACAGCCTTCCCTCCGCAGGCTGAACAGCCACCAGCACAAATGGAAGTCCTGTGTATGGATCAAAGGCAGCATGTGGACCTCAGAACATGATTTTTTATATTTTGTTTTTAATTGGCAAAACATCAAATCCCACTAGCAGTTTATTTTTGTTGCCTTCCTTGCCCCTTTTCTACCTCTCCCACTTATTTCACAACGGAACATTTTTAAACCACCAGAAGTCTTTGTGGCAAAGATGATGTCATACTGACACAAGATCAGGTGTGAGGTATGGTATGAATAAATACTTATCCACAAACACATTTAATTTTCAATGGTTGGGCATCGAGAGACAAAGAAGTTCTTATGCAGACATATTAGCTGAGGATTTCATTTCGAATGGTCTGCATTTAAAAGAGCAGAACAACACATAGTGCAAGCCTAGAAGAAAAAGGAAAAAAAAAAAACCTACAAAAAACCAAAAGCCCTCGTACCTTCCTTCTTGGTTTTGGGAAAGCAATGCACAGCTCTGCTCTTCACAGTAATAAATATATGGTACTTGATTACTTTGCCTTTTAAGTCACCAATACCATACAGGACAAGTGTCCTTTATACACTGGCAATAAAAACTCTCCCTATGAAAATAAATATGTATTTTAGAGTAATCAAGCAGGAACTAATTTTGTACTTTTTCACAAGTAGCCATTTACTTTGGCACCGAATGGTAATGTGTAGCAGAGAACGCAGTATATGCTTTAACCCAAGAAAAATTAGACTTGAAAATTAATACACAGTGAAAGACAAATTTAAAGCAGCTTTCTTGTGTTCTGACATAAGAATATAAAAATGACACGAGCAACTAAAGATTAGTTTACATACTTTTCAATCACAGCTGCCGCTCAGTAACCACAATACCTTTAAAATGACATTCCACCGAAACAGATACAGTTTGGCTGCAACAGCAGCAAGACATAGTTAACATGAAATTAAAAGGGCATTTTTTATTTACACACATCGTACAGCGCTGAGCCCCAGCACAATTACAATGGAAAGATTTTTAGCGTGATTAATTTGGAAATAATCTAGTGATAAATAGAGTGCATTGCAAGTGATTCTGCCGAGCAAATTTTTATCACCAGCCTTAGATGTCAAAACACAGTTTCAGGGACAGAGAAAGAACGAGTCACATCTTCTTGGTTAATATTTAATTGGGTGCTAAAGATTCCTCCTAAGGACCTCTGAACCATCACTGACAGCCCCACAAGATGTCCCTGTCTGTGAAACAGATACCAACCCTTTCTGTATAAACTAAAATAACATTAAATTTAATCAAACCATTCAATTAATAAATCACTTCAGTGGACATTGCAGCCCAAGCCCTGTTTAATTACATAATTTTAAAAATATTTGCACACTGCAACCACTAAGATTGGCTCCGAGGTTTCATAATACACACTTAACACTTGAGTTGGAGAACAAATTTATTTAATAAATGCAGAGCTAAGTACAATAATGCCACTCCACTCAAACTGCAAAAATCACTTAGCATCTCCTGTGAGAAAAAGCAAATAAACTTTTTCCCTATTTAAATGCATGTCCCTGCTATTACCAGCTCTGGCAGAAGCCACCTCCTTTCTGCCCTTGTGTCTGCAGACAATGGGATGCCCAAGCCCAAGAAGAGGTGGCAGAGCTGTTGTCCTCCCCATGGCGCAGAGCATCCCTCTGCTCCACCTTCACACCAACTCCCTGCCCTCCCTCCTTGCCCTCTGCCTCCATCCTTTCCTCCTCGCTTTTCCCTCTACTTCTCCCCATGATGTTCATTTACCCCTTCTGTTCTCTGCTGTTTATGGGTGTTCAGCTCCCCTCATTCCCATCTCAAGCTCCTGCCCTGAGTTTCCTACACCTGCTCTCTTCCTCACTGCCATCTAAGATAACTGAGGTGTAAAAAAGCTAGCTGGGAAAAATCCCACAACAAACAGGACAGAGGGAAGAGGCTGGGGAGGAGAGCAGGGAAAGAAAACAGTTTAGTAAGGCCAAGCAGAACTGCACAATTTCCAACAACAGCAGGAGATACTCCAGAGCACTGGGATGAAAAATAGAAGCCATGGACCAAGTGGGAAGCAGGATTCAGGTTCTGGGATGGGTGTAACGCCTGTATTTGCAGGAAAGTCCCATGTATCCACAGAAACCTGTGTTACTGCCATATAGAACTAGGTGTGACAACTTGGGAGAGGTTGAAATACATATGGACCAAGCGGTGGCCTTAAATGAAGGGGAAAAAAAGCAAAGCTAAGGGTTTGTCACAGCTTGGAGGCACAGCTGTGTGCACTCGTACAGACTTTGCATTCATTCATATAGAGCACAGCTTTCAGGTCCTGTGGTTCCAGCACGATTTTTGGATGAAAGTTGAGACTCAAAAATAAATAAGTCTATATTTGGCCTGCCCTGGATTCAAGACACTCTCAACAGTACTTTGCATAGAAACAATCTGAATTAATACAGACTAAGTTTTCCAGATTATAATATTCTTTACCAAGCCAATGGATGCACCTCTAAAATTCACTGCCCTGACAAATACTAGAGCTCTTGAAAGTCTGCTTGTATTAGTTTTATGGATCTATTCTACTGCTTAAATCAGGTCTCATTAAAATTACCATCCACACAAGTTCTCCCACTGGGAAATCTACATGCCAGAGCTACTCCAGTTCCGCAGGCAGTGCTCGGAGGGGGTTGCATATTGCAAAATAGCTGCGGACACGGCGGGGGGAGGACAGGGAGAAGAACAAGAGGACTTCAGGACAGCAAACAAGTGACTCCTTACCCTCCCCTCTGATTTTAACCACTGTAACTTTTGCTCAGGTGGTGCAATTGCATCCATGAAAATAAAATGCTACTGCCAGAAATTAAACCAGGGTGGGGTAGTCTAGAAAGTGACCCTCAGAAAGCCAGATCCAGCCTAAACATCCATTTTAGTGTTGGAATGGCAGGCTAAATATGCAAACACTGCACCTGACAACTTACACTAAAGCATATGATCTGCACACTGCCCCTCCAGTTTAATTTTTAATAGTAACAGTACTTAAATCTCAGCATTAATGTATTAATGTTCAAATGAATACAATTAAAGGCATCTCTGTTTTCTTCAGGGCTAACGACCTAGAAGATCTTTCTCCCCTTCATATTTGCAGGGATTATTACAAATGCATTCTGTAGCCATTGTTTTGGCAAAGAAGCAAAACCCTTTGCCTTTTAAATATAAAGTAACAGGAATAATGAATAATATATCTTCTGATTTTTGTTCTGCCATGATATATATATAATGATATATAAAATGTTCATTTATTATTATCACACATCCTAGGGAGCAGACATGCAAAATTACTTTTTTTTTTTGTCTTATAAGGGTCATTTATCATACGGAACATCCTCCAAATAGGTAGTCCTAAAATCTCAATTTACAAAGACATTTTTTAAAGCTGAATTCTTTAAGCAGGGCTACTCTCCTGATGGTTAAAATAAAAACTTTATGATATTAAAATAGCTGGATTTAAGGAGGTAGAAATGCTCTGCATTTTGTTTTAGAATATCCTGCCCCAACAAATTTATTCCTGCCTATTATTTTTACCTAAATCCTGCCACATTTATTAGTAACAAAAGCATTGCATGACCCTCTTTACGCCAAATTCAGAAAAGAAAAGCATTTACTAAAAGAACATTAATTTTTATCATAGCATCTGTGATCTTTGGGTGGGGAAAGGAAACACCATAAAGAACGAAGTCTGTATATACAAACTATCAGTCAGATTTTAACACTTATGCAGAATAATGCAAAGCTTTATTTCTTTTTGATGTTTAGCAGGCTTTTCCTTTTTCTTTCTGCATTCCATTTTTCAATATGTAAAATGACAAAATGCAAAAAAACAACAAAAACACGAAAATGTGCTTGTTAGGGCTGGCCTAGTTTTTTGAAACATGCACAAAAAGAAAACCCACTCATACGATCTTATTTTAATATGTAATAGAAGGATCTGGCAAACATTAGCCAGAATAAGTCTAGCCAGCGAATGCAGACTAACATACAAGTCTGCTGCTGCAAGGCAAAAGGGAAATTTCATCTTGTTCTTCCAACACAGCAGAGCAGCACCTTCCACCTGAAGAGCACACCAACGCAGGAGCCCAAGCAAACATCAGCTTCTCGCTGCTCACACCAACACCTCACCTCCTTCTGGGCTGGCAATTTCCAAACAAACCCATCTCAGCTGTCCCATCTCCAATCTCTCCTCAAGTCAAGAGTAAATTAGTGTCTTCCCCCCCCGCTGCAGAGCAATGTGCCTACTCCAGTGCTGGCTACTATCATCTTGGGAAGTAAGACCGAGCAAAACCCCAAGCAGTGGCAGAATGCTCTTTTTGCAAAATTTCTTTGTGCCCAAAAAGCTGCTCCGAGCCATGCAGCTTTGAAGCGGTACCCAGCGAAAGAGCCAGACATAAAACTACCTCCAGGGGAGAAGAAAAGAAATAAAGAGATAATCAAGAAAGAGAAAGGGAATGGGAGAGCTGGAGTCAGCATAGCTAAAGACTTCAGTGAGGAGGGAGGTGGAGGACAACTACAAAGCGCTTAATTATCAACCTAAAAATGTTGGAAAACCAATCTCACGCTAACAATTTGCGTATTTTGGGATTACCTACAGATGAGGAAGGTTCAGCTTAATCAGCTATCTGTGCAAATGGATCCCCAACGTGCCAGAGCTGAACTCAATGGACAATCTTGTTAGAGTGGAAAGAGCACATGAAACGCCCTTGAGAAACGTGGCTAATGCCACAAACACTGAGGAAACAACCGTTAATAAATTCTTCCATTTTCAGGCTTAGAAGGCAAAGGGGCAAATGTTGAAAGAAGCAAAAGATGGAAGGGCATGGCTAGGCTTTACAAGAAGTCCATTTCGTGTGTGACATATTCCCGAGGCAAGTCTCACTCCTCAGATTAAAACCAGTATTTTTAACCCACTAAAAAAAAGCATCCCAAGAGGCAAAAAACTACATCTTTTCTTTAAGTCACCTAAATTTAAGATGTCTCTCCATCTTCCATGATAGGAGACAATAGAAGAAAAGTCTATAAATACAGAGAATAGAGAGTCTTCATAAAAAGGAAAATAGTGTGAAAAGTACCTATTTTAAAAAGTGTGAATTCAAGTATCAGAGGTACTCTGTAAAACACAAGTTAAGACTTTCCCTTTTTGATCAATGCCATCCCACAGGACAGAAGCTTACTCCCATGTCCAACCACATCATGTTGAAGATTCATGCTCTCTCTCTAGACTGTATTTACCCAGGAAACACACTGTGGACCACTGTGTATGGAGAAAGTCACTAGCAGAAGTAAATTGGGGGTGGAGAATTCTCTAAACCCAGGTTATACACTGAGACACACGTGAGTTTGACAGATGCTGGAAGACCAGATCTCAACCTGCCACCTGTTCGGCACAGCCCACACTGGGCACTGCTGGGATGCAGGGTCAGGAGAAGGTCCATGTGGTGGGACCAGAGTTGAGGAGCTCTGCACTGCTGCCATTATCAGCTGTAAGCAGCCACCCAGACTTCAAAGACCCACCAATGATACTGCAGGGCCCAATCTTATCAGCATCTTATCCATCCTTACCACTTAAAGCATATTTGTCACCACTGGCAGAGGACTCTGGAGCATCCCTGCTGTTCCCCAAGGACCAGATCTGGCTTCAGAGACTACCCCGCACCAGCTCCTCTCCAACCTGGGTCTGATCCAGGCGCTCACACAGTGTACTCATACATTTTATTCTCTCTCTCCCCGAAGCTTTGGCAACTGAAATCTATTATGATATCAAAAGGTAGCTGACAACATAAAATGTATCCCGCTGAGTTGATGCCGCACGCTGCTAAATTTACAACAACATAAGTATCATAAAAATTATAAGAACTGCAAATTAACCACTGATTTTTTAGTTCAGTGACATAAATAACAGTAAAGATCTGGAAAACTTCCAAACATCTTTACAACTGTTTAATTTGTCAAAATCTATCAAGTGTATTTCAACCACAAACCTGTCCTCTGCAGTGCATTAGTTTTCACGTACTTATGCTGGCATCAAAGGCAGCAAAAATAAAGCTTCTGTAATTACTGTATTCTGATGCACCTTTCCAGTCACGCTTCTATTTCTGCCTTTCTTCCTCTGTACTTCTCTGTTGACACTGACAGTCAGCAATGTTTTAAAAACATTCACATTAAAAAAGACAAAAAATCACTACTGCCTTCCACTGTTCCCAGGTTTGCCTGGGATACTCAAGGCAGCACATCGCTTTGTTTGCCCATTGGAGTGGTTTTCCACTCACGTGCTGTGCGCTTCTCGCGACGCTTGCGTCAGCAACCCCTTTTATTTACTCCTTTATTTGTGCACCAAGCTCTGCAAATGCAAAGCCACCTTTCCAGCAGCTGCAAGAGAACAGGCAAAGATCAACAAAAATAATAAATTTTATAGACTCTATTTCTTTTCCTAGGGGAGAAGCTCATTTTTATGTAGCTATTTATTTTGTATGGCTAAACAGCTATTATTGTATTTTCTAAGACATAGATTTACTAAAAAGAGTTTCACAACCATTGCAAGACTAACCAAGGTCCAAATGTGTTGAATTGCTGATGCACAAAGTTAGGGTCCTTCTGAAAAATAATACAAAATGTATTTCTATTATTTAACTCCTCAGGGGCTGTGAAATTTCTAAGACCCCAATGATCTGCCTGCCAAGAGAGCTTTGACCACGGCACCAACGCAGCCGTGGAGATGTTGCCAGTGCTGGCCCCAGCACAATAACAATTTTGCCGTTTGCAGAAAGAAGTGGCCAACATCTTTTCATGTGGTATTTGTTGCCCTACACGTGGGTTCGCACCAGGAAAATTCATATACAACTCCAGCTGCTGTGAGGTAGTTGCTGTATAAAAATAATAAATCAAGTAGGCGCTGAGAACTGACAAGACTTTTCTGTCACATTTTTGCTTTTACAAAGGCTTCCCAAGGTCGAGGCCTGGAGAAGGGCTTTTCCCTTCGAGCTGGCTCAGTTTTCCTCAGGAGCCATTTTGTATCTTTCCTGTAAAATATGAAATATTACAGGAACTAATTAAACCTTCTTAAATGGGAGAAACTAATAAATCCCACCCCCTAATGATACTGAAGTGCACTTGTGAGTGACTGCACAGAGCAAACGCAGTCACTGCAGCTCCACAGACATAAAAGGCCACTGCAGAGGCTGGCAGGGTGTGGGTTCATGAAGAACTGGTTGCCCAAATATTCCCATGTGCTCCCACCAGCCTCAAAGGTTCATCTGCTCTCCAGAGCTGACAACCCCATCATCCCAGCCAGCCCAGGGTTGGTGACTCCATCACTTGTGGACCATAAGGGTGACGTGGCTCTGACCCCTTGGGCTGAGGGGCACAGCACATTTTTCAGAAGGGAATATCTGCTGGGGTCTGTTATTCCCCACAAGACAAAATCTGCACACAATGGCTATCCATATGGAAGCAGGAAAGGGAGGTTAAGGACTAAGTTTGACACAGTAGGTTAAACTCATCCCCCATTCCCAGTAAATTATACAGTAAATCTCTTTATTCTGTAAGGGCAGAATAGAATTGCTTACAGTTTGTCTTAAAAATGGGATTTATGCTTCAAATACAGAAAACCAACACAGAACATAGTGCAGCTCTAAAAATTAAGCATCCAGATATAAAGGGAAATTTTAAATTAATTTTCCCACTGTGTTGTTTGCAGGAGCAATACACTTAAATGGCCACAACTCATTCAGTGACACCCAGAGGTACCGTGCAAGCGCTATGAAGCAATGCAAGTAATTCAAAGTTCTTTGATTAAATCTCACATAATTGCACATAACTGGAAAAAATCACAGCAAGTTGGCTTCACATATTGTATTGCATAAATCAGAAGCAATTCCCACAAAATCTCTCCTTTCCAGACTATTTTATCTAAGCAACATACATGTAGCTGTTACAACAATTTTTGAGTGATTTTGATTCCCATTGTGGTATAATGAGTAATGAAGAAAGCACTGGTTTGCACTGATGTGTTTCTTCTTTGACTAAACCCTCAGTGACTCAGTTCTGCCACTTCACAACAAGGAGTTCTCATGTTTCCCCCTACACAGGAAAAAAAGAAAATAAGTCTTCAACTATCCTGTTCTCAGCTGAAATCAAAGGAAGGCCTTGGGAGCTCCTGTAATTTGTGCTGCCCATTGCAGTAAGACCCTAGGCCAAGGTGCTGCACTAACCTACACCCAGCAAACAGACAGCATCATCTGTAGACAAAAGTGCCTCAAAACTGAGCTCTCTGCAGAGAAAAAGAGACCTTCAACATGAGCCTGAGGAACATTTCTCACTCCACGCAGGGGAAGATGGGCTTGGCCACAGTGACTTCCCTCAAAACTCAAAAGCCTGGCACAACAGCCTTCTGCAATCATCTTTCTCTGGCATTCCCAGAAAGGGTGACCACAAAAACTGCTTCTTGCACTGCAGAGAGAACTGGCCTTTTTCTGTGCTCAGCACCAGCTTTCCAGAGTAAAGTTTCTCTTTCCAGTAACGTGCAGTGCTAACACTTTGTGCTACGTGGGGCTTAATATTTTCAGACCCGGAGACTTAATTACAATCTACTTTAATTGGCACATGGCACTAAAGTATAAATACTAATAGCATTAACAAAAAAAAAAAAAAAAAGCCCTGATTGAGATGGCAAGCTGAAGACCGAATCAATAAATCAACAGTAATATTTTTCTTTAATCACAGCTGCTACTCCACCCTTTTCATTGATCTTTTTCCTTTTTTTTCTTCTTTAATTCTCTATAAATCTCCTGATTCTTGATTGAATTAGTTCAAAACAACTGCACACCTACCCAGGATAAGCAACACTTTGGTTTTAAAACCCTTCCCTCCGTACCAGCTGCACAGTGAGTTGTATGATGTTGAGACCAGCCTTTCACTGAGCAGCTTCTCCTTCTCCCAGAGCTCATCCCCGAGTCCACAATCCAGGGGACTGGTGATCAGTCAAGTTTTGTTCTATTTAGGAAAGAGGTAACCATTCTAGACCTGACCTCCCCCTCAGCCACGATGATGTTTTCATGCACATATTTAAAGGAACTTTCATTTAACTGTCCTGTAACCTGAAAGCCAGTCGGAAATCCAAGCCATGTGTTTTCTTTAGGCATATCTGTTGATCAAATATTTTACTCCAATGCTCTCTACAGCATCATTATGGTACTTGCAAGTATAAATCTTCAGCATATCCCCAAGTATAAATCTTCAGCATATCCTACCTGACTCTGCAGCAGCTTTCCTGGAAACAGCTTTATTGTATTCTAGTAAACTTCACTTGTGTTATTTATTCTCCTTTAAAATAGAAGTTACACTTCACTGTACTCATTCTTAGCAAAGACAAGTTTCTGCCTATCAAAAGACAAGTTTACTGCAAGGACTCTTGTAATAATACTGATAATGGGTAGAAATTACACATTTTTATAAGGGAGAAGACAAAGGACTTCATGTTTTATAATAGTTGTGCTGATATCATAGTTTCACCAAACTTCGCTTTCAGACAAAATTATAGCCTTCCCTCCCGAGTGACCTCACCTGTAACTATTTAGGATAGATATAATGGAGCAAACTGTCAACTACAAATCAAGAAATGCACTGGCTTCAATGGAGATTTTGCAATTGCCTTCCAAAGACTTGTAAAGTGATGCTCTTCCCATATTTTCAGTAAAGGACTAAGCACTACTGAAAGAAAACTAATCAGGCTGAAAAAAAATCACCAAATAAAACTTTAAAAACTGGCAAAAAATGAAAAAAAAAAGCTTCAGCTTGCAAGCTGCAAAGGAGCTAGCATTTTAATAAAGACAATAATCACAAATATTACTGAACAAAGGAAAAGGAAACTGAAACATGCCAAGAAAGATAATCAAGAAATGTGCTTATAGGATGCCAGTCCAACTGATTAAAGATCTTCAGAAAGCAGGATATCCCACCTAGAGCCGTTAAGCCTTATCTGGATCCTTACACACCCACACCCCTGTCAACAGCAGATCTGAGGATGGAGAAGAGGAGCCCATCCTTCTTCCTTATTACTTCTGCCCCTCCTTTTGTCTATGCCCACTGTAGCTGCTTCTCGCAGCCTGTTAAATGTTCGTTACACAACCTTTGCTTAGGTTAAAGCAAGGCGGAAGCTGCACCCAGTGATTTTTTCCCCCATGGAAAAGGAAGCATGGGAAGAGATGCCAGGCTGGGTGTGTTTTTGGAGGTAGCAGGTCCCCAAAGTGGGTGAGGTGTACAAATGATCCGACACGGCTCGGGAACACCGTGCAGCAGGTAATGGCAAACAAACAGCAGTAGCTGGTTAATGATGATCGGCAATAACGTCAGGGAGACTTGTTCCCATGTAAGTAACCTGCCACACTGGGGATACAAATTGTCTGGGATTTGATAGCACCTACTGCAGAGAGCAGCGTTATCAACGTGCTCGCGTGCTCAGATAAATGGAGCACTATTTCCCTGAGCTGCCGCTGTCACTTTCTCCGGTCCCTCAGCCCCGTTCTTAAACAGATTGCTATTTTTATTACACTCCTTAAAATATGAAGTGGGAGACTCCTTTTCCTGAAATACACTGGGCTAGATAGATGACGCCTTTTAAATAATATTCTTTTCTTGCTGGCCCTGATCCTTGCAGTGTTGTTGCTTACTTTGGAGGGGGAAACAAAATAAAAGTGGCAAGCCATATCTCTCCATTCCAAAGGGAGTGGTTTCCCAAGAAAAGCATAGTTTTGTTCCCTTGCTATTTCCTTTCAGCACTGCAGACAAGCAGGCAGCAGACCCGCTACTAAAACTGACCCCAGCAGTTACGAACCAATGCTCAATATACACAGAAAATAGTTTGAGGGCAGCAGGTGGCATTTGGGTGGATGTTAATGGGATTTGTCACCTCTAAATTCTGAATTTGGTAGGAAAAAGGAAAATTATCGGTAAACTTTGCACTTTTTAAAGTCTAAAATTAGGTGAGATGCTATTGAAAGGGAAAATAACTTCCAGCTTTATTTTAAGAACTGGAATTGTGCTTCCTGCTTCCATTGCTGCAGTTCTTCTGGAAAGGAAGGTGCCCGCGAGTAATGGATAAAATACAGAAAACCTTGTGGATTCAAAAATGCTCTCCTCACCCTTCTGTAAAAATAAAATCCAGAGGCTGGTGGAGCACACTGGTTCCACTGTAATAGATACAATGCCAAAGAGAAGGGGGAAAGCACTCCCTGATACAATAGGTCATTGTACTCCCGGATCTACCACATATGTTACTCCAAGGGCTCTCAACCTTAAACCTGGAAAGTCTAAGACACTGGAGCCATGATATATAAAGTAAGACCCAAGTTCCAAATATTTGATTTAGCAAAGTAAATATGGTTGTTTTTATTGGGTGCAACAAGCATTTTTCGCAGAGTGAAGAATTATGGTAAACACCTGCTAATCATACTCACAAAAGAGGTCATTGTGTTTAATTCCAAGGTCATATTAATAGCTATATTTAATTAATAAAACCCAACAGTAATATTACACAAGTTTCCAACAACGTCTGCTTCCTGACACTCAAGGACCTATTCAGTAATGGACCACTTATATTGGTTTTTCTTGATATTGCTGCTAAACTCTTACAAAGCTTTTAGGCCATACAACAGAGGCCTGACTTAGAAGTAAACTGCATCATGTTATACTATATGTCTCTGGGGTATTATAGCATGTGGATGTAGTTTGTGAACACATGAGCTAACAAAAATACTGGAATATGTGATATTCCATGAAGGTGGTCTTGCACTTCCAGGTTCCTATGTCTTCCCCCATGCAATGGAATAGGTAAGGGCCACCACATCTGCTTCTGAACAAGGAGATAATGTTCTTTGTTGAGTCATTCATTGCCTAGGTGGAAGTCAAGAGCTGCACCTGCATTTCATGAGACAGTTTTCTGCTTCAAAACAACAAGAGAACAGAAATCCCAGCTTTTCAAGAAATGTTGGATTTCTTTCCTACTCCCAAACAGCCCCTGGTTAAATCTGGAAGGAACGGTTTCTCAATGTGTTTACAAGTTGCTCAGCCTTGGTGAATTATTGCCCAAAGTGAACCGAGTGTTTTCACAGTTCTAGTCCATTTTGCCTGTTAAGAAACAAGCTGTTGAAATGTTGTTGAGCTCAAACAGAAAAATGGAGTTGGTTTTCGCTTACTCAGGTGTTAAACAGCACAGCTTTTTTCAAATCTCAGGAGGTCTCCTAGATGAAACTGATACAAATGAGAAATGAATCAGATCTTAGAACTTCTAATGTTTGGTTGTTTAAATTTAAGAGAATTGAGATCTATTGAAAAGTAGGTTTTCTTGCACACCCAGACTTTCTCATCTAACTGCAGTCATTGGTGTTTATAGATTTTTTTCTGTGAAAGATAAATCTAGCTTGTTGCATGAAAAATCCTCGAATGCACTGATGTTTATTCACCGAATTTCCATATCCTTTACACTTGAAGTTATTTTCTCTTTTCCACAATGTATGTGAAAACCATGACATTTTCTATCTTCTACACAAGTTCCCCACACCATACTGCACCATCTCTATGTTATTATATATATTGCAGTAATGCCATTTCCAATTCATTACAAAACACTTTCATGTACCAGATGTCCCAGCTTTGGTAGGACCGAGTTATTTTCTGCCCAACAAGTCCTGACGGCAAAAATAGTTGTTCTTGCATCTTTGTACACAGCCAGGCCATTTCACCTGCTTGTGTCAAACTTCGACCCCAACAGATACAAGTTCTTTTTCTTACCCTATTTTTAGACAAATTGCAGCTGAAGACAACTGTGAAAGTCTGTGTAATGTGCATGGCCACACCACTGGCTGTGGAATCCTGGTATAAAGAAAGTTGAAAACGGGAAGTTCCGATAACTCAGTTCTCACATGGCCCTCCTATTTTTTATGGCTCCATGTCAAGCCAGGTGGATTGTCTTAACATCTCCTGCCCTTAAATCTACAGCCTAAATGTCTTCCAGAAGCCTGGATTTGTTCATGCATAATGTAACCCTGGCACAGAAGCAACAAAAGCAGCAAAAAATCAATCACCCTACCCACAGCTTAATTCATATCATGGCCTGCAGTCCCCAAAATCTCTTTTCAAAAGCAGAGAAAGAAAGTCAGAAGATGTTCAGCAAGCTCTGTGTAATGATCCTCAGTGCATTCTCATTATCCTGAGGACACACGGAGACCTTCTGACAAGCAAAAATGAACCAAAGGTATTTTGGGAGAGGTCCTTGATATGGGAAGCTGGGGAAGAGGGTGGCTGTAGAAGGCCAGAGCAGGGGGTGGGGAGTGTAAAGGTGAGAGTGACACATTATCTGTTACCCTCCTGTGCAAACATATGTGGGGCCAGCAGCTCTGGACACAGCCAGGGAACTACAGATCCTCTGGATCAAAGCCCCTACGTTCAGTCCCACCCCAAGAATAAACTTCTACCAAGTTCAGAATTAAAGGAAAGACCACACCAGGCTGAACTAAATTTAAAGTTGGACACCTCACAGAGGAGCCTCTTGGTGAAACAGAAAGATAAACCAGCAGGTGAGTTTAAACATAAACTCATGGCTTTGGATAGTACCTTTCAAGAGCATCAGTAAGCAGTGGGTAATAAATCTTAGCCTAAGTAATTCATTAGCCATTTTGGCATCACACATGAAGTGCATCACTTTGATCTGATGCATCTCAGTGCACTCTGCTATCAGCTGCAACTGGCTGTGCTTTGCTGAGATGAAGGACTTTGTAATCCAAATCAGAAAGTGATGCTTCTGCACTGATGCTCTAATTTAGGAGTTATAATTAACAGACTTACTGCTAATCAGATCTCATCATACCTCCCCTAAGGCCCCAAATGGAGGAAACAACAGAAGAAAGGACCAAAGGTGCCTGAAGACAGCATCTGAGTTTGTGTCTCCGATTCCATGTGTTCAAACTCATGTATTCATATGTGTGAAATTGGTGGGAAACATGATGTTGTGGTTCAAGTAAATGCAGAGAAACAGGAGGCCTGAGGTCTGCTTCCACCCTTCCATCTCTTTGGGCAAATTACACAGGACTTGATTTTTAAAGCTGGGAATAGTCAATAGGCTGCAGAAAAGTCCTGCTATCACATACAGCTGACATTAAATTGCACTTGCCTCCTGCACAGATGGCCTCTAACCTCTGTTCAGAACACTATTCCCACTGCAGAGCTGCAGAAAGTGAGCTCTGCTGCCAGCACCACTGCACAGCCCAGTGCAGTCATCTGCAAAGTCAAGGCACTTGGGTCAAAACATGGGACTACCTAACCCTGCTTCTTCACGTCCACACAATGCATAAAGGCAGACATGGTGCCCACAAACTAATAGGACAGTTTGCTCTGGTCTGAATTTGCACTGTAAGAAAAGAAAAGCAATCTAGAAACGATTTTTACCAGGGTCAAGACAGCCTTGAGCACATACTTGAGCTCCTCCCCAGGAGCCACACTGCCTTTGCCAAGCTCCAGTCCCTGGGTCGGCAGCTGCGGGGGCAGCCGCATCTGAGGGACAGCACATCCAGGCCAAGGCAGCTGAGCCCACACAATTAACATTTCAACATTTGTGCAATTGCTGCATCACAAAACCTCAGCATTCATCATTCTGTCATACCCGTTAACCCAAAGCAAGTTAGCCTGAAACATTTTGTGCAGGCTGCCTTCCTGCTGGCTGTCCAGGTCCCACATGCCCACTGAAGGATCATTCAATTAAGACATTCAGTTCAGCACAGGATTTACTTCCTCATAATCACTGTACTCATTTCATGGAGCCCATCAAAGGTCACACTGACTCTTTGGCTTGGAAAACCCATTCCCTGTGTTAAAGTAGGTACAGTCACACTCAGGGTGCTTTCAAAGCAGAGGAGCTCACAAATCCTGGGCAGCACGCTCCTGCCCATGGTTACAGAAGGATTACCCAAGGTTCCTCCAGCCGTTGGCTCATGCCCGACACCCATTTTCTTCATGCCTGTGGTCAGACCAAAGCCAGTGGTGAAGGCAGAACACAAGCTCACCAGCAGCTGAAGGTTTGCCACCAGCTCTCTGGAAAATGTGTAACTGTCACCATCAGGAGCTGGGCAGGGCCTGCTCAGGCACCTCAGATCCAGCCCACTCCCTGGGGATGCCACTAAGCACCACACTTGTGCCCACCTGCAGCCTGGCTGCTGCCCCATCCAAACACAGCTGGAGCATGGGGAGAAAAGGGTCCAGCCCAGAATGTGCCCTTCCCTCACCCTTGAAACAGCACCTGGTCCCAGCTAGCCCTGACCTGGATGAGCTGTGCCACACCAGCAGAGCCTCCACACAGGGCTCCCCACCCCAGCACAGGAGCCATCAAACCTGAAACACCACTGAGCTTCCCTTAGCCCTGCCCATGGATGTTCACATAGAAATACTATTTTCAAACAAGTGGATGAATCATGCCCCATCCCTGGAAGTGTTCGAGCCCAAGTTGGATGGGGCTTGGAGAAACCTGATCTAGTGGAAGGTGTCCCTGCCCATGGCAGGGGGTTGGAACAAGTTGAGTTTCCAACTTAAACCATTCTATGATTTGATTATTCTAATTGCCCAATACATAACTAGCAGGCTTTGCAGTCCCAACATGTGCTGCAGCTTTAACTTTCCAAAAACAGAGTTAGAACTGGTCTAAGAAAATCAAAAGGACAGCACAGGGAAATGCCTGGTGCTCACTCTGTAACATCTCCTAATGAGATATCCCTGAACAGGGATTCTCACCAGAGACCTTTCCAGGTTTAAGGAGTTTATTCTTTGTGCCAGTTGCATTTTCTATGTAAATTCATGCAGCTGCCTTGAAAGGAACTGCAGGTTTCTGCTAAGCAAAACTTTCTTTGTGAATCAGGAGTAAAGTGCCTAAACTCTCTCCTTAAGAATTAAATGTATGTATGTTTATTGCAGCATGAACGGCTTTTTTTGTAAAGGGAACAAGAGCTCATAGAGCCAGGGAAGTGTTTATAACACTTATCCTTGTACAATATATATTTTTTGCTTTAATAAAAACAGAACCTGATAATTCAGTATCAAAAACCCAGCACAAAATTCATATGTTTTTCCCAAGACAGAAATTCTAACTCATTTTCCATGCTGTACCCTCAAGCTCTTGTTCACTGCAAACAGGACATTGTTTTCCTGGTTTTTCTTTTTAAACAGCACGAAAGAAAAAATAGTAGAGGGTGTCACTGCAAACACATCAACATGTACCATAAAAATGAAAACAACCGTGATTAACTCACTTTAACTAAAGCTTCCAAGTTCCTTATCAGTACCTGGGACATATCTAGAAGGGAGCTTTCCCACCCCAAAAGGAAGTGCCAGGGGTGTTCCCCTCTCCCAAGGGTAGGCAAGGTTGGGTGGTTTGTCCTGTTGTGATTTAAATATGATGTGATCCTTATTCAGTGCTATAAAGTCTGCTTCGAGCATGCCAGTACATGTCAGCTTTGCCTTCACTCTGTAAGACAACAGCCGCCTCCATGCAGAGTTCAAAAATATAGGATGATTTAAGCCAGCTTGCTCCACTTAGGTTAGAACACAAAGCAGACTGCAGTGCTCAATATCAGAATCAGCGTTTTTCCCCCCACACTCGTGAATACATGTATTTAGATCAAATAGGCTTTTGGCATCATTTTCACATGCCTACATCCAAGTCTACTGGTACTAGAAATCCTCTCTTCAGTATCCTCATCCAAGGATAAAGACACAAGACTTGCCATTCTCCAAGGACTGCCAGTCTCCTTAAACATAAATCTGCTATTGTGCAAAAGGCACAATCTCTTAGGATTTCTATCGCAAAAGAACAAGGAAAATAGCCCAATAACTGAGAAAATGGAGCAGTTTCACAGATTGGCGTGTTAAAGCAATATAAAGCAATTATGTGGTTGGGTGAAGGTAAGGAAGGGAGCAAAGACACAAGAAGTTAAGGGGGCTGAAAGTGAAGGGAAAAGTCTGATTCGGGACTACAGCAGCTTCCTCAGAAATTGCAGACTAAAGTGGGCTGCTTGGGACAGTTCACCAGCCACGATGTGATGGAGGCAGCCCCACTGCACTCCACATCAACCCAGTTATCACAGATCCACAGAAACATCCAGCAGTGCTTCTCACCAGATAACAACTGCGCTGAAGGGCAGAAAGGAAAGCACTCAGTATTTTGAGAAGTACCATGAGTTTGATTTTGACAATGGCCAAAGATGTGAAAAAACCTCCCATGTTTTTCTCAACAATTAGGCAATTCACAGTATATTTAATTTAGAATTTTTTCCCACAACCAGGAGTGTAATTTTGTCTTGCTAACCAAGCACCAAGTAGCACTATTCCACAGGTATAGTTTCTTTATTCCCCTAAATGCCCTGTGTAGGACAGCAGCATACACAGCATGTGTGAGATGGTGGGTGGTCTTATTTCCAATGAAGTAATATTTAAACCACAATAAGGTGACTAGTCAAACACAAAGTCCCACCTTTAACTCTGCTTCTAGAACCTCGAAGGTTTAAGCTTTTCAAGGTGATGTGAACCAGAGCCCCTCACCAGTGGCAGATCTGGGGCAGCCCTGCTGATTTAGAGCTGCTGCTGGGCATCTGGTGCAATGCTTTGGGGATATATCACATTTATTAACTGCTCAGCTATGAGCTACCAGCTCACGGCAGGCACTTTACATGTAAGAAAGTGATGAGAAACATTAAGGCAGGATTGAACTGGGGATGCAGTTCCCAGCTGGTTTATCATATTAGCAAATATCCTTGTCGTTTCCTAAGAGGGGTTGGGAAACCATCCAGGGGAAATGCATTGCCCAGGGCCTGACTTCACAGAGAAAAGCAAAGTGACAGGGAAATATCAGGCTTAAAAAAACCCCAAGGTGTTGCCACCCTGCCCGTGGGGCTCTGCTACAGCACTGCTGCTTCTGGAAGCTGGGGCATCACCAGGGAATGGGCCAGGCTGGAGGGAGAGGGCTCTGTGCCAGGAGCAGGTCTGCAGGCGTGTGGCAACAAGGAATTCAGAGAAACGAGCTTTAGGGCAGCTCTGATGTGTGAAATCACTCTTGCCTCTTCCTTCAGTTGCATGTAAAGGACTGCAATGAGCACGCTGGAGGCAGAAGAGAAAAACCCAGGAAACAGGCACTGAAACTTCAGAAAAAATAATGTCACAGGATTTTTCCTGATAAAGTCCACAGATCTACACGAGTATTACTCAGAACAGGATGTGCCCGAGTTCACTGGATATATAAGCAACAACAACAAGAAGTTTTCTTTCCCAGGATTAACTAAAGAGCACGATTTTCTCTCCTGTTTTTCACTATGACTGTACACAAGCAAACCCTCCTGCAGAAATTACTTGTGTTTTAAATGTTATTGCTAATCTGCAGTACAGCGTGTTTCCCTTGCAGAGTCATTAAAACGTGCACGGGTCAGGATGCTGAGGCTGCACTCATGGTTCTTTATGGTTACAATATTAGTAAAGTATTTACTAAATTGACTACCACCTACTTTAAGTTAAACTTGCTGACAGATAAACTGAGCATAACCTCTGGCATTTTCAGACGTTTTCTTATGAATAGATATACTTTGCACGTTTTTGCATGCTAGGCCCTTTCCAAAACGCTGATTTGATCTCTGACATCAAGCCTTACTCACCCCCTTGAAGGTACAAAAGAAAGGTAACAGTAGCTTGCATGTGGGGGAATAAGACTTTAATATAAAGAAAGCACAAAACTTACTCTTTTCAGTTTATTTTAGATTCAAAAGCTATAAAAGAGCACTAAAAATTCAGTACTATTTCTGCATTGGTTAAAAAACACAGCTGAGAAGAGATTTAAAAATGGGGAGATATAAAAAGAATATTATTTGCATAGTCATAAATCATTATAAAACAATTATTCTGCAGCAAAAAAGCACTCGTTTCACAAGGGCAATCCAGCTTCAAGAGAGTGCACTATCTGTTAGCATCCTATTCTCAAAACAGACATCTCTGGACAGATTTGTTACAGTTTTGTAGATGCTAATGTGTAAACAGATTGTAAAATTATTTTTGGGCCTGTAATAGGATTTAATGTGTTTAAGAGGTAGTCTTATACCTCTTTAACAAAGAGGCTTACAATATGGTAAGAATGTATCACAAAAAATATAATGCTTTTAAACAGATAAATCCTCTTGGCAAAGGCTGTAATCTTTCAAACTTAATTGGTGAACTCATTAACGAACAACTGCCACTACAAGAAGAAAGACTATTGTCAGCGACTTATCGGGCAATGAGATAACAAACTTAATTATATTGTTTTCAGTGGATTTACATTTGCTTCCTTTAGGACACTAGATTTTCTAAACATTATTTCCTTGGCTGTATACAATTTTTTTATCCCCTAAGAGAAAAGCAAACCTATCTACAACAAATAGGCAAAGCGAAAAGAAAAACAAAACCAGAATACATCACAGCTTTGAAGTAAACACAACACAGTCCTAAAAATTCTGTCTTTATTATCTACTTGTAAAAAGTTATAAGCCTGTAAAGTAGTTAATTTATGAGCCATGTTAATCATTTGTTCCCATTTGATCTGAGGTTTAGCAAACACGGTTTCCTGGGATGTAGGAGGATAATTTGCAGGTCCAGCTTGGCTCCGGAGGGGGCACTAACTAATTTGACACCATAACATGACATTGATGGCAGACACACACTAATGACTGCACTGCTCGATGCTCCTGTCAGTCTGTCGCTGCACTGAAAGGAGAGTTTCTTCTTATTGCCAAAAAAAAGTGCAGAGTGGTCCTACTAATTATTCAGACATGCACCATAATGAGAATCTTAGTGCTCCCTCCCAACATACAAACCTCTCACTAAAGCTCCCATTTGTCTGATACGGTGGCTGATTAGAATTTGTTTCTTGAATAGTAAAACCATGGCTTAAAATAAAGCAGAATGGATAAACAGCCTTTTATTCTGCATAAAACTCAGAAAGTGGCCATTTTGATTTCAAGCTGTTTTTTTGTCATTTATTTACACCAGAAGAATAGAAAATTGAATTAATTTTTAATAGTACTTCTCAAACAACATATAGATCTTCATGGAGTTTTACTGTCTGGATCACTCAGGACATAAATTGTGTCAACAAAGGGAGGCTCTGAAGGTATTTTCTTTCTCCTAGAAGAAAGAAATTTTCTAGAACAGAAACTTGTACTAGACAAATCACAGGTTAAGAATAAAAGTGCCTCTTCTTTCTAGATTATATTGCTAGAACTGATTCCTCACTATGAACTCTGAAAGTTCATAAGGACTTTATGTATCTCTGAATGATCTGGATGTAAAAACAGAAGGAGTAAGGAAATTTGAATGGTGCTTTCCAGAATAAACCTTTATTCCTCACTTTGGGCCCTGATCTAGTACAGCTATGGAGTGTACTTTGACTGCATATCCATACCATATTTACAGTTCTGTACTTTCCTGATGCCTCTGCAGCAATGCAAAATTGCAGTCCTGGAGGAGGTCAATGGACCGACCGGCACGTGCCGTATGTTAAACACACAGACCGAAGATATGTTACTACCCTGAAAAACAGTCTGAATTTCTAAGGATAACACTTAGCTCTTTCTGAAAAGCAAACCCTTCTAAGAGCGTTTCAAGTGGGCCACCCAAAGCCTAGCAAACGCTACTGAGTCATTTAGAAAAACGTTATAAACTCAAAAGTGTTACACACAAAGGTGAGGGAAACACGCGCTCCACCATCACCCCAGGACAGTTTGAAAGCCATTACCAGCTAATGGCTCTCTAGTGGTCTGCAGGAATTCAATCAGTGGTCTCCCTTCGCATGCCATATCTACTCTGAAAAAGCCACAACTCTATTAGGAACATACTGGGCAATCTGAGGTCAAGGGGGATCCCTGGCACAGAGCTGAGCAGCTCAGGGCTGAATGCAGCCAGGGATCTACAACCCCCACCTGTGCCCTCCTGGCTGCTCACTGCTGACTTGCACTGAGTTCTGTATTTAGGAGGACTTTTATTTGAATGGAGCCTGATCTCTGCAGTTCTCACATTATGGCTCATCACCCCTTTTTCACAGGGTAGGAATAGCAAAGGAGCTACTGTGCATCTTCAGAGCTCAGAGCAAAGTGCCAGACCGTCCCACGTGCACAGCACCAGGGTCCCTTTGCAGAGCACCACAGAACCCCCAGTAGCACATGCCATCTTTGACACAGCAGAGCGCTGGGCACTTCACCAGTGGCCCCAAATACTCCAAAAATTAACGTTTGAATAACTTCTACTAACGGCAGCACCACAAATCTATTGGAGCAGTGCAACTTCCGAGATGAAAGCAAAAGTACATGTTTGGAGAGCCAAGCCGATGTAACGTAAATACTGGGTACACGCTGTTACATGTCATTTTGCAGAGCAACATGCGAAGGGCACATGAATCATTAGTGAGAGAACAACCCTGGCACCTACCCCAGAAATACCTCAGTCAGCACTCAGCAGGAAAGAAAAGATCAGAAAAAGAGATCCCAGAATCCTAAAGGGAGGCTCAGCTCCTACAGAAAGATACACTTAACAGTGTTCATCTCTTTGGAAAATAGAGGTACTGTATCCAAGATACAGCACCGCTAACATTTTCCACATGGCTGGGGATGGATTGGTGAGTGGCCTTCTCCTAAACAACAGCATCTCTATGTGTCAGCTGTAGGAAAAATGAGGACAGGATGCATTTTGCTCTCTGTTCTCATAAACCCCCAATATTAATTCAGACACAAGAGAAGAAAGTCATCAAGTTTATTTCAAACCAGATTATGCCACGTTCAGCCACGTTGTGTGGACACACCACAGTAGCCTCCTCGCCCAGCATGCCAGAGTGTGAAGAAGAATCCTTTTATATCCACAGCATGACTTGGCCAACTTTAAAACGCAACAACTAAAAACTCCAACGTCCTTCTGTCAGTTTAACTGCTAATTTGCAATGGATTTGGTTACACTTCCCGTTTAAGGCAAGTTCTCCCTGAGCGCTGGCTAAGAAGTCTTGGGCAAGAGGAAGTAGCAACCACCAAAGAATTAAAAATAAAACAACAAAACAAAAACACCCAACCAAATAAAGAAAGAAGTCTCACCCACCACTTCAGAGATGCAGGCAGGAGCTCTCCTGTCCCCCAGCTCTGCACTGGAGGGTGGCAGCAGCCCTGCAATCTCAGGGCGTCCCGTTGCACATGGCTGGGGTTCACCCAAGGCTAGAGAGAAGCCGTGGTGAGGCTAGGAGGCAAACCTGGGCAGCAAGGAGTAACAGGGAGGCTGTTCCCTCCTTTCCCTGCCATGTCTGTCTCAGAATGACTCAGAGGCTGGTGAAGCACAAAGGATGCCATTCCTCACAAGAGCATGAAGAGAGGAGAGGCTCACCCTCTGTCAGGATGAGGAGCAGCTCTTGATATAGATCCAGATCACTAATTTCCTGATCCTGATAATATGCCAAGGTTTCCACAAGAGGATCACTATAGTTTTGCTCCCTGGGCCATGGGCAGGGGCTCGCTGGGGCCAGCTTGCCCCACCAACCTGCCTTGAAGACCCTGCACAGGTCCCAGAGAAGACAAAGAGAGGAGAATATCAAGTTTCAGAAGTTTTCTGCAAAGCAATCTGTTAACTGAGCTTCATGAAACACATGGGAACAGACGCAGAAATACTCGGGTCTTTAAAACTGGTGAAGTTGTGCAGCTTGCTAAAAAGCAATGTCAGGACCATAATTAATTAGGATACAAGTACACTCATGGTTTGAGAAGAGTCCTCTCACTCAGTCCCGACTAGTTCACCCCTTCATGTCTCTCTACTCACTCACAACTCCACTTGAAATCAGTCTCTTCCTCACCTCACTTTGCTGCTGCAGAAAGACGAGGACTTGCACCACTCAGCTCCTGGTCCCTGTGCCTACCACTGTGGCACATGCTCTCTGCACATTAAAGCACTAAACTAGTTTCACATATCTGTTGCAGAGCTTTATTAGAAACGCCATTTAGGTAGCTACTAGATATGAAAGAATAACCAAAATTTATTATTTTTCTTCCACTGTGTACTGTGCTTAGTCACATAGAAGTGCTCCTTCCAGCCTGGCCTAGGCTGGATGCAAATCTGCTTGAGCATTCACTCAAAAGATCAGCTTCAGGCTAGGAATAAACCACCAGGTGAAATAAAATCAGGAATAGCTTCACTGAACTGATCTAAAAAAGCAGCAATCATTCCCCACCCTCTGTGCATCTTTCCAGGCCCTGACTGCAGGCTCAAGGCCTGAGGAAGGACACAAGGCACAGCTGCAAGGTGGCACTAGGTGAAAGAGCAGGAAGGCTTTCTTCATCTGAACAAAAAAGCCAGAGAGAAGGGAACTGGAGATCACTGGTCCTGTAAATCCAGCAGAGATATCACAGAGAAGAAGAACTAAAGCATGTGAAGTGTGTGAGAGGGAGAGCTACTGGCAAAAGCACCAGCCCAGAGGGCAGGCCTGCAGCAACTGAGCTCCAAGGGCAGCATGAGGTGTGACCAAGGGAACCCTCTGGCCGTGCATGCCCAGAGACATCTGACACAGCCAGAGCAGCCTGACAGCCCTGGGCAGATATGGCCGAGGCCTGGGGGCTGGTGGGAAGCACTGCTGCTGAGCCCAAGATGGGATGGGGTGGGCAGGGCCAACCCCAGACACACGTGCTGGGCCCACAGAGCTGCCGGGCAGCACCATGGCATGGATGGCCCAGGGCGATGCCAGCCCCGAGCAACGGGTGCTGGTGTGGCTAACAACCCCAGCGATGGGTTCCATGGTCACCAAGGAAGGAACCGAGGCGTTCCCAGGCGATGACTGTGATGTCACCTGCCCTGACCGCTCATATCTGGGCACAGAATCTGACCCAGCCAGCCTGCGCGCGGACTCCGGCCGAGCAGGACGCGAGGTGCAGAGCGCCAGGCCTTGCAGCTGGCAGTGAACTGAGAGTTGGTCACAGCACTCAGACGTTCTCCACTCTTCACTGGCATTCCAGAGCCTTTGAAGGACATTCCCCGGCCATGCCAGGTTCAGGCAGACGGGGCTTGAGCAAGGCGCATTCACAGCAGCAGAGGTGAGCTGGGAGGGTTCCCTTCCTGAGACACCTGGGTATCTCTTCCTCCCCTCCCTGGGCCCATCAGTGACCGTTGTGTCCCTTGCCCTTCCCCAGCATGGAAGGCAGTGCTGCAGAAGCTGCAAAGGGGAGCAGCTCATCATCCCAAGTTCCCCCCAGCCCACCTCAACGCAGGGGCAGCCTGGACACAGAGGTGGAGGACCGCTGTTCCATCTGTCTGGACAGCTGGAGGGAGCCCAGCTTTGTGATGCCATGCCTGCACTGCTTCTGCTATGCCTGCATCCTGCAGTGGGCCGGCAACAAAACCCAGTGCCCCTTGTGCAAGGGGAAGATGACCTCCATCCTGCACTCAGTGAGGGCAGATGATGATTTTGAGGAGCATGCCATCATTCCACCCATGATACCACCAGTAATCCTCCCAGGAAGAAGAGCTCACAGAGAGCCAGATGCCCCCAGCCCCCATCGTCCTGGAGCACATCAAGGGTGGCTGACAGCGGGAGATGTCGTCCAGCATTCTGTGGGCGGCTTCCAGCTCCCAAACTGGATGAGCTGTTTCTCTGCCAACTCAGCAATCCAACAGACCCTGCACTCATGGTTCTGTCAGAGCTTGGAGATGCTGTTTGAAACAGCAACATCCAGGGCCCAGCACACACACGTCCCCAAGCAGCAGCGTTGCAGGGAGGACCGTCACCTGCCACGCCAGTGGGACACCCGTGGTGCCATAGGGCAAGAGGACAGCTCCTCATATCTTACCCCTGGTCCAGTAAGATCCAGTGTGGATGAGATGCCTAGCACCTCATCTAGTGCCATTGGTGGGGGCCCAAGCACACACTCCTCTCCTTCCACTATCATCCAAGTGGAACAAGAGTCCCAGGAGGAACCAGAGAGGCTGTGCCCAGGCACTCCTAATTTCCTTAGGGGCAGTGATCCTTCACCTGGCAGACCATGGCAACCACAAAAAAGGAGGGGCAGCAGCCACAAAGGCTCTCCAGCTTGCAAGAGGCCACGTCACTGAGACTGAAGGGTGCCTCAATAAATTAGTTTCAGTTCCTTCCAAGAAGCCATTACTGGAATCATAGAATATGCTGATCCATCACAATCACTGAGCCCAATTCCTGGCCCTGTGGAGGAGTCCCCGAGAAGCCCACCATGTGCCTGACAGCATCGTTTAAATGCTTCTTAAACTCAGACAGGCTCAATACTATGACCTGCTCCAGCGATCAACCACCCTCTGGGTGAAAACCACTTTTCCTGATAACCAAGCTAAACCTCCCCAGCAGTTTCACGCCATTTCCTTGAGTCCTGCTACTGGTCACAAGAATGAAGAGATCAGTACCTGCCCCTTTGCTTCTCCTCATAAGGATGCTGAAGATCACCAGGAAGTCTCACCTCAGTCTCCTCAATGCTGAATAATAGTTTAGATATAGTTAGGTATAGATACAGATAGATAGATTGATAGTTAGAGTAACCATTAGTTATAGTAACTAATATAGTAACATATTCACAGTTTTCAAAATAAATGAATTTTTCTTCCAAAAACTAGTAATTGGAATCTTTTCTAGATGCATTGTCCTGGGTTGACTGTATGATGCTTGTATCCCCAATCGTCTGTCCTACTTATGCCGGGTATTAAGTTCTGTAGCTTTAAGTTAGGCCCAGAGAGAGAGAGAGTGAAGAGGATGAAGGGGGGAGAGAAAACGCACACAGTTCGTCTACAGGAGTTACACCTTACTCCCCCGGAAATTCCTTCAGAGAGTGCGCTCGAAGCGGAGAAGGAAAAAATAGAGATAAGCTCTCTGTGTGCTCTTGGAGTTCGCAGCTGGGTGCCCTCGGAAATCTCTCGGCTTTTGCAGAGAGAGAGAGAGAGAGACTTTATTTCTTTTACTGGTTTATTTCTTCTGGGACTGGTCAGCATCTCTGTGGTCCAAGACATCAGGACAATCCCCCAGGGGCCCCCCGACTCTGCAGCCGGGCCTGGCCATCGGCCCCAGCCTCTGGAGGGGCTGAGGCTGACACAGCCACACCCACAGAAGGACTCTCTGGATCCACCATCTCTTCAGAGAAAGGAGAGGTTTCATTGTTTTATATCATTCAATTTTTGTTTCCAAACTTGTGAATATTCTGCTTATTAAATAAATAGTTCTTTCCACTTTTTCTCTAAGGAAATCTTTTCCCGAACCGGTTTGGGGGAGGAGTGGCTGAAATTGGCTTGTCTAGAGGAGACCCCCTTGGAGGTCTCCTCCTAATATTTGCCCTAAACTAGGACATGCATGTAATGCTTATGAAAGTACAAAGAGCAGCATTTGCCACCTCTTCTCATCCTTCTTTCACCACTGGACAAAAGACACCAAATGTATTTGAACAAAGACACAACATATCAATATACAAGAGGGTCTCCCCTCCCTGAGAGAACCCCTTTGCTCTTGGTTTTTCCCACAGCTATGTAGTGCACCAAGCACCCTCTGCCATAACCCTTGAGGACACTAAGCAGATTCCCAAAAAGGCAAAATAAGGAGGATCTGAAGCACCCTGCTGACTGAACTTTATGGGTTGGTCTCTACTCACAGTTGCACTTCAAAGCAGCCTTTCTCCCACATCCCTTTTCTGCTATGGTAAGACAAGACAAGGACCTGCACCACTCAGCTCCTGGTCCCTGTGGGTACCCTGTGGCATGTCCTCTCTGCATATTAAAGAACTAAACTAGTTTCACATGTTTGTTAGAGAGTCTCACCAGAAATGCCATTTTGGTAGCTATCAGGTAGGAAAACCAAAATTCATTCTATTTTTTCCTCTGTGTATTAGTGTTGCTCACACAGGAGAAGTGCTCCTTCTAGCACAGCCTAGACTGGGCACAAATCTGTTCATGGATTCACTCAAAAGATCAGCTTCAGGCTAGGAATAAACCACCAGGTGAAATAAAATCAGGAATAGCTTCACTGAACTGATCTAAAAAAGCAGCAATCATTCCCGACCCTCTGCACATCTTTCCACGCCCTGACTGCAGGCTCAAGGCCTGAGGAAGGACACAAGGCAGAGCTGCAAGGTGGCACTAGGTGAAAGAGCAGGAAGGCTTTCTTCATCTGAACAAAAAAGCCAGAGAGAAGGGAACTGGAGATCACCAGTCCTGTAAATCCAGCAGAGATATCACAGAGAAGAAGACCTAAAGCATGTGAAGTGTGTGAGAGGGAGAGCTACTGGCAAAAGCACCAGCCCAGAGGGCAGGCCTGCAGCAACTGAGCTCCAAGGGCAGCATGAGGTGTGACCAAGGGAACCCTCTGGCCGTGCATGCCCAGAGACATCTGACACAGCCAGAGCAGCCTGACAGCCCTGGGCAGACATGGCCGAGGCCTGGGGGCTGGTGGGAAGCACTGCTGCTGAGCCCAAGATGGGATGGGGTGGGCAGGGGCAACCCCAGACACACGTGCTGGGCCCACAGAGCTGCCGGGCAGCACCATGGCAGGAACGGCCCAGGGCGATGCCAGCCCCGAGCAACGGGTGCTGGTGTGGCTAACAACCCCAGCGATGGGTTCCATGGTCACCAAGGAAGGAACCGAGGCGTTCCCAGGCGATGACTGTGATGTCACCTGCCCTGACCGCTCATATCTGGGCACAGAACCTGACCCAGCCAGCCTGCGCGCGGACTCCGGCCGAGCAGGACGCGAGGTGCAGAGCGCCAGGCCTTGCAGCTGGCAGTGACCTGAGAGTTGGTCACAGCACTCAGACGTTCTCCACTCTTCATTGGCACTCCAGAGCCACTGAAGGACATTCCCCGGCCATGCCAGGTTCAGGCAGACGGGGCTTGAGCAAGGCGCACTCACAGCAGCAGAGGTGAGCTGGGAGGGTTTCCTTCCTGAGACACCTGGGTATCTCTTCCTCCCCTCCCTGGGCCCATCAGTGACCGTTGTGTCCCTTGCCCTTCCCCAGCATGGAAGGCAGTGCTGCAGAAGCTGCAAAGGGGAGCAGCTCATCATCCCAAGTTCCCCCCAGCCCACCTCAACGCAGGGGCAGCCTGGACACAGAGGTGGAGGACCGCTGTTCCATCTGTCTGGACAGCTGGAGGGAGCCCAGCTTTGTGATGCCATGCCTGCACTGCTTCTGCTATGCCTGCATCCTGCAGTGGGCCGGCAACAAAACCCAGTGCCCCTCGTGCAAGGGGAAGATGACCTCCATCCTGCACTCAGTGAGGGCAGATGATGATTTTGAGGAGCATGCCATCATTCCGCCCATGATACCACCAGTAATCCTCCCAGGAAGAAGAGCTCACAGAGAGCCAGATGCCCCCAGCCCCCATCGTCCTGGAGCACATCAAGGGTGGCTGACAGCGGGAGATGTCGTCCAGCATTTTGGGGGCGGCTTCCAGCTCCCAAATTGGATGAGCTGTTTCTCTGCCAACTCAGCAATCCAACAGACCCTGCACTCATGGTTCTGTCAGAGCTTGGAGATGCTGTTTGAAACAGCAACATCCAGGGCCCAGCACACACACGTCCCCAAGCAGCAGCGTTGCAGGGAGGACCGTCACCTGCCACGCCAGTGGGACACCCGTGGTGCCATAGGGCAAGAGGACAGCTCCTCATATCTTACCCCTGGTCCAGCAAGATCCAGTGTGGATGAGATGCCTAGCACCTCATCTAGTGCCATTGGTGGGGGCCGAGGTACACACCCCTCTGCTTCCACTATCATCCAAGTGGAACAAGAGTCCCAGGAGGAACCAGAGAGGCTGTGCCCAGGCACTCCTAATTTCCTTAGGGGCAGTGATGCTTCACCTGGCAGACCATGGCGACCTCAAAAAAGGAGGGCCAGCAGCCACAAAGGCTCTCCAGCTTGCAAGAGGCCACGTCACTGAGACTGAAGGGTGCCTCAATAAATTAGTTTCAGTTCCTTCCAAGAAGCCATTACTGGAATCATAGAATATGCTGATCCATCACAATCACTGAGCCCAATTCCTGGCCCTGTGGAGGAGTCCCCGAGAAGCCCACCATGTGCCTGACAGCATCGTTTAAATGCTTCTTAAACTCAGACAGGCTCAATGCTATGACCTGCTCCAGCGATCAACCACCCTCTGGGTGAAAACCATTTGTCCTGATATCCAAACTAAACCTCCCCAGCAGTTTCACGCCATTTCCTTGAGTCCTGCTACTGGTCACAAGAATGAAGAGATCAGTACCTGCCCCTTTGCTTCTCCTCATAAGGATGCTGAAGATCACCAGGAAGTCTCACCTCAGTCTCCTCAATGCTGAATAATAGTTTAGATATAGTTAGGTATAGATACAGATAGATAGATTGATAGTTAGAGTAACCATTAGTTATAGTAACTAATATAGTAACATATTCACAGTTTTCAAAATAAATGAATTTTTCTTCCAAAAACTGGTAATTGGAATCTTTTCTAGATGCATTGTCCTGGGTTGACTGTATGATGCTTGTATCCCCAGTCGTCTGTCCTGCTTATGCCGGGTATTAAGTTCTGTAGCTTTAAGTTAGGCCCAGAGAGAGAGAGAGTGAAGAGGGTGAAAGGGGGAGAGAAAACGCACACAGTTCGTCTACAGGAGTTACACCTTACTCCCCCGGAATTTCCTTCAGAGAGTGCGCTCGAAGCGGAGACAGAAAAAATAGAGATAAGCTCTCTGTGTGCTCTTGGAGTTCGCAGTTGGGTGCTCTCGGAAATCTCTCGGCTTTTGCAGAGAGAGAGAGACTTTATTTCTTTTACTGGTTTATTTCTTCTGGGACTGGTCAGCATCTCTGTGGTCCAAGACATCAGGACAATCCCCCAGGGGCCCCCCGACTCTGCAGCCGGGCCTGGCCATCGGCCCCAGCCTCTGGAGGGACTGAGGCTGACACAGCCGCACCCACAGAAGGACTCTCTGGATCCACCATCTCTTCAGAGAAAGGAGAGGTTTCATTGTTTTATATCATTCAATTTTTGTTTCCAAACTTGTGAATATTCTGCTTATTAAATAAATAGTTCTTTCCACTTTTTCTCTAAGGAAATCTTTTCCTGAACTGGTTTGGGGGAGGAGTGGCTGAAATTGGCTTGTCTAGAGGAGACCCCCTTGGAGGTCTCCTCCTAATATTTGCCCTAAACTAGGACATGCATGTAATGCTTATGAAAGTACAAAGAGCAGCATTTGCCACCTCTTCTCACCCTTCTTTCACCACTGGACAAAAGACACCAAATGTATTTGAACAAAGACACAACATATCAATATACAAGAGGGTCTCCCCTCCCTGAGAGAACCCCTTTGCTCTTGGTTTTTCCCACAGCTATGTAGTGCACCAAGCACCCTCTGCCATAACCCTTGAGGACACTAAGCAGATTCCCAAAAAGGCAAAATAAGGAGGATCTAAAGCACCCTGCTGACTGAACTTTATGGGTTGGTCTCTACTCACAGTTGCACCTCAAAGCAGCCTTTCTCCCACATCCCTTTTCTGCTATGGTAAGACAAGACAAGGACCTGCACCACTCAGCTCCTGGTCCCTGTGGGTACCCTGTGGCATGTCCTCTCTGCATATTAAAGCACTAAACTAGTTTCACATGTTTGTTAGAGAGTCTCACCAGAAATGTCATTTTGGTAGCTATCAGGTAGGAAAACCAAAATTCATTATTTTTTTTCCTCTGTGTACTAGTGTTGCTCACACAGGAGAAGTGCTCCTTCTAGCACAGCCTAGACTGGGCACAAATCTGTTCATGGATTCACTCAAAAGATCAGCTTCAGGCTAGGAATAAACCACCAGGTGAAATAAAATCAGGAATAGCTTCACTGAACTGATCTAAAAAAGCAGCAATCATTCCCCACCCTCTGCGCATCTTTCCACGCCCTGACTGCAGGCTCAAGGCCTGAGGAAGGACACAGGCTACAGCTGCAAGGTGGCACTAGGTGAAAGAGCAGGAAGGCTTTCTTCATCTGAACAAAAAAGCCAGAGAGAAGGGAACTGGAGATCACCAGTCCTGTGAAATCCAGCAGAGATATCACAGAGAAGAAGAACTAAAGCATGTGAAGTGTGTGAGAGGGAGAGCTACTGGCAAAAGCACCAGCCCAGAGGGCAGGCCTGCAGCAACTGAGCTCCAAGGGCAGCATGAGGTGTGACCAAGGGAACCCTCTGGCCGTGCATGCCCAGAGACATCTGACACAGCCAGAGCAGCCTGACAGCCCTGGGCAGACATGGCCGAGGCCTGGGGGCTGGTGGGAAGCACTGCTGCTGAGCCCAAGATGGGATGGGGTGGGCAGGGGCAACCCCAGACACACGTGCTGGGCCCACAGAGCTGCCGGGCAGCACCATGGCAGGAACGGCCCAGGGCGATGCCAGCCCCAAGCAACGGGTGCTGGTGTGGCTAACAACCCCAGCGATGGGTTCCATGGTCACCAAGGAAGGAACCGAGGCGTTCCCAGGCGATGACTGTGATGTCACCTGCCCTGACCGCTCATATCTGGGCACAGAATCTGACCCAGCCAGCCTGCGCGCGGACTCCGGCCGAGCAGGACGCGAGGTGTGGTTTATTTCTTCTGGGACTGGTCAGCATCTCTGTGGTCCAAGACATCAGGACAATCCCCCAGGGGCCCCCCGACTCTGCAGCCGGGCCTGGCCATCGGCCCCAGCCTCTGGAGGGACTGAGGCTGACACAGCCGCACCCACAGGACTCTCTGGATCCACCATCTCTTCAGAGAAAGGAGAGGTTTCATTGTTTTATATCATTCAATTTTTGTTTCCAAACTTGTGAATATTCTGCTTATTAAATAAATAGTTCTTTCCACTTTTTCTCTAAGGAAATCTTTTCCTGAACCGGTTTGGGGGAGGAGTGGCTGAAATTGGCTTGTCTAGAGGAGACCCCCTCGGAGGTCTCCTCCTAATATTTGCCCTAAACTAGGACATGCATGTAATGCTTATGAAAGTACAAAGAGCAGCATTTGCCACCTCTTCTCATCCTTCTTTCACCACTGGACAAAAGACACCAAATGTATTTGAACAAAGACACAACATATCAATATACAAGAGGGTCTCCCCTCCCTGAGAGAACCCCTTTGCTCTTGGTTTTTCCCACAGCTAGGTAGTGCACCAAGCACCCTCTGCCATAACCCTTGAGGACACTAAGCAGATTCCCAAAAAGGCAAAATAAGGAGGATCTAAAGCACCCTGCTGACTGAACTTTATGGGTTGGTCTCTACTCACAGTTGCACCTCAAAGCAGCCTTTCTCCCACATCCCTTTTCTGCTATGGTAAGACAAGACAAGGACCTGCACCACTCAGCTCCTGGTCCCTGTGGGTACCCTGTGGCATGTCCTCTCTGCATATTAAAGCACTAAACTAGTTTCACATGTTTGTTAGAGAGTCTCACCAGAAATGTCATTTTGGTAGCTATCAGGTAGGAAAACCAAAATTCATTATTTTTTTCCTCTGTGTACTAGTGTTGCTCACACAGGAGAAGTGCTCCTTCTAGCACAGCCTAGACTGGGCACAAATCTGTTCATGGATTCACTCAAAAGATCAGCTTCAGACTAGGAACAGAACACCAGATAAAATAAAATCAGAAGATTTTATTTAAAATCAGAGAAGGGACATGCATGGTGTTGGGGGACACAGAGCAGCCGCTGCCATACCCCAAAGCCAAAGCTGGCTGAGGTTAGTGAGGCTCCTGCCTTCACATACATCAGTGGGTTATTTTAAAAGAGAGAGACAGGTTTGTGGTGATGTTGCCCTTGGGCTTCTGGGATTTTGTTTGTTTGTTTTTTTAAATAATTTAGCAAGTTATGCCTCCATGTAACATATGAAGGTGATTTGATGTGGTAATTACCTATTACATTTGACAAGGTAATTAATGTAGCAAAATACCACTGTACAATGTGTAAATGTAGTTCGCTATCATTAAAATATGTGTCTGCTTAGCAAAGCTGTTCTGCTCATGAAAAGAAGAAAGGGGTCAAAACCTTTCAACGGTGCACATTCTGTTATCTGAAAAGTATAGAAACTGACCTTCATTTTCAACTATGCTCCTGCTCAAATATCAGGACCAGAGAACTCTAAAAACTAATAAAATTGGCAGCATCTTCCAGGAGCAGTAGAGAACTACATAGGTATCTTTAACACCTCAGCTAGAAATGCCGGAGACTTTGATGTCAACGTTTGCCTACAGCTCAAGAATAAAACATCCTTGAAAACTGTTTTCTTTTCAAAAATTCCCCTCTAACGTGTCAGGTATATCAACCTGCAATGAATGCTCTTGGAAAATGAAAACCAACAGCATCACTGAGATGCTCAGAAATTTTCAATCATTTTCAATGCTCTGATGACTTTGTCTCTACATGAAGCCATCTGAGCATGCAATGACGTACAGGAGAAGTCAAAGATGCATTTACAAAGCTAAAGACAACCTAACAGGAACAAAGTAAATATCGTAAATATTATTAGCATTAAATAGCAAAAAATACTCCCAAGTACAGAATATATTCAGATCATGTACTTGGGTCTATAGAAAGTAAGAATACATTCTTGACTGAAATGCCCAAAACCAAACAAAAAACCTTCAGTGGTTACACCCAAAGCTTCCCTGAGTTATCAAGAAGCAGGATTAGCACCTGCTTCCAGCCTGGATTACTAATACTTCTATTTTCACATTAGAATGTCTTAAATAGTTTATGGTTTGAAATAATCCTGAAGACAATGTACATCTGTTTGCACAGACAGACTTAACAAAGAATGAGAAAACAACACAAGCACCCACACATCAAACACAAGTGATTTAGAAGCAAAGGTATCCAATCTGTGATGCCATATTTAAGAGTTTCCTATCCTTATTTTAGGGACAGTATCCTTAGTAACCTTTTAAGAAGAAAAAATATACTCTCTTCTGAAATCATCTTCCCTGCCAAAGGAACCCTTGCAAACACAGCAAGGACCTGCTGGCTGAAGGTATTTTTAAGTAGCTCTGCCTCTGCACTAGAGGTATTTCCATGGCAGTAGCCACTACATACACCAGGAAAACTCTTCAATCCTCCCAAACAAAAATGAAGTCTTTCATGATGACTACCAAGGAGTAACCAAGCTAATCGAAACTCCTCCCACCCTTAATTCACAGTAATTTAGAAAAGTACTTTCAGCGGAAGAAGGCCCCCAAAGAAACCCTTAGGAGAACATTAATTAACCAGATGCAACCCACTTCATCTCGTTTCTCTGCTACAGGGGACAAGGCTCACATTGGAACATACACACTCCTGAGAGACTGGGTTAAATATAATCCACAAGGATGTTTTTCCAGCAGTTTCCTTAGCCATTTCACAAGAGAATACTTGTTTAGGATATATTTCAATGGCTTGTGACCCAGCTCCTGGGTGCAGCTTGTGACACAGACAGACCTCCCTGCCCAGCAGAACAATGGATCTCACCAGGGGTTTCATTAATGTGACCAAGCCACATTCAGGGTGCCCCCCCTTGCCCTCGTGCACCTTCCCCAGCCTTCCCACATCCAGGATGCCAGCGAGACAACTGCCAGGAGAAACATGATCCTGGCTCCTTTCACACCCAAGCATGAAGTAGCAGATGGGAGAAAAGCCTCTCCTTTCTACAGGTTCTTCTATTACTAATAGTTTTGATTTCATTATGTGGAGGTGAGAAACAAAACCAGACATTTGACTGCACTGGGGAAAAAAAAAATAATAAGGAAAGAAAAAAGAGTGCCTTCTGTGGGGGACACACTTTTGAATGATTCAACAGGCTACAAAATCTTGAACAGAGCAGCTGCCAACCTTTTACTACGAGAGGGAAAGCCATCCAGGTGCAGCAGCACTGGAGACAGGAGCACAACTAAGGGCTGAGATTGGATGAGTTAAAAGATCCTTCCCAGCTGGTATTTCTCTTGTGAGAGAAAGAAACACCCAATAACTGCAGGACACCTGTAAAATCACCACAGTGGGGAACCTGAGCTCCCCACAACTACCCAACACAAACACACTGGTCACTTGGAGTAATCTGAATCTAATGTCAGTATCTCAGGTCCAGATGCATTTGCACTGGTGGTGCAAGAGCCTCAAGAACTTCATGAGTTTGTTGGATGGTGGGTTCAAAATGGCTTGAAGGTTAAAGTTGGAAAAGTGACTTTCTTAGCAATATTTAGAAAAAATTAAACCCTTAATAGGGTCCACTTAATAGAGTAAGGAAGAAAATAATACTGTAAGGTGGCTGCAACTTTATCTAAGAGTTCGTATGCACTCACAAAAATCTATAAATTAACACTTTTTTCTCATTATTGAAATACTGAACTCTTAATTCTCTTTCTCACAAATGCTGTTTTGTATACACAAGGAAGCAGTGCTACCATTTGTGCACTCTCCACTTCTTACCTATTTTTACCCATTGCTTTAGATCAAAAAAAAAAGCACCCTGAAAATGCCACCACACTTGAATCTATCACCAACACTTTAAGGGTCACATAGGACAATCCCAGAAAGCCACTGAGAAGTTCACAGAGCTCCACAACACTTCATATTTCACAGAAAGAGCCTCTCATATAATGAACAGAGATGAAAACAAAAGTCATTCCTTACATTTTTTTCATAAGGGTAAAAATGCTTCACACTTATAATTAAGTTACACATGGAGAGATGTTTTTCTTCAGTACTTTAATTATTCATCAGGCATAGCATTGTTTTACTCTATGAAATGTTTGATATACAGAAACACTTATTCTTTCAGAAGTATAATTTCAGCCTCTGTTCAATTATATTCTTCCTAGGAGTAGCTAAAGAGAGCCTTGCAAATGTTGTTTTCAGGCAGTGAGAAAATGCAGTCTTGCACCTCTCCCCTCTGCTCCCCTCCTGAGCCTTAACTATGTTGTTTTCTTACAATTAATTATTTAGGTGGTTCCAGTAACAATATATTATTACTGCTGTACAGTCACACAGACATGAGCTGAGCAGTGATACAATTCATCGCTGTTTGTTTCATCTAGGACTTGTACTGTGTGAGAAAAGAAGTTTTCCTTCAACTTAGAACTTGCTTAAACTTAGCGATTCAGCATTTCGGCGTTATTTTTTTTAGGACGTAACCAGCAATAAAAGATTGCTATAAATACGTTCTCCCTATATTCGTGCACTGCGTAAATATACTTTAATGGTGGTAATTGAAATTTGAATAGAATGCCAACACCTGAGGCAGACTGACGCGACATTTAATTTATACAATTAAACATGAGGGTGGGGAAGCACTAAACAAACAATGTTTGTTACTTGTATGTTTCACATGAGACCTGTTTTCTCAGTTTATCTGTCCTGGGTTGTGTTTGGCAGGGTAACATCTCATGGAGCAGACAATTAGTCCCTGGCAGGGTCTGGCACCAGGGGAATGGAAAGATGCTTGCCATGAGCAGGCACCCACCCACCCAGGCATGGGACGTGGATGCCGAGATGGAGCTCAGGAGGGGGAATCATCAGCAAAAAGCCATTTTAGACTGTGCAAGTTTGACCACCAGCTCACAAAGTGCAAGGTGGTGCTTCAGTTCCCTCCATCCAACAGGCCCCAGGTCAGACCCTATACAAGTCGTGTTCCTAAAGGCTCAAAAAGTACATTCCTGTGCACATAAATCATGGAATTAAATATGGAAGAAGTCAGGTATGTATAAAGTCACCTATATATAAAATATAACTAAACTGGGGAAGCAATCACAGCATTTTAGAAGTACTTTTTTCTACTGCAACACACACCAGCAAAGCACAAAGTCAGCCCCAATTTTTCTGGCAGAGGGGGCAGAGAGGGAGATATTACAGCCCCACATGTTAAAGCTGAGCAGATTCAGATCCTCTCTTCCCACCAGGAACATCCCCTCTTTAAATAAACTATTCCTGGTAATCTGTTTAGTCAATGCTTTGTGTTTCTGTCTGCATGCTGATTCATCAGAGCACACCAAAGGATCTCTGCCATATGATAAATACAGAACACAAAGTGAATAATGCCCAACTAGAGTGCCTGTCATTACTGAACTCACAACTATTGCCAAAGGAAACGCGACCAAAAAAAAGCAAGAAAGGAGTTTAAAAGTCTGTTTTCTACATTGTCATGGGTGGAATTCCACCCTTCATCTACGAGTGCAGAAAATTCAGTCAAAGTAGAGGGCATGTGCGCACACACACGTGCACACCAGTGCAAATGCACATATTAGCAATATGGGATTGTCCTAATGCATATCAAATCACTCAGTGAGGGGTTTTTCTCTTTCTGAATCTGCACTCTATGGCCCATCAGCATTACATTGGCTTTTAATAAAACCAGGATTACAAATCAGGTGTCTCCCTGGGTAGTACTGTGACTGTGGAAAAAGCAGGTGCTATTTCCAAGCACGCATATGGGCAACCATTACAATATGAAATTTGCACATGGTGATGGGCAAGGTGGAACGGGAGGGGAATGTAATAATCTGAGACAAAACAGGGCCAGAGCTCATGGAACCCAGTTCATACCAGTGAGACAAGTTGAGCAAACTCTGGGCTTGCCTTGTAAGGCACCATTGAGCAAACCAGTCTTTAGACATGAAGAGTGAAAACAGGTTTTATCAAAGCCAAAAGCAAAACTTGCATGACCTTTCCAGGAAGAAGGATTTTGATGCAGGGCTCTTGCAGGACAAGATACAATCTGCAGGTTTGAAGAGATGCTGTGGCCACACACACTATGACTGTGCTGTGTTCCCATGTGACTTACTCTGGTTTAATAAGGACTTTCACAGATGTTAAAATTCAGCCATCTCACAAACCTGATCCCACCAAATCATGATGCTCCACAGAAAGCACCCTCAAAGCCAGAAGGACCTTCTGCCTCCCCAAGAGCACCCCTTCTTGAAGGTTACACATCACCCCTCACTCTCTATCATGGGCTGAAGTACCACATCCTCACAGTAAACAAAACCCAGCAGATCCCATCGATTTGAAGGACCCTTGCTCCTTCTCCAGAGCACGCTTCCACCTTGTTATCAAGAAAGTTATAGCTGACTTCATGGAATCAGCATCATCAGTGAGATTCATCAGAAGGCAATAAACTCAAATAATTTAAACAGAATGAATATGAAATGTATCAACTTTAGCCATTATTTTACTACAAAGCGGCTTTAATCCACCGTTTTATTTCTACCTCCAGTTGTGCCTTAAATATATATCCATTGCACATTATTTTTTCTTAGGATTATTTTTGTCTTTGCACCTTTCCCGGAAAATGAAGTCTCATCTTGTTTAATCTTTATCATATAAATTCAGTTTTATTACCAATAACTACACACTAATCCTGTTTGGATAATTTATCAATGTTTCCAGGCTTCAAAAACATAAAAAGGTATCATCTCATTTTTCACTATTAGCATCATATTTAAAAGACATTTTATATTTGATTTTAAAAGCCGATTGACCTGCTTACTTTAAAGAAGCCTGAGATTTTTTCCTTTTACTTTCTTTGCCGTAAACTAAAGTAACTGTATCCATAAGCTAGTGCTGTGTTATTAATTTAAAATAGAGATAAATCCCCTCTAAAAAAGTGAAAGACAGTGCTTTACCTTCAAACCCACATACTGCAGGACTGAGCCTGTGTTCCAGCAACTCTCTTCAGCTACAACAGGGTCAAAAGCTCCCCACGAACACAGAACAACCAAACTTGAGAAATAGCGTTAGGTTTATTAAACTGGAAGGTAACTGTTGACACATACTTGCTTTCAAGGGGTCCTTGGCAAGAAAGTGGCAGCAGTTACAACAAATTAACAGCGTACAATAAAAGCGCCATAAACATGCAGCATACATAATAAATCCAATCAAGTATACAAGTCGCACAGATAAAAATGACAAATAGCCACTGTCTGGGAAAATAAAAAAATATACATTTCTCAAACACTGCTGTTCATCATTACAACATGTTTTTTGCCCCTAAATCTGAAATACAAATTAAGTGATTTTAATATGAACAGCATTGTACATAATATATTTACTTTCCAGCCTCTCCTCTCCTTCCCCCTCCCTTCTTTTCCAGCTTGTGAAACCAGGGAAACTCCTTCAGCAAAGCTTTCTTTGGGTTGATTTGCTTTTTAAAGATCTGTGCTGTGTTCCCAGTGTTTATACAGATGTGAGCTGAGTGATGCTCAGCAAAACACAACGAGCATCCCTGAACTGACAGAACACAAATACCACCGCACTTACAGCGGCTGTTGCTCCATAATTTATTGGCTGGCTGCATTAATTTCCTGCATCTAATCTGTTTCTCATTCTAGCTGCTGAGTTTGGGATCTGAAATTTGTAGCCGAAACGAGGCATTTCAAAGTTTGAGCAGCACGCACTGAATTTCAGCTCGGAAGAAGAGGCCATCCCAAAAGGGAGCAAAAGGAGGTGAATCGGGGTCCGTTCAGCATCTGGATATCTTTATTGCCAGATTTAAGAGCCCTTCTTGCTAGCAAGTAGCAACTTGGCAAGGTGCAGCTTGGAAGCCTCTGCCTGCTCTACCTGCATCAATATTCCAAAAGGAGCTGCCACAGTGGGAAGGCCCTCATAGGAGAGGGAAGATTAACAAGCTCTCATGCAAGAATAATTAAAAAACTAAATATATAAAGTGCTTCAACTGCACAAACTCCTCCTTGTTAATCAAAGGGGGGGAAACAAAAGACTTCCTTAAATATTATGTATATAGTAAGTGTAATAACAGAAGTAAATTATAAAAATTACAGGTCATTAAAGAGAGTAATTAAAAATAACTGTTTAGATAACAATGACTTTCTTGAAATCCTCCAAACAGAGGTTCAACTTTTTAATCACTTTTCTGCAATAACTCGCATAACTCCAGAATAATTTCAGATTTTTAATTTTTATATACTGAAAGAGCATAAAAGTGAAACCCATAAATTATATGCTAACTCCAGCTGTTAAATGTTGGCATTTTGTCTTTAAAAAAAAAAAAAAGTTCAAAATCTGTTTCCTTAAACCAAGGAAATGTGGAAAAAGGCCATCCTGCCAGTGGAAACATTCAACAGCAGAAAGCTCACGCTGCGGTTTCTTGCCGAGGCAGCAAACTTCTCTAAAAGGGAAGTTACTGCCAACTCAAATACTGTTTGCTTTCACACCCAAGAACAAACTGTGTGCATGGTGAAGGCTTCCTGAGGGCTCAATGCAGCTGGAGCATGCTGAATAAAGGTAACTAATGTCAAAGCTACTGTAAACTTGTTCTCATTTTTCTATCAGCAAGTTCTCATCAATGAAAACAAGGCTATTATTCCCCCATCCTTCCTTTAAAAAAAAAAAAAAAAAAAAGCAAAAACAACAACAACAAAAAAGCAAAACCAAGAGAAAAAATGAAGTTTTATTTTTATTTACACTCATTTTATTCCTCCAGTTTATGGTTTAGGGCATTTTCTTGCTGCTGTTTCTAAGCGGACAAACTTGTTTGCAAAACTTTCCCTTGCCCTTTCGGAGGACAGGTCAAGCTCAACTTCATGAGCACAATAAAGATGAATTTCCAGGGCTGAACACAATATGCAACAAGGTTCCTCTCCCTGAGCAGGAAATGCAGAGGGAGGGTTTCAGTGCAACTTGACAAATTAGATCCAGAAAGCCGTGCCAAAGCAAATATCATTACTGGGAGGGCTCTGCTGAGCACAGATGACAGTTGGACGGGTGTCCTGCCCCGGCCGGCGACGGTCACGCTACCGTTACGCAAGGCAGGCGAGCAGCTCCTCACCCAGGGCTCGTGTGGAGCTGGGCAACAACTGCTTCCTTGGGGCAACTGCAGGAACTGCCTCCCCGTCTGCTCTGCCTGGTTAGAAGGGCTACCATTTTCAAAAACATGCTTAGGAGGGATTTTTTCCCTCCTCGAGAGTATGCCTGAAAGTTGAAAGCCCAAACTACTGCGTTTAAAGAAAAGGGATTTTTTTTCCCCTTGCTCATCAAAGGAACCTGAGAAAGTGTGGCTATTGTGACAGCGTAAGATAATAGCAGTTTCATCGACGGTTCCACTTTGAAATCAATAGTTATATTATTTTGAAATACAATGCAGGAAGGAATTAAGATTCTTGTAACATCTAAGAAAAAACTAAACATTATCAAATCCTGCCTTCCCTCTTCTAGCCAGCTGGCATACCCAGAATCAAACACAGTTAATCATTTAAAGGAAGAATCCTTTTCAAAGTAGAAAATCACACCGTTTATTCCAGAACTCCTACTCAATACTATTTTTTTCTGTGTACTAGTGCCTAACACAACACACTGAAATGGCATAAGGCATAAATGCATCTTTATGAAAGAAACCATGAGATTGAGCGAGAGGCTGAGTCTACTCAGGAGTCAACTCTCTTCCTTCAGCTGAGTTTGAGATGGGGCTGAGGTGGAGTTACCACCACCCTGACCTTACCCACCTCAATGCACCCACACAGCTGTGCAAAGTTCCCAGTCACCTGCTTTCTGATCATTCGCCACAAAAAAAAAAAGGGTAACAAACCAAAGTTATGACACACAACATTAAGCATTAACCCCACCCTGCACGCAGAATGAGAAAGCTAATCTTTCCTTTCGAAGACGGAAAGATAAAAATTGGTCAGCCCTCCTCTGAGAGCAGAGCTGCAAAAATAAAGATGCTTCTCGCCAGGCCCCTGCGATGATTGATGCTGCAGCCTTTCCCTCCTCCATCACTCCCTACCTTGTCTGGTCACTGGTGGAAAACCAGGCAGCCACGGACACGCAGGCGGATCTTGCACCTTCTCAGGCCGCAATCCTCCCGTGCCAGGCTGCTGCCAATGTCCTTGCAGCCACAGGAAAACAGGCCACAAGGTTCAAGTTAACTGCAGAGCGTTACTACACTGAACATCTGGTCATGAATGAACGGATTGCCCACTAACTCTCAGCGTTGGGCAGCTGATGAAAAATTCAACATTTTCCTTGTTGGCACAGTTGTTTTGGAGAATTCTCTAGAGCTTCCTGAATTATATTAAGAAAATTTCACTGCAGCAATCTATATCTGTGAGAACAGCTGGTGTTGAAAGGGATCTGCTGCACTCGGTGTGCTGGGGGACCTCCTGTTGGATCATGCTACTCTTACAACATTTGTCCTTGAAAACTTAGCTCCGCCGCGAGGTCCTACAGACAGGACTGTTAAACTTAAAAACAAGCGAAAAAAAAAAAAATGTTAAATTAGGAAAGGGCATCTGGGTGAGAGAAACAAGCCCTCCAGGTCAGCCAAAGACACTCAGCATCTCCACTTTGCTCACGAGGTTTAACTAAGCCAGGACAGGCTCTATTCTCTAAAACACAATGTTATGATTTCTCGCCACTTTCTTCCCTCTCCCAGCATTGTTTTAGTTCAGTAAGAGAAATCTCCATTCTGATAAACTCTGGGTCAAACAGCTGAAATGCCTCAATAAATTGGATAACACAGATTTCCCTCCTGCTAAGTCCCTTGTTGAACTGCTGCACGCCAGTTGCACAGATAAAAACCAACTCCACACCATGCACTGAACTCATCTAAAACTCAAACTTGAGAAATCAACCAAAAACCAAAGGGGGGGGAAAAATGAATTCAAGCTAGAGCTAAAAAAAAAAAAAAAAAAAAAAAAAAGAAGAAAAGAGTGTTCATTTCAGGACAACAAAATTTGATTTTTAAATCTTAAAATATTTTAAAGAAATTAATTTCTTGATAGCGTGATAGTATAATAATAAAACATGTATATCTTTTTTCTTAAGGAAGTGGTAAACTTAAGTCATGCTAAATTTAGGCTATTATCTATGCAGCATAAATTTCACTTCTGTGTATAAATGCTAACTTGCATATTTCTCCATGGTAACTAAACTATGATTAAAACAACAGTGAAACCAGCCTTTAAAGCCACCTGTTTAACTAGGAACAACCTAATTTACAAAAATACTTAAACTTAGAAATTTCATGGGAATCTAGATCACGTTTTTCCCAGTAGAAAGCTCACTTTTCCATGATCACATAATTGTAATATACTTGGCTTTGGCTGGTAATCATTTTTTTCTCTCTTTTTTTTTAAAACTGGTGTAATTTTTTCCTGCATTGTTCAGCCTAACACAAGTGGTATTTAAGATTATAAAGAATAAGTCTCTAATAACCCTTTCCGAAAAGGAAGTTATTTTGCTCCTTTGAAGAGATTAATTTACCTAGAAAGTATCTTCATGTTTTACAAAAGGAACAAATGAAAGAAATGAGAAAATCCCAAACTGAAATTCCCATTAGATATGGTAAGACACCTTCAAAACTCATTTTTCTGTTGCGATATCCTTGTAATTTACTAATGAAGAAATGGACTGTTTTTATGGGTCAAATTAAAGAAATAATTATAATACGACCCAGAATAGTAAAAGTGTAGGTACAAGCATTATTTTCTTATTTAATTATAAAGCATAAAAATAGATTTGAATATGAATCATTTTTAACCATAGAATTAAATTTAGTATTTAAATACTGAAAACCCCTTGAAGTAGAAATATCATCATAATAGGTTTGGTTTGGTGTGAAATACATGACTCATATATTCATGACACATATCTAAAAATGCCTCATATTAAAACTTTATTATAATAAAAAATTGATCACCATTTTTGTCTACTGGTTTTCACATGATGTAATACCTAAGGCCAAATCTCTGGCTTTTAAGTAATGATGAGTGAAGTAGTTTCATACTAGCACCTCATAAAATGTTCAGAGTCCACTGCATTTACACTTGCCCATCCAATGTCATAAACAAATGTATGACAGATGCTAATTAGGTAACAATGGTATTAACATAATGCCTACAAAAATCGACATTAAAACCTTTCCCAGCTATTAACGGCCCTGAAAGGATGAGAGAATACAGCTCCCAAGTCATAACCAACACAGTGAGAGGAGAAGACCCACAGTGCCTGATCAGACATGAAATAAAGTCTCAGGTCTGCAGAAATTTATGAGCAGGCTGGGCTTTACACCTGGAGATCTTGTCATGGAGCTCAACTGGACAAATACTGCAAAAGTCAGAGCAAGCACAGAGATGGGACTTTCTAGTTGCAGCAAATGAGCTGCAGAAATGAGAGTCCAACAGCCACGTGTGGATTGGACTGACAGTGATCCTCACACCAGCTCAAGCATTTTCTCAGGTTTATTATTCTGTCACCAGTTTTACACCTGTCAATTTAATGACAGACTTTTTTTTCAAGGAAAACATTTGTTCTAAAGGATCGATACAGTTTTTTTAAGAGAAAAAGTATTTCAGAACTCAATGTAAAGTTCACCAGATTCTCATTTGTTGCAGATGCTGTCCAAGATCACAAGAACTGAAACACATTCAATCAAGAAAAGCAAAATTATTTTGGTCTTACCCCAAGTTTTTTTATGTTTTCTAGATCTGTCAAAATTTTGTGAAACGAAGAGTTTGGTTGCCTTTATGTAACCAGGGTCTCCTCTTTATTCTGTTGCTGAGGTCTCTCCATAAAATAACCAAAAAACACATTTAAAACTAAGCAAAACCACAAGTACTAAGTAAGCAATTTGGAGTTGAAAGGCAGGAACCGCAAATAACGCAATGTTAAAAACTGATCAAATTCACAACTCTGTCTGCAAAGTACACTTTTCACAGCCAGATCACTGAACATCAACAGTCACCAGTCCTTCAGAAGGGAAATAATTTCCACAGAGCAAGAGACATCTGTAAGATGGGGAACACAAGTGGAGATGGGACAGGAGAACCAGGTGGTGACCATCCTCCAACCCCTCCTATCAATGGGAAGCTACAGAAGCAATCAGAGAGACCAAGACATCCCTAAACTTCTCAGTGTCTCCCCATGCACAAGCCAAATATTTGGGGAAGGCGGGTCAGGTGATGGATGAACAAGGCTGGTTACAAATTACTGTGCTGGTTCTACTCATCTCAAACCCTTTGGGGCCCTGCACTAACACTGGCCATTTTAGTGCTCTGATCTGTTGCTACAGATCTCTTCCACGCTCAGAAATCAATCACTTGGAAAGCTGATGTGGCTCTGTTACACTAATTAAACTTTGTTTTGCACCAGAGTCCTACATTTGCAGTGTGTGTACAGTATGTAAATTATACAAATTACAAGAAAAGTTGATTAGCGTAATTCAAATCTCAGCACAGTTACTAAAATTAACAGTGAATACAAATTAAACAGAATCACTTCAGTGCTGCTGAGAAGCTCCTCACACAAAGCATGTTACCATATTCACAGAAGTGGACACCAAAACAAGGAAAAACAAGCTTGAGAATATTACAGACAACCGTTCCCAGGGAAATTTTGCCCAAAAAACAAACTCTCACCCAACCTTATTAATTCTTCACAGCTATTATTCAGGGTTAAACATTTCTGTGGTGTCTGCCTTGCTCTGTTTGCAGCTGTGACAGCCCCACTTGCAGCATTTCCTTACCATCTCACATTAGCTGAAATAAGAAAGGTGAATGTTCTCTAACAGGGGTAGCAGCCATTTTCTTTTTCTTTTTAACAAGACTAATGAAGTTGTTGAGATTAGAGGTCTGTCCTGCAGATCTGTGATATCTCACCTGGACACATCCGCCCACTGCAGAGGTAACACAGGACACTATGCAAGAGGGACCATTTCTGTTCCATTGGGAAGGTCCTGCTGGAGAGACCAAAATGTCCAGTTCCCTTTGTCCTGCCCAGTAACCTCTTCCTACACTGCTCATCCTTTAACCCCCTGCCCCTTTTATTCCCGGGCCAGAGGAGCCTCCAGCTGACTGTGCTTCTGCAACACCCAAGACACCCATGGGAACACAAAAAGCCACCAAACATCTTACACAACGCTGCCTTGACCTCCACGTCTTTAAATCAGTTGTTGACTGCTCATGAACCTGAGCATAACCAAAGTCAAGGAGGCAGAAGTCACACAGGTAATGAAAAAAATGTTAGTTGTAGTCTCTTAGACTTCTCCACACTAACCAGTCTGCCTGCCATTGCTCAACAGTGCAAAGCAATCCAGAACTGGTATTTCAACTTGATTTCTATCACTAAAATGCCAAGCATGAAGTTTGGACAATGAATCTGTGATGTTTGTAGCAATTAGATTTATTTCTATAGGAGAGAACAGCAAGAAGGGCTTAAAAGAGGACAGAGGTAAAAAAAAAAAAAAAAAAAAAAAAAAAAAAAAAAAAAAAAAAAAAAGGCATTCCATTTGAAAGGCAGCAACATTCTAATTGTGTTGGGAGCAGGGAAAATAACCCAAACACAAAGGACAGCAGAAAACAAAAATTCATTTGAAAAATGCTTCTATAAAGTCATTAGATTGAATGTGTCCAAACCGGACTTTTGGTTATCCCAGACTCTGAGACAATAGTATTTTTCCTTGCCTGCTAGCAATGATAAAGGCCTGGATTAAACAGGAAGACAGGAAATTCAAAGTTAGCTTAAACTCTATTCATAAAAGGGGATGGGCTTACCACTTCAGATAAAATAATGATTAAAAAAGTATTAAGAAAAATCTTAAGTCAAAAATCTGATGAGAGATTCATTAAAAGGCTGCAGTATACTTTATTCTATTTTAATATTCTTTGCAAACTTCCTGTGCTTCAGTAGAAACCAGTATCACAATAAGCTGCAAAACCAGGAAAGTGCCTAACCTAGAGCAGCAGCAGACTCTTCAAATAAAACCAGTTTCATGACATTTCAGCAGAATTCCCAGACCACAAGGCACGTATATAAGAATTTTAGATGCTTATCAGAAGCTGTTTCTCTGAACATTTTTCTTGCTCTCTCCCCACCACCTATCAGCCACCTGCCATGTCAAGCAAGACACAAGACATGTCTAAGCAAGACACAAAAAGACAAAGCGAAGTGTAAAGACCCCTAAAATAAATAAGGGCAAAAGAGGTATTGAAGCTATCACTCCATCTCCCCGACTGAATATCTCGACTTTTACAAGTTTAGATCAGAGTAATAGCTGAGAGCAACAAAAGAAAAGGAAAGATGTAACCTGGTCTAGTGGAATGTTTCACTGCCCATAGCAGGGGTTGGGAAGTGGATGATCTTTAAGGCCCCTTCCAACCCAAACCATTCCATGACTCTCTGCTGTCTTCAGAATTCACCCATCACTATTGATTGCTTCACAAATATTAATGTCAACAGCTATCAATAATTAAGAGTGTTATATCCAACAGACAGATAGATGCACATTACAAATTCAGCTGAAGGTAGACAAAAACCAGTCATGCCTCAAAACACATCAGCAGCTGGCACAGACAACTGAGCATGGCCCAACTCAACAGTGTGGGCAGTTGGAAAATGCTCTGGCAAGCATGAGGTCCTGAGGATGTGTGATGGTGGGAGGTCTGCACTGAGAGGTGGTGGGGGAAAGCAGCCAGAGGCACACAACTGCACAACAAGACATGAAAGTGAAAAAAGCCAAGAGACGGCGCTGCGTAAGGACCGGGAAAAGCATTGTAACAGCGTTCCCATGGGACACGGGCTGGCCACGGCTCCTCGGCAAGCACAGCCAAGCTGCTCAGTGCAAAAGTTCAGAGCTACAGAACAAATTATTTCCTCCTTAATTGCCCTTTCTTAGGCTTTGCCCCTCACTTCCCCATAGCCAGCACACGACGTTAGGGCTCAGCAGCTGCTCTGTGCACTCTCCTCTGCCTCCAGAGCCTCCACCCGTTCTGGAAGGACGTGTGAAGACCAGCGTCTGCAGGGGGATACAGGCAACCCACTCCCCAGCCTGACGTTGATGGAGTTATGCTGATTTACACTGATACTCTGCCTGCAACAAAACAATTAATATTCCAGCACACTTGCTTTTGCTGTTGTCAATTGCCTCAGTAAACCCTTCTCTTTCAAAGACCTGAGATCCTTTGACTTAACATGATCTCGAGCTGTTTTCATGGAATTCGAGCTTTTCAAGTCATCCACTCCATTTCAGCATAATTATTTCCTTTAAACATCCACTTTAACAGCATGAGCAGTTCTGAACTTTTTTATGCTGTTTAAATTCAAACATAAATTTGTACACAACAATAAAACATGCCGCTAATTTGTCATGCTCCTCTGAGCAACTGTGTCACTCACACCAAGAACCACTGACTGTGGTGTTCGGAGCTTTCGTTCCTATTTCACATCACTCAATTGAGCCTTCTGTAGAAAAGCTTTTAACAACCACATCTGGTCTTTAATAAATCACTGCACTTTGTCTTCCTGCCAAAACTCCTCCTTTATCTAACTTACATCTTCATGATGAGATAGGAAATCACACATTATGGTGGTGACAAACAATTGTAATTATGTCATTAGTAGCCATTTAGTCTACAAAGGTTCTCAAAAAGGAAATATAATGCACAATAAGAAATATAGGATAATACATTGATCACAGTTCTAATCCGCTTTTTACTTCCCAAGTGTAAAAAGCTGGCATAATTCATGGGCACAGCAGGCAGTAATAGTATACCACTTTATGAACTATGCAGCTATTTTATTCCCCTATCTACTTAAAAATAAAAAAGCTTTTAATAGCTTGATTTAGACATAAAAGTTATTTATGATGCTTCACTGATTATAATATTTATTTATTTAACTTTCCATGAAAGTGATTCTTTCTGAAATGTAAGCACATATTATGGTATTGAAGATCTCAGAGAAGAGCCATTACACTAGCACAGAAAAAGTGAGGAAGAAACTTTGGTATTGGAAAGAATTCAAAAAACTCATCTCTGTGCCCTGTATGGCTTGGAAACCAGCACACCACAAATAGAAACAGCTCTTCTACCATTTAGGAATTTTCTAATGGCAATTAAAATATAAACAAGGGAAGTTTAAGAGTTCACTCAGAACAAAGGTGTCATTTAAACCAGCTCATATGCTGGAATATTCACACGTAAAGAGCGACTGGAGTCTGACTGCACTGACAGGCTCCAGTGGTGCCTTCACCATTTCAGTTCAAATCTGGATGGCTTTTGGGACAAAGTGCATCAGGCTTCACTTAGTGCACTGTAATTCACATCACAGAGCAGGCTCAGCAAACATCAACTGGCTTCCTCTCCAATGAAACTAGACCAGCTCCAGGATCACTCCTTTGAGCCTAAGCCCAGCACCAAACTCTCAACCCACAGGACTGGATCAAAACTGGGACAGTGTAAAAGCCCTGGAAAGCTCCTGGGGGGCACGTCAGGTCCATGGCACCAGCTGCTTCCCCCCACAGAGCCACTACCTTTGCCCTGCATTGCTGAACAATGCAGACATAGCTCCAGAAAGCTGCAAACCACCCCAAAAGATTTGTTCCCATTGCAGATTGTTTTACATTTCTGTAATAATCCAAAAATTAAATTTAGGTTTCCAAAGTAATCCTCATTTTGAAGACACGCTTCAGGATTATTACCCCCTCCATCACTAAGTGAGTTTGACCCCCAGAGAACCTAGCACAGGTTTGGGTATTTTGCAGAAAGACCTGGATTCCAACACCTTGACATATTTTAGCCACAATCTCTCTGCATCCCTGTGGTGCAAAATAAACATAAGGCTCCTTAAGTACCCATAACACATAAAATCATCTTATCAGGAAGCATTATTGAATTACCTAAAGGAGTGGCTCAATTTCCCTTCCACATTTCTGAATAACAGTTGCATAAAGGACCCCAAAGAACTGCAGGGAACCAACACACAGCACCTTCACACCAGCTCTTCTACACCAGCCTGAGCTACCATGCCCCAAATTACTGCACGTGCTGTTCTGGAAAGTTTATCTCTCAATCTCTGAACCTTCTTCTGCCTGGTGTATTCCCCACCCCCTCATCCCGCCAAAGGAAAACCATCTCTCAAGATATCCAAACACCCACTCCTGCTTTCATGCTTGGTTTGTTACAGTCTCCACTGTTTCCTGTTAACCGTGACTACAAACCTTCCCCTACATTCAGCCTGGTGAGCATCACTCACCTCCTTATCTAGCCAAGGTACCTCCAAGCAAGGTAAAATTCACACTAGAAGGACCAAGTAGGTCAAAGCTTGTCAACAGCATAACCTGGAGGAAGAAAAGTCTCACCAAAACCACCCCTCATACAGTGAGGCATTAGGCAGCAGAGATGCTATGAATGACTGCAGATGCATCCTACATGGAAATGCCTGCTCCTGAACAGGGTGGGAGAGCTACAACCAGGTCTGACAACAGTCAAAGCAAAACTCCACTCAAGTTCAATTCCTGTACTTCCAGAAAACCCTGAGTCAGTCATCACAATATTTCACCCATTTTTTTTGTTCACACCAGAAGCTGTGCAGTGCAAACACACTGAGTACTGGAATTTTGCAGAGTCCCAGGGAGAAAAATGATGCCTCGACCCAAAGGAAGAGGAGTATGTGACATTGCACAGTGCTTACCTGGACAAAAATAATTACTCTTACTGGGAGAGAAACTTCAAATCATGCAAGTTGTATGTTCCAAGTTGTGTGTTTCCAGTCAAAACTGAGCAGCACTGGCCAGGCACTGTGGGGAAACTTCGGACAGGGGCTGTTGTGAGAAGCCTTTGTGTGAACTTCTTTGTGTGAACAATAGAGACAAGCCTTCGAGTGAAAATTATACACTGAGTCCTGGGAAACTCTTCCACACTGAAAACCACAGAATAAGCCCTTGCCCTTGGGCTTGCTGTCTCGCAGCAGCATGGAACTCAAAGCCAGTCAACTGGGTCACAAGGCTAAAAGCATTTCTACCTTCCCCAGCCAAGAAAACCACTTCCCGGTGGTACCTTTCATCTCAGCCTCGCTGCAGCACTCCCCACCCTCCTCCTGCAAACAAACAACATTAACCCTTGCCTCCTAGAGATCCCACTGTCCCAAGGCTCAGCAGCAAGGAATCAGAAGGCTCAGATAAAAGGATCAAGGCGAGATAGGAGAAAAGGGAGAGCGAAATAAAAAAAGAGTAAGAGTGAAATTCTCTAGTCTGACATCAACAGAGCTCAGTGCTGTCTACCTGCGAGCAGCACTTAGCTGCAGGGAAGCATCTTACACTTCTGCAATTCACACTACCAATGAGTAGAGCATGAAGGTAGGATACATCTTCCATAGGTCTGCAAGAACAACAGAGAAAGGCACTCAGGAATTACTCTTTCAAAGCCTACCTAAACCATAAAGGAAAAAAAAGGGGAAGAATGCTTCAATGCCATTTTGTCCTTTATTTGCTCCTTAAATTCTTTCCTTTTTCACAAACTTAAACAAAATTAAGAGAGTATAAGAGCAGTTGAGAATCAATCAGACTGCCTGTTCTGCTCTGAACCACCTACAAACACCTTGTCTGGAAAAATACGAACTGAGCAATCAGTCACTACTGGACAAAACAGGAAGATTTCAAGACAACCAGCTTCAGGTTACTACTAAAGTGGTTACAATCGTGCCCCCACAGCTACACACTGGCTGGATTTTTATCCTTGACAAGGTTGCAGGGACCTTTTGCTTACATTCAGGCAGTTTCAAAAAGCGAAGAGACAGACTTTCATTTGACCTGGCACGACAGCCTGGCTGACCTGGAGTGCAAAGCTATAGATGATTTCCAAAAATGCCACAGCCATCGATTAAAAACACATACTGCAGCTGCAGAAACCCTGATGAAAATTAACAGCCCTCAAGAAAAGAAATAATTTCTACATTTCCCAGTACTAACAGTTTAACACTATCCCTTTGAGGAACCATTTTTTCCTTGCTTTTACCTTAGGAGCCCAAATACAGACCAGACCTAGAGGGGCTGTACTGGGAGAGGGTGTGGAGTGAGGAGCACGGTCAGCTCCATGGTGTTGCTTGGATTGAACTTCAAGCTTCAAATACTTTATCTTGCACACCCTTACAGGAAGAGAAGAACCACACTGACCCAGTCTGCTCCTCCAAGGCCCAGGAGCTTCTCAAGCACAACTAAATAAAGAAGTGAAGATTTTCGTGGCCCTACAGGAGCTCTGGGTATCTTGGAAGAGAAGCCTCTACTGAGACAAACTCCGGAAGGGCCCGTCCAAGCTCCAGACTCGAACCTCCAGGAACCATCTCTTGTTTTCTGCAGAAGCAGCCAGGAGAAACACTGACACCCGTAACACTTGCCAGGCTTCACTGAAGAATTCAAATGAAGGTCTCGTTCTCACAGAAAAATCTGTTCTCTGTTTAGCTAGTCCCACCTCGCAACTGAAACTGCCAGTGAACCAGACTGATGGGTCAGATAAACTACACTATGCCCAGTACAGTACCCTCCATGCTTCTTTGAATATCTTATCACCACTGGTTTCCAATTTACTTGCTGATATAGGTGACTGCACTGACATTTTTCAACCTTGCATGTACTGCTTTACCTTCAAAAGGGAACCGAAACCCAAGGACTTTCGAAGGCAGCACTTATTTCTTACTTGTTGTTTTGCAACACACCTTTTTCAAGACTCCTGGACCATCCAACTTTCCACCCCTTGCCTTGAGAACCACTTTCTGACACACAGATCAAGTCTCCAGGTAGAAAAGATTTCTCTTACCAAACCTTGTTTTGCAGTTCTCCATAAACACAGTTTTCTGCTTATCAGGAGAAGAGAGTTTGTGTTGAAAGGAACTCTTTTCGTAGGAAGGAAATGGAAATTCTAATTGTATAACACTAATCAAGAAATAAAGACAAGACTATCTCAAGGTTTGCCTGTCTAATCCAATATAATAAATCAAGGACATTCGCTCCTCCAATTAATGCATTTAACAAAAGCCTAAATGAACCAGCAGTTAAGTGACCGTGGGGATGGTCTATACTAAGCAGATAAATCATCCACTATAATGCACATACCTACTTAAAAACCCTCTCTATCACATCCTTTGTCTAGAAAGCTGGTGACAGATTCTCACCCTGACAGCAACACCAAATACAGCCCCTTTTTTCAGGGAATTCAGTACCCAGCAAAGGCTAACACTGTCCCCAAGGAGGTCATGGTGATGTTTAACCAGAGGTGGTCACCACTGCAGCTCATAAATGCCTGGGGCAGGCAGCTGCCATGCAGATCCAAAGATATTTGGGACTGGAAAACCACATACAGTAGAGAGGCAGAAGAAAACACAAGGACTCATCTGCATCAGCCTATTTTCTCCACATAATAAACACCACTCTATCGCTCAAGGACCATCCAACTGGTGACACAATGAAAATGGGAAGGAAAAGGGGGCCCAAGAAAGCAGCACACCTGCAAAGGTCTCAGGATTTTCATTGTGCATTTGTGGGGAGGGCACATGACTACCTTCACTGGGATTTACAGCAGGTTGCTTGCAAGGCTGGCTGTGCCACAGCTGGAAACCTCCTTCTCCTCAAGGAGAGGTACCTATCCCATGGGATGCAGCCATGGAGGAGGGAGCCACCACTGACCTATCCAGCCTCAGCAACTACCCCACAACAGACCATGCTGAGGACTCTGCAACCCACGTCCCAACCAAAATCAACATTTTAAACTTAATATAACAGTCATCGACAAAGCAAAATAACAGCATTGTGAAGTTATGCCATGCACTACTTAATGCTTTCTGAAGATCAGCATTAGGGACACCAACTCTGAGAAAGAACTGGGCAGGTTTCTCAAAATAAAAAGCCATTAAGAATCAAAAGGAAGCATAATTGTTGACTTTTAATATCCAGGCAAAATCCACAGTAAATAACAATAATTTGCTTGAAATATTGTTTCATACAGAGTGTTCACAGAAATCCAGCATACAATTTTCAAGAAACTGCAGGCAAATTAATTGTATACTTTCACCTTCTATGCTCCACTCACACAAGAAAAGAATAACATTTTGCCACGCATTGAGTAACCCATACACGTTTGAAAGGAATCTGATCAATAGCATTCATTTAATTTGATATTAGATTAAATATGGACAAAGGGATCAGAGAAGCTTGTAACACCTGCAGTACTTATCCCAATTTTGAATCCACTTGTGCCAGCAGGTTGTCAACAAGGCAGAGAAGTGTGGGGGAAAAAAACAAGCCAGTGACCACATTCACAGCCATGCCAACAAGAAGTAAAGGTATCTCTATACGAGAACTTCAGAAATGGAAAAACATTCTTCTTTCCCCAGCCCATCATTATGGAAGTTACTGCAAAATTTAATACATGTAGATAAGACGAAGAGAGGATTTTTTTCCTCCTGTTTCACTCCTACAAATGAAATAATAACAGATCATCTTACTTGTTAAGGTTTTTAAAAGCAGGCACATTCTCTGAGCCAAATTTTGCAGCTTTACCCATACAGCACCTTTATTTGTGTTGCCACACACAGCATCAGTCCATGACATTTGGTATAGATAGGTTTTTTTTCCCTTTCCTGGCCACAACTTTGATACAGTGACTCATAACTGCTGTCAGATCATAAACACTGGGGAAACAGCTCCAGAAATAAAAAATATAATAAAGGAAAATCTCCATGCGAGCACTCCCCATTGGCCTTAGTGCACCATCTCACTGGATAAAGGATTTTGGTTTTCCATAAGGAAAAGTCACTTGCAAGGATTACCTGTATCACTCCATCCTCTTTGTTAAATGCTGTCCCCAATGCCTGTGTCCATCCCATCCCTCGGGTTATCCCATGATTCAAATTCTGTCCTCAGTTTAGTTCACACTCAAGCACTCAGAAAAATCTGGTTTCTCTATTTCTGTTACAAAGAAAGGTTTACATGCTCTTCTTTTTCACATCCTTAGTATCCATACCTTCAGCAGAGGAGTGATATACAAAAGATGTGCAATGACTGTATAAGGGGTAAGAAAAAAAAACGGATCTTTTTCCACCTGAATTCCCTGGATCTTGTAGCTCTCCAGAGGAGAAGATGACGAGCTCTTCTCTAATGGAACAGCACTGACTGAGAATGTGTTGGTCTCTGTTGCCAGGTTCTGCCATGGGGCTTGTGCACAACTCACTTCATCCATCAAAACACCACTTTACCAGTACAGGGGCTTTAGTTTGCCTGGGGAACCATGTATGGGGTAGGAATCAACTCTTCTTTACCTTTTGGTGAATTTTCTCTGTGCAGGTTTGAGCTGACATGCCTGATGAGGTGCTGGGATGGAGGAACACCGGTGTGCATCCTCCCAGGACCAGTGATCCCTCCCGTGCACTGCTGCCAGACACAGCAAGGAACAACCCTTGGGACAGCAACCAGATAAAAGGAACAGCAGCACAGACAAGAGCACAGGTGAGTGGTCGAACTCCAGAAATGCTGGAAACATGAATTTGATGGGTAAACCAAACCAAAGCTCTAAGTTACGCTAGACCAGGTTTAAAAGAAAGACCATGCCTACGTACTTGGGTTACAATCTCACCTTCATCCCTCCACAGAGACAGCCTAGCAAAGCTATCTCTTCTGCAGCTATTCTGAAGAATGTCTTGTAGATGACTGTCTCTTCATGAGCTTCTCATGTTGAGCAACCAAAGGAGATACTGTGATTCTTATCACATTTCACATAAGACTTCACATAGTCTTAGAGAAGATAAACAGACAAGCTGCATGTTCTGTAACATTTGCTTTAGAGGTTTCAGTGGTGAAATGTTTGAAGCCGTTTCAAAACTAGACTGATGCATTGTCTGAACATTTTCCCAAAATAACCAAGATGCTCAAAGATCATTGCTTTTACTGTAGATGCAAGGCCCGTACCTCTGCCAAGGGGCTCTGCCCTGGCCACAGAAACTGGAATTTTGTCACCACAACCCTTCTCTTCAAGCCACCAAAGACTCTTTAAATGTTAAAACACAATTATTCCTTCATGGGGTGCATTATTCAGAATGCAGCCTCTCAGCTTTCCAACACACAAAATCCACAGTCAACTGCAAAGCTCCAAAAGGCATTTCCAGACCAGCTGCAGGGTTGGGCGATGTGTAATACTTAGGAAACTGCTACAGAAAATAAGCATATTTGAAAAACACATGGAGCTCATGTTACCAGCCTCATTTACATTACTAAACCACCTAAAGCCATGACATACCAGTATCACAACGTGTCTCTGTCAGTGATCACACAGATCAGGAGGTCAGATGATTTCCCAACTCCACTACTATCCAGTTTGTGCATACAAACAAGCTCAGCCGAAACCATGCTCCAACAAACAAAGTGAAACAAACTATTTACAGCAGGAAAATACTGCAGTGAAGTTGTTCACTTCATCACTGATCTGTGCCTAACATCGCTGTTGCGCTGCAGGGTTATTTTCAGACATGTGACAAATAACAACCAAGGCTATTTTTCCTCGTATAGATTCTTCCACGAAATAAACATTGTCAGTTCTTCATCCAAAAACGCTTTATGTTCTGACATCAACACTAAAGAAAGGTTCTTGAAAACCTTTAATAAACTTGTAAACTGATTTTTCTGGGAAACCTGGAGCACTTGGGTCCCAGTGCACTCTGTTTTTAAAAGCACTCTTCTCTCAGGTGGTTCAGTATCCCCCAAAGAGCCCTGCTGTCACCAGTGCCTGGGAGTGGTTCACTTTAAAGTTTTTTGTGCATGTTTTTCCATTTTCAAACATTTAGTAACGCAGAAAGGCACAGACTGAGTGTCACAGACTGGATCCCCAGGTGTCCTGATGCTCATGGCACCTTCTGGGTGCCCACCCCTCAGGCAGCTGCTGCCTTCTCCTCCACAATTCAGGATTTCCCAGAACTACTGAGTTCATTATTAAGAGCACTGAAAACAGCATCATCCCATGCTCTCTGTGCTGTGTCAGTCCAGGCAGAACTTGACTGAGCTATGAGGATACCTCCCTCTAGAAAGGGATGGCTCTGTCCCACACTGTTCCACGGAGCCAGCTACTGCCCTGTATTTCTATCTCTGTTCATATCTGAAGCATTAATAAATACCATGTTTCATTTTTTCACGTTTGAAACCTCTTTCTGTTATTGTTTAGGCTTTTGGAGAGGTTGAGGGGGAAAATTGGGGACTGTCCACAAGTGAAAGTAATACCTTGTAGTTTCATTATTTACTCATCTGACAACCGCATGGAGTCAGCGAGGCTTTGGCTAACACAACCCCCAAAAAAACCACACTTTACAGGCATTTTTTATTTTGTTTTTTTCGAATGCAGATCACATTCAGTTAAAACTCTTTAAATCAAAGTGGTTGTGAACTGTGTATGTTTAATTTTCACTCCTCATCTCTGCAAATAAGAATATTCATGTCAGCACTGCTCTCCGAGGGTGATACAGGTATACTCTAGGCTTTCCAAATCCCTTCCTTCTTCCCCTCCTTTTCTTTTTTTTTCCCTTGACCACAACAAAAAGTTTCTGGCCTGAAGGACTGTACAGGGCTCCACATTAATAAATACACCAGCAGGAATGTTTGCAAAGACTCTCCAAATCATACAAAGGCTGTGGAGGAGAAATATAACTCAGTGCACTGTTCCCACTCCCTGCTTCTAGGCAATTTAAAGCACATTTTGTTTATTTAAAGCACACCTATTAAAAAAACAAGTCAATTCTCATAACCTTTCCTCCATTTTCACTCATTTTCTACTCAGGTGAGCACCTGCAGATCATGGACATCAGCAGGAATTCTGCCTCATGAATGAGCAAAAAAAGGGATCAAAATAAACACACTGGGTTTGATTCTGTATACATGAATCACCATGATTAAAACCAAGCTTGTTTAAAGCAAAAACTTCCTCCACAAGCACTTATTTTTCCACACTGAACATCCATAATAAACTTCTTAGATTTGTTTGTGCCCATTAAGTGTGAAATTTAATATTTCCATACAGTAACAAGTGTATATAATTAAATATATAGGATATCCAGTAGAGCCAACTTAAGCATTACAAACCATGCCAACTTGTGCACTTCCCTTCACTGTTACAGTTCCAACCACGGCATTTCAGTGAAAATTTAATTTCCTTTTTCTCTCTTAGAAATAGCAAAAAAAAAAAGAAAAAAAAGAAAAAAAAAAAAGGTGGCATGTGTTAAAAACATTATTTTTAAACTCCTCAATTAGACTTTGAGTCTCCACTGTAGGCGGGTGAGCAGCACGAGGGGTGTTGGGGTGAGGGGGTAACACCCAGCTCCTGCTGCAGCTCCCGTTTGGCTCAGGGCAGGGAGCTCCCCTTGGCTTCCCTGCCCACATCTGCTCCCTCTGCAATCACTGCAGCTCACCAGGGAACACAACTGGCTTGTTTTATTATTTTGCAGGAACCCTTGAATTAACAGGATGCAAATGTTAAGCGGGCTCTGAAGTCGGCTGATTTGAAAACAGTGTTTCTCATTTCCCCAATTTTCTTCTTTCGCTTGTTTGGTTGGGTTTTTTTTTTTTTTTCAAATGAAAATGTTCACTGGGAAAATATCTTAAATTTCTTTTTCTGCTTTTTATTATGAAAATCTTGCTCTTCCGAAACTACAGTAGTTAAGTGTCTCTAAATAGCGCCAAAATACGTTTTTTTAAGGCTCTCATTAATATCATTTAATGAAATATGCAAGTACCATCTTAGGCACAAGCTTCATTGAGAACTGTAAGTCTGATCCAAACACATAAGTCAAAAGAAAACTTTTTCTAGGAAGTTTAGCGGTTTCTGGGTCAGGTATTTTGCATGTCAAGCACCAAAGCTGACGAATTTCCGACTCTTTTACTAGGAAATTATCATGGAGAGAAGCTGCTTTCTATATTAAACAACTGAAATAGCTGAATATTTTTAACTGAAATAACTAGAAAAAACATAAGGCATTTTGCAGAAGACCAAGTTTGGAAAATACCAATCCAAGCCACAAATACCCAGCACAAACATAACCATGCAAATAAACCAGTTAGAACCAGCAGCAATCACTGTGGCCATGCTGAACGGAAAACAACCTCTTCCAGCTCCTCACCTCTGAAGGGCAAACGAAATCTCTGAAACCACTTCAGCCCTAAGATTTCTAAGGCAACAGCAGTTTCGCTCACCTTAAATCCAAATTTAAAGACATTTTGTGTTGTTACAGGCACCCTGAGGATGATTTTGCGTGGTAGCGAGATGAAAGCATATGCACATATTCTCTTAAGCACAAATGGAACACGAAACATGGCAGAGTAAAGGTTAAGTAGCATTTGACTGATTTTTACCTCATGGGAACTATAATTTACACGCCGCATTCATCCAAGGTAAGAGGGTTCAAATGGCACAAATTAAAAGCCTGCAGTTTCCTACTTCTGTTTTTAACATATCATATTGATACACGGCCAGTTTTTAAAGTGATAAAAGGTTTCTATCAAAATATCAAACAGCAAGAAGATGCACTATTTCTACACTGTCAGCATTGCTGTGTTTTACTGCATCCTTCCTCACTCCTTACAGCCACTGTCGATGATTATAAAATAGTAACAGTCCAGATGCAGTCCAAAAGGACAAATTAATCTTCCAGACACCCAGCTCTTACAATCAAATGCTGGACAGAAATTTCCAGGAAGAGAAATAATTAAATTAATGTGGGTTAAAAAAAAAAAAAAAAAGGCAACAAACAAAAAAAAAAGGCAGCACAGAGCACCAACAGCTACTCCAGAGACCTCTGTCTCTGTCAAAGATCTTTCTGGAGGCAGGACTAGGATACTCCTGAAAACATTCCCCAGCAGCTCTTAAGCACCCAGCAAGCATTTACTTGGAAAACGCCATGAGCTTTTTCATGTCTTATTTTTTTGCAAATACTCATCAATGGGCTCGGGGCATCACAAAACCAGCTACAGATTCTATTGCCAAAAAAGCATGAATGATTTTTATCAGCAAGGCAGGGAGATGCTCAGCAGAGCTTTGGCAAAATGCCTGCTTCCCATGGCTACTGCCCTCAGGACTCTGCAAGCCCTCTCTAACATGCACATCAACGTGCCTGGAGCATCTTTGGGATTCCAAGCACTGTGCTACCACAAATCCTGACTCCAGCCACCTTTCCTTGACAACCAGAGCAGAGACCTGCAAAAATTGGGAAATACAGCTTTTTCTGGGTCAGTAAGCCAGTGTTTTTCCCGCGTCTGATTGGCTGGGGCAATTCCACTTCAGCGTTAGTGTTGACAGAAAATATGTGCTGAGAATTTCAGAGTTCAGGATGTTCTTTAGTCATTTTGGTGATTTGATGTGGCACAGGAAATATTAGTGCATATTCTGTATTTTCAGTCACACTCACTTCACCATTCTTATTAAAAAAAAAAAAAAAAAAAGACAACAGAGTCAGATCACTGAGAGTGAAATTATGAGCAATCTAACAAAAGTCAGAGATGGGGGAGGAAGGTGATAAAGACTCAGCCAAATGTTAAACTACTAGTTCAGTCTGATATTTTAATTTCTATTCAGCTTTTATTAAACCTGCCTCCAAATTAGGCAGTTGATGAAGAATAAGCCCTGCAGTGATGCTGCCTGTGCTCACTGGCCCCTCACCCCACGCTGTGGGTCCTGACTAATCTCAGCACTACTGGTCTTAGATACTTTCGATACCTTGGCTGTGAATTTAATATAAAACTAGATAAAGATAAGCTACCTTTCACCAGATAGAACAAATCAAGATTTCACTGCTCCTTTCAGCAGGACTGTGAATTTTGGACTTGATCAAAGTGTACTTGTGACTAATTATGTACTGAGATCACTGTATCAGCTGCACTGGGCAGTGTTCCCCTCCCCTACTAATCAACACATCTCTGGCATTCTCATCCCAATACAGAATAAAGCTGTTCTTCCTCTGGCAAAAGCCCCAAAGTACAGCTGTTGCCTCTAGTATACAATTTACAGTCCTCTGAACCACCAGAAGGGAACGGAGCAAATCCCAGATGCAGGATCTCCCCCAGCTGATTTCTGCCATACAAATTACTGAAGATGGGCTTCACTTTTCTTTCTGTTGAACTGGCAGAGTGCTCCACATCTTTAATATTAATTAAGTGCCTATTTTTGTTACAACACACAAAGCTCCAGATAAAGGAGTTCATCAGAGTCAACCAAAAATATCATGAAGTTTAGTGCACATCTTCTTTCATTTAATAGAATCACAGAGCAGTTTAGGCTGGAAGGGACTTTAAGGATCATCCAGCTCAACCCCCTGCCACGGGCAGGGACACCTTCCATTATCCCAGGGTGCTCCAAGCCCCATCCAACCCAGCCTTGGACATTTCCAGGGATGGAGCAGCCACAGCTTCTCTGGGCAACCTGTGCCAGAGCCTCATCACCCTCACAAGTGTTCAGTTTCTTCTTAACATCAAACCTAAATCTCTCCTTGTTTAGTTTAAAACCACTGGCCCTTTCCTATCACTATCTGCCCATGTAAATAGTTGCTCTCCCTCTTTTCTATAAGCATCCCTTTAAGCACTGAAAGGCCCAATGACGTCTTATCTGACCCTTTTCTTCGAACAATACTTTCTTGTAAGGTCTACTAAAATCCAGCACAGGACAGAACTGCACTGTAGGCTTCTCCCAGAAAATTGCATTTAAAGAGCATTCAGTTTAAAAAGCAAGATTTCTAGTCATGGCCATGAATAAATGCAGTGGAAACCCCAAGATCACAGTTTATTTCACAAACCACTGGCATCTGCTGGTAGCCTGTGGAGCACCAGCTCCAGCTGGGTGCTCCTGGGTATGCTGCCATCCTCCCATCCCCACAGCACATCCCCATCCCCAGATTTTTTTTCCCTTTAATCCTGAAACTGTGAAACCCAGAAGTCAAACTTACAGTCCTCCTGAGGGAGGCTGGCGAGACTCTGCTTCTTCTTGCACTGCTCTTCTACCCCTGGGTTTTGTGGGCTCTGCCCTGGGGACAAAGCACTGCTCTTTACAGGATGCCCAGCTATAGCTGGCTAACAGAAATAATAGAGAATAATTGGAAAAGAAACCCTGGACACCCACGTATCAAGTCAAGACAGTGCATTTTAATTTTTTCCCCTCCGTTTTTGCATTGCTGTAGGTTAGCCTAATTGATTCGTGTTCTCACCAAATTAAAGACACAGCACGCAGACAGCATGCCAGTGAAAAAATATGGCAACAGCAAAAGTTTACAAATTTAATTTGCAATTGTTTTAGCAAAACAGCTCAGTCCACTCCTTCAGTTTTGGAAAGTAATCAGCTCGTGCTAGAGGAAGTTACCAGCTCCCAGGCAGGAGCACTATAACACAGATGTATTTCATCAGAGATTAAGACCAGTTTTTCAGTTAAGAAGTGGATTTTGCAAGTGAGGCAACACTGCAAATTACAATTCTGTGGGCTCGGGATCCCAGAGGAGGGGAATACTTGTAGAGTAATGCCAGGGAAGAGATCCTGTGCCAAATTTCCTTATAAAAGCAATGCTGGTGTAAATCCCAGCAAAGCCCCAAATTGTCACTTCGGTGCTAAATGAGATCCCCAAAGCAGCTCTTCTTCCCAGGCAGCCACCAGAAGGCAAAACCGGAGTTCCCGCTGCCTCCAGCGAAAGGGTTAAGCCAAGCTTTCAGTCCCCTGGTTCAAACCGCCCATCGAGCACTCCCTGCCCAAATTACAGCAGCGCACACATCCAACAGATGCCGTTCAGACAGGGGCTTTCCTTGCCCTGAGGTACAGTTCAGTTTGTCCATTCTACTGTGCAATTACAGAATCAATAAAACATCCCTTTGAAACTCCCTGGACTAGTGCCGACACGCAGACAGTAGTCAAGCTGACATTTTTTTTTTTTTGCCGTTTCCGTTATTACCACCGTCAAGCCTTCTGAGAAGCAACACATCAAAACCCGGGCGCCGCAAAAGCAAAGGAGGAAAAGCAAATGTAGGGCTGAGGTTTTTTGTTCCTCGTGCCGGCGTCGCATCGCTCCCCAGGCGATCGCACGGTGCCGGGCATACCTGCAAACAAAACCTGCTCAAAGCCACCAAAACAGGCAATGGGAAACGGAGCGCTTCCGAAAAGTGCGTGTGCCCCACCCTCCTCCTCTTCCAACACATCAATACCCCTTTTTTTGCCGTTTTCCTGGGGAGAGGAGGGAATTGCTGGTGTTAGATCGCCTGGCCTAAATGGGGCAGCTCTGATATTTGGGATGGACTTATTAGAAAAGCAAACACCGAGCGTCCTGTTGCTTGTGTGTGCTCATGAATGCGGCGCAAGATGTGGACTGTATGTGGAAGTTGGGAGGTGGGGTTGAAATCTCACTATCCATCTGTTTCTGAGCAGTGCCTGAAACACTGAAATAGAAATGGGAAGCTGCAGAGTGCCAGGAGTAGAACCTGGGAAGAAAGAATGCAGGAGCAGGACAACAAAGAGGAAGATACTGAATTAGCATGCTTAGAATGATTCAAAGGGCAGTTGGATGACCAAGGACAGGCCTCGCAGAGCTTATTCACTGTCCATGAAAATGCAACCTTTTGTCCTATAAGAATTAGCAAAATCTGCCCAAATAAAAGGAAAATATAAAGCTGAAGGTCTTAGAACTACTTCTTAAAATTACGATCTTCAGATGTTTATTTTCATGCTCACTACATAAATCACAATTGATTTTATCATTCATTTTCAGCTTTAAAGCCTGGTCTGTATGGTCATTATCTCACATACCTACATTTCCAAGGGAAATAATACTTAGAATTCCTCCAAAGTACTACTTCTGTACTTGATAAACTATAAAATTTGTTACTGAGGCCACGGCTTTCCCTCAGTGTTCCTCCTCACCAGGCAGGGCATGGGAAGTAGAATGACACACTCTCCCAAACAGACCTGCCATGACAACCACAGATAAGGAAAGCTCACCCTTGGGATAATGAGCCTTTCCAATTTCACTGCAGATTCCTAAATCTTCCTTAAACACAGGCATTACAAACCATACAAACCTCACATCCAGAAGTATCCCATTTGTAAGAGTTTGTCAGTTGAAAAAGGGCAGCACAGGCGAGTTACAGGGATGCTCAGCATCAAGCCTTGGCAATGTATGACTCTTAAAAAATCTCCAGCATTTGCAAAGTTTCTTAAAACTGCTTTATCCCTTATTTGAATCAATCCTTGCTCCCTCAAACATTATATGCAGATTTAACTGTTTGCAAACAGTAATAAAATCACCCATAACACAGCGTTAATTCTGATGGCTCTTCACACACTGATGCCCCAGGCCTCCGGACAGAAGGAATATGCTTGCAAGGCAGTGGTGGGGCAAGGAGCTCTGCACCCATTTCCCAGAGCTGAAAAAGGCAGGTTAAATAACCTCCCAGTGCCCTACAAAGCAGCTGAATAAAAACCACAATCCAACTCTCCCAAGTTCAAAGGTTAATTTATAAGATTATATTTCCTCCCAGAGGATGCTCACGTGTCTTCTATACCGACATAGGCCAAATCATAACTCATTTGGAGAGCAGCTTATTTCGAAGAGGTTTCACATTTAGTGATGAGCACAAGGAGGAGAGAGGGAGGATGTCTCACATTCAGACTCTGTCTCAGGATATATCATATCTTTTTGCCAGACCAGTTCTCTTTGTGGTATAAAGATCACGGGTGTGTTAACTGTAAAAACTCCTTTTAAAGCGACTGAAGCTGAAGATAATAAGGTTGTGTCATCTGTACAATTACTCTGTACTGGAATGAGCATGCTGGTGCACCAGAGGAAGAGCTGGCTGAACACAAAACAGGCAGAGTAACAGAAACCAAGAAGATCCTCGAGCCTGGCTTGTTAGGAGTGACCTAAAACGGCACATTTTGACTCACTCCTCTCTACCTCCTCCATCAGAGGATTCAAAGGGAAACTGCAATTCAACCTTCATGGCTGTAGCACGACTGCAACAAAACAATTTTTTGTCATGAAAGAAAAAACAAGTTGCGAGTGCCTGAATGCTGATAGATCACTTTTGCTTTAAGAGAACATCATGTCAATCAAAACTAAATTCCTTATGCTCATCACAGGAGCTTGCAACCAAGCAATACAAAAATCTCATTCGAGTTCAACCAGTAATGTGTTCAAAGGCTTCCCAATCTGCTCTGTCTCTGGCATCAGCAGCAGACAGAGAAGAGGCAGAAGAGATTGCAAAAAAAAATAAGATAAAAAATATAATAATAAAAAAAAAAATCGCTTGCTGTGCAAAGCAGAAAGGCCTCCAAACCAAAATAAAAATAAGCATTAAAATGTGTGTGTTGGACTAAAAAGATATACAGCAGGTTGAAACGTGCTATATCTTCCTCACTGGTGAGGAAAGACCTCTATAACTCACCACGAGCTTTGATCACCCGTGAGCTATCAGCTATTTCTTTGCTGCTTGAGTAAATATAAGTCATTCACAGCTGAAACATAATTTCTCTCTCTTTCCCCTGCCACTATATGTTGTGTGCGAATATGTCTTGTATATAGGCACACTAACACAGCGTGCTGTTCAAATACACATCAGAGTTCACCAGATGGTGGGGATTGCCAGACACTCGTCGTTGCCATGAGCTCGGAGCCATGGTGTAACTCATGAATGATGTGTCTAAGCTGTAAGTGGGTTTTGCATAGTTACATTCCCCTCACCGACACAAAACTCGACATAAAACTCTGTTTTCTCATTATGTCCAACCTGCAACAGTTTAGAACTGTGAGAAGGCATAAGGGAGTGTTTGGTATCATGGTTTGTTTTTTTTTTTTTCCCCTCCTCCCTGAGACACGGCTCTGAAGGAGCTATTTTCATCTGGGGGTTATGATTCACACCCGTACACGCAAAATTATACAGTTTAATAAAGCTGCGGCCACAGTCAGTGCCCATGTTTGGGCACAATCTAGAAAACCCAACCTCAGAAAAACAAAGGTGTTTTACCAAAAATAAGCAAGGTTTTAAGAGGCAATCATCTTAATTATGCATAGGAAAAATATATGAGATTGCAGTTTAAGTTTTGTGTACGGGCCTCAGCACGTACTTGGGCATTAAGATATTTGGGCAATAAATTATGTGAGCACAGTCTGGTAAGGATGTGAATGTTGGGTGAATTGGCAATTTCCTAGTCTTTAATTAATGATGGTGTTGAGAAGGAATGTGGCCTTCCTTCTAAATTAACAATGCTTTTTAATCAGCAAGTGAATCTGCCTGTTTGAAGCAGAAGGTAGCTCTAGGCTTGCAAAGAAAGAACAGAGGCTCCAGGAAAAAAAAAGCTGGAAACCTGGCAATGCACTCAGGGTCCAACCAGACCCTCTTTACTGCCTCCAGCAGAGCATGTACCTTTTCCAAGGTCTCTAACAACCAGTGGTGAGATGAAAACCAAGGGAAAAGGAGAAAGCTAAGAGATAGGAAGAGTTTCCATCAGATTTGGAAGGGTGGGAAATGGACAACTTGCGTCTGCTGAGCAGAGCTGAGGAGAAACTCTGACCCAACAGCAGGCAGATGCCAGGGCATATCCAACTCCAAGGTGAAGGGACTGTGTCCTTTAGACATTTCCACCTATAACACAAACATTGCAGGCAGAGAGGTCCATCCAACATGAGGACACAGCATTAAACTATCTGGTAACCCAGTAAAGCATTGTGGAAAACAATCCTCTTACTATTGCTTTCCTAATTTATTCCAACAAAACACATTCTGCCCGTCTAATTAATGAATATAATTCACCTTTCTTATTTTTAGCCCATGACAGACTGAAATCTGTTGAACAAAATCGGTTTCTGTGCCATCAATGCTCAGGAGAGACAATTATTTTTAAAGATCAGGGACGTATCCTTACCTATGTATTAAATTTTAGGATGGCCTAATGGTTTAAAACATTAAGGGGAAAAAAAAAGTAAGAAAAAAGATTGTTACAAGCAGCATTGTTATTCTAAGGTTTTAGTAAAGATTGGATGCCTCCAAGGGTTGGGGCTTCAGCACACAAGTTCACTATCCAAAATTTCTTTGAACTAATAAAATCCCTGGAGGTTATCAGATTGGGCTGAACACGGACTACGGTTTTCAACTCCTCCCCTTTTATCTGTAAATACCATGAGAGGAGCTCTCTAGCACCCGAAGTCAAATAGTTTCCTGTCTTGGCTGGGACCCACTTCGGCAAACACTCGAGGCCATGAAAAGCAGTTGGATGCGGGCTCTGGGCAGGAGAGGCCGTGTCAGTCACTGCTGGCTCACCCCGGCCCCGTTTCAGGGAGCGTGTTTCAGCACGACCTGCCTGGGTTCAGTACAAACCCTGCACATTTCTGACTCCCAGACAACTTTCTGAGGCCACAGGGAACACTGTCTCCCTTCCTCCCATGGCATCACCTTCCCCGTGGGGCAGATATGCACCGCATCCCCTTATATTCAAGGTGCTGGGTCAACCCTCACAGGGACAAACATTTCCCTGCATCCTCACCAAACTGTCCTCTCTTCCCCAGGAATATCAGTGAGCACTGAAGAGCCTGAGCCCTCTGGATATTCAGCTCCCCTTGTCCAACAACAGACATCTCATCCCCAGCCACAGCCTATTCAGATGGAGGAAGAAAACAGGGAATCAAAAAGTCCTCTGTCTGGCACAAATGTTCCTGCTGGGAGCTGAGCACACACTGAATAGCCTGTTCATGGTGTCTGTGCTAAAAGTAAGGACCTGGCTTTATTTCTTTGTTGATGTTGATATAACTGAAGAAGCTGAAATAGTTGAAACTGGGAAATCTTGGGAATAGAAGGCCTGCACAGGGGGCAGAGGCATCCCACACACCCTGCACCATCCTTACTGTTATTTCCCACTCAAGGAGCAGAGCAGCACTTTATCCTTTCAAATGGAGAGGATATATGGTGGTGGGGAAGCACAAGTGTACAAAGCAATAATGAAAAAACTATGTTGTGCTCCTGACTGGAGAGACTGGCAGTCTGAAAGGTACACACGCGTGATAGTAAAATAAAAATGCATGTAAGTCCTGTTTGGATAGGAAGTCCAAGTTTAATTAAGGCTAGTTACTACTAGTAACCTTGACCCCTCCCAAAAAATCAGACCCAATTCAATTAAAACGTCTTTTTTATCTTTTTTCTCTTTTTTTTTTGGAGGTGAATATTCCTGATTTAAGCTACTTTTTGAACAACTCTTCCCTGGCTACTGAATGCTCCAAGGCCCTGTATCTCATGACTTCACAGCCTGCTGTGAAATTACTTACAATTTTTACACAATACCAAACCACAGCCATCCTATCACCTTTAGAAGAGATGATGTTTTCTTCCTTCTGGAGCATCTCAGCCTTTTTTGTTCAGCTAGACCAGCTATGAGCAGGATCTTCCACAGTGACATTTTCAGAGCTACTTAAGATGTTTTGACTGCCCAAATTCAAACAGCTCTTAAAAAAAAAAAAAAAGACAAGATTATCTTTGGCAATTTTGCAAATCTCATCCTAAACCTTAACATATTTCTGCAACACGAGGCCCTCGTTAGCCTCCGAAACCGATGGTTTCCGAAAGCTGTGGATGCGTGGGAGGCCTTGATGCCCCGTGTCAAGGCAGCCATCACCCGCAGCAAGAACCATTTCACAGGACTGCCAGGCTGCATCCTGCATCACCAACAGCACCACTTGTCTGCAGGTTCAACTCCAAGAGCTAACAAAGGGGAGCCCAAGCCCAAAAGGAGGCACAAATCACACCCCCGAGGCACAAAGGCTGGGCAGAGGCCGAGGAAAGCCAGCACGGAGCCAGGGAAGGAGGCAGGCTCGGCAGCACACTGAGGGGGGTTGGCTCCAGCTCAGCTCCCTGGCACAATGGACCTTTGGGGAGCTGGATTTCCAGCTATGAGCCCGAACAACTTCATTACTTAATTAAACGGTACTCGCAGAGCAATCCCTGCAAGAGTGCGGGCAGCCCCGCTCCTCTCGGCACGCTCCTCAATGCTGCACATGTCCTGGCCATAAAGTTATCCAGGCAGTTGCTTCCTTGCCTGAATGCCGACTACAACCATGGCCTCTGGATGCAAATTACTGGCTTTTATAGGTTCCTAAAAACATTTCACTGTGTCTGCTGAACAATGTGGGAGTTGTAGAAAGGGCCTGGTGATGGCAATGGTGTAATTAAAAGCTGTGAGTGGGGAAAAAAAAAAAAACATCAGGTTCTTTCTTCCAAACAGAAAACTGGTGAAAATGTACTTCTTGGAAATAGTTTAAAAGAAAATGTCGAAGTAAATAAATAAAAAAAAAAACCCATATTCACCCCTCCCTGTAATCCCTCAAGTTTCCAATAGCTTCCCCGCTCAGTGCCCGTGAAGGAAACCATATATGCTAGAGCACGTCCCTAAGCCCTGTGCTCTATCTCAGAAAGAAACGAGATAGAGAAACTCTCCCTATCTAATCACCAGCCCCGTCTGGTACTAACAGAAGTTACTATCTCTGCCTGCCTGTCAGGAGCTGCACAAAACCCCTCGGTGCTGGGGCTGATATGGGAGCGAGAGGTGCAAGGGCTGTAAAACCACCCGGCAGCTTCGGGATGGGCACCCAACCCACACCAACACCCCTGGGGAACAGCCTGACCCCAGAGAGTCAGGCCCCTTCTCCTGTGCTGGGATGGCAGGAGGACTTCAGAGAAACCCTGCCCTTGGGGTCCTTGGAGCAGCACAGTGCCTGTTATTATTTACTGATGAGGAATTTGGCTCCCAAAATGGGGACATTCTGTGATTTTATCTGCTGCAGGGTTAAAGTCTTGATCTACTGTGAGGGTGGTGAGGGCCTGGCGCATGTTTCCCAGAGAAGCCGTCCCTGGAAGTGTCCAAGACCAAGCTGGATGAGGCTTTGAGCAGCCTGATCCAGCAGAAGGTGACCCAGCAGGTGGGTTGAAACTAGATGGTCTTTAAGGTCCCAAACCATTCAGTGAATCCGTGATTAAAGCAGAAAAAGAACGAGGGGAACCCCTCATCCAAATGCTAAACTATCCCAAACCTTCTGCACACTGAATTCTACATTAACATCTATTTGATGTACTCAGAAGTACAGAGGGGGATGACTTCTGCTACTTCTTCCCTCTGCAAAAAATAAATTTACAGCCACATCAGCTGCCAGTGCTGCTGACATCCAAGTGGGTGGCCTGCATTAGCCATCACTGGTAGCACAGGGACCCACCAAACCCATTCCCAGTTTCAATGTGTAGGGTCAACACTGGGTTTTGAACACATCTGGGCAGGACTTAGTCCCAAGCAGCCTCTGTGCCTAATACAGGAACTTCCTCCAATGGCACATTACAGCATGCTCCAAGTACAGGCATGCTGCACGCTGCTTCTCCAAGCATTAGCTGTGGCCTCAAACAATCAAGAAGCTTTCTTTTTTTTTTTTTTAATCCCCCCCCCCCCCCTTTTTTTTTTTTTGGAGAAATGATCAAACCGGGGGTGGGGACAGAACATCCTGCGTGAAACCGCATCCTGAACAAGCATCACCACGATTCACTGTAAATAAATACTCTCTCCTTGCAGCACTTCCGTCAACTGTCACTGCCTTGGCTCCAATCACCTTTCAAGTCCAAACAGGAAAGCAGAGAAAAGCGAGTGAGATGGCAGATATGAGGTTTAATTTGCTTTTCACTGCAGTTTTCATTGGTGGTGCACTTCCAATTCGTCGGCATTGCCAGCTGCCTGGAATCACTCCTGGACCCAGTTTTTTCCTGTTAACCTTCATAATTGTATTATTATGGGCAAGCCCACAAACCGTGCTACAAAAAGCTGTAAAAAGTGCAGCTTCCACCCTTTATTAGATAAGCAGCCAGATCCAAACCCAGCTGCTGCAGACAGAGAGGCAACGCAGATTTGCTGAAGATGTTACTTCACCTATGTTTTACATAATGCAAGATGTGCCTGGCTAAGAAAAAAAAAATAAAGCTGACAGGGGGGTGCAAAGGGATTACAGGAGGAAATAAGTTTGACCTCAATTTTCTGGAAAACTTACGAAAACATATATATAAATTTGGGAAGATCACAGGCGTGAGGGGATAGCAGTGCTGGGCAGGAGAGCCAAGGCAGGAGCTCCCTCACTCCGTGCACGTGAGCTGGGTGAGGGGTGGGACTGCTGCACACCCCATGGGGTTTTGTACGAGCTCAGGAAGAGGAAGAAGAAGAAGAAGAAGAAGAAGAAGAAGAAGAAGAAGAAGAAGAAGAGGAGCTGCCTCTCGTGCGCACCCCCTCGTGGGCACAACAACCAAGGATGGAGGGATGGGGAAACCACTCAGATGTGCTTGTCCAGGGGATGAAAACTAGAGGAAAACCCTCCTGAACCTCCATCAGACCAAAGCAGAGCACAGCCCCCTCACCTTCAGGAGGGGAGCAAAGCCCTTTTTGGCAGCCACATCCCTCCTGGGTGTGCCGGGATGGACGGGATCCCCTCCCTGCTGCACGAGCAATTTAATTAATAAAAGTAAAACTGAACTATTACATGTAGCAGCAAAGCATTATTAAAAGCCATAATGTCTCAAAGGTTCCTATGAAGTCATGTTCTTACAATTCACTCTGAAGAATTTAAAGACAAAATTACATGCTTGGTAATACTCCGGGGAGCACGCTTTTCTATGTGGCCCATTGTTTGTGTATGATGCATGGCTTTGAGAAAGTGGCATTGTTAAAGGGATCATAAATCACAAAGGGGAAGTTCGATTTATTTTTTTTTTTTTAATTTTTTTTTATTATTATTTTTTAAAGAAATCTCGTCCCAGACAGGGCTTTCCTCTGCTGTGGAGTTTTCAGCTTATTTCAGCAAATGAACTGACATCAGACCAACATAGGCTGTGGGGGTCTCAAGCTGCTCAAATGAACATCACCTTCTTCCTGACAGCCTCTCCAGAGAAATGAGCATTCCACAGTCAGTATCACAGGATTAGTATACCTGATTCCAAGAGAACGTTTATTTTTCTAAAGATAACTCTCCAAGATAAAATCGTGAATATTAAAGAGCAGCATTAAAACTTCTGCACTGCCTTTTGCAAAGATTTCTTGGTGTGGTTTGCTACCTTACTCTTCTTCAAATGATCTCTGGCTTTAGTGTGGTAATTTATTTTTAGGTGTATTTGTTCTGGATTTGGAGACCAGTGGGCTCAGGGTACTTCAAAAGCAAACAGCAAATGCCAAAATCACTTCCTACCCACAGGCACCCACCCCATCCTTCTCCATGCACGTGAATTAGCCAGTAGCCTCCTCCCAGAGCAACCACAATGAAGTTACTGCTCTGATAAGGCTGCTGTACTACACCTCTCACTGGAGCTGAAAATGCAGAACAGTCTCCAGGACACTGCCCTGCTTCAGTTCAAACTACACCAACCAACTGAAAAAAAAAAGCCCCAGGTGAAAACCAACAAAAATTCAAGGGTGTCACCATAAGCCCATCCCAATATTTAGCAGTAACTCCCTAAGAACAAACCACACAAAGCAATTTGCAAGGGAAGAACCAACATGTCCAAGAATGAATCAACAGGGATCAGCCAAGCCAGAAAGGCAGGAGTGTCTCCAGGCTCCAGAAGCCCAACCAGGCACCACTGGAGGGTGGTTTTCAGACACACACAAGCATTTACCAAAGCACCTGCTCCTTTAAGTGGGTACCTCACAGCATAAAGCAACCTCCTGCTCCAGAGGCCAGATCCCAAAACACAGATCCCAAAACACACCCCTGATTAGGTAAAATTGCTCTCTCCCACCATCTCTTCTGACCTGCTCCATGTGTCTGTAATTTGTGTTCTGTGTATGTATTTCACGTGTCTATTCCCACGCAGAGGAAAATCTCAAGGAGCATTCCTTCCTAATGTGAAGAAATATTAAACTTTTCAAAGCAAATCTGAAATACTGGCTGTTACCTTTATGGATGCACCACTACTTCCAGCAGGCAAGATTTCCAGCTACAAATCATCTCTATAAATCACATTGCCCTGGGACTCAGTCCTACATCTCTGCATCCTACTGTCCATATGGCTTCTGTTCTACACACAACAACCCCTCCTATCCCATTTTAAAGTATTTTCCTGGATGTTTTCCTGTTGTAGCATATAAGAAGTGCAAAGCATTCGGGTTTTTTTTCAAATTTAGTCACCAGATAGTACCAGGTTAATCTAAGTGGCCTTGACTCCTGGCTGGAATAAATCAGCACAGCTACAGCAAGTGCAGAAGAATTAAGGAACTGTGTCAGTTTATGCCAGCTAAAAATCTGACCCCATTCATCTGATTTGCCTCGAGATAGTCACTACAGTCAGAATGTAAGAATAAATTAGCATGGATTAAACCTAGGAAAAACCTGCTGAGGAAACTTGACTTTGTTGAAATATGCATAACTGGTGTTAGCTTCACTTGTAATTGTGCCACTTAAGTCATGTGACCTAAACACCATTAACTAATAGGACCAGTCCACTACTAGTTGTCCCTAAATATAATAGAAAAAAACCCAACCTTTCTATTTAAGGACCAATTGATCACAAATTTACGATGGTTGACTCAAGAAACACACGGCACCTCCCTCTGCCAAAACATCTGCCTCCTTCAGGAGAGCTGACCTCATCCAGCACTGGTGGAAGGTCTCTGCATTATTCTTACAGTATTGAGTATTCACCTGCCAACACTACACGAAGGAACTATTTATGCTCCACAAAAGGCTTGGACATAGTCTGGAACACGGGCAGAAATGAGAGCGCTAAATCAAGCTAATTATTTTGAGACCTTCCAACTAGAAACATTATTACAATAAAATCCACGTGTTTCTCCCAACTTGTGCACCTTGCAAAGGATTTCTGCTCTGTGTGTTCAAAAAGGCCATCATACGGAAACAATTACAGCACACAAGCTTAAACTGACTTCTACCAATGCAAGGACCCTTGACCCATCTTTATGGGCATTTTAAATAATTTATGTGCAACTTGAATGCAATCTGCTCTACTTGACATCTCTGACCCAGAGCATATCGAGGTTTATGTTGGGTTTCTTTAACACTGAGACCCTGTCAAGGGAAGATGTGATCTATGCTGCTACAACAGGAGCTCCTCTCCACCAGCCACTGAAGCAGGGCTCTACCAATCCCTGCTGCTGCCAAAATGTTATGGCCAAAAAAATGCTTATTTTGCTTTTCCTTAGGGTTTCCTGCAGGCAAGCTCACTCTTTTCTGGCTCTGAAAAGAACCAGAAAGAGCAGGTGGAAAGGGGAAGGGCTTCACCATGGCCTGAACCAGAGCACAGCCACAGCTCCCATGGAAGGAAGAGCTCATTGCAAGGGACACAGCCCTGCTCCTCCCGGAAGGGAAAATGGGCTTTTGAGGAAAGGATAAAAAAAGCCTTAATAATTGGTCTTTACCTGGGAGAACTGATTAGCCAAACATACTTCCTGGGAGCTCATGCACATCAGTGCCTGTGCCACGTACTCTGCAAGGGACATGGAAAAGCCAAGCCAAGGGGAGAGTAAATCCCTCCAGGGGCAAGCAGGGAGGGCAGAAAGCAGAGGGGATGCACCTGCATGGATGGGGGGACACAATGCACAGGGGAAGGGGCCTGAGCCCCTCTGTTTCCATAACTGATGGGCTGAGACCACCCCAGAAGGGGACTCAGCCCCACCTCACCTACCACAAGTCCCCAAATTCATATGGATCCTGTTGGAAAGGAGCTGAGGGCTGCCAGGGGTGATCACAGGAATCCTGCCTCTGTAATTCCAGCATTTGAAGCCAAGTGAATGAGGGGGCACTTTTGAAACGTGCAATGGTTGGGTTGGAAGGGACCTTGAAGGCCATCAGGTCCAACCCCCCTGTCACAGGCAGTTCACCTTCCACTCTGGACTCCCTGCCTTTATCTTCAGAGGATTCTCGTTGGTAACCACAAACTAATCCACCCCAAGCAGGAGCCTGATTTAAATCAAAGTGATTTGAATCACTGATTCTAATCATGGTTTATATCAAAAAGCAGGAAACATGGTTTAAATCATTGATTTCAATCTTGTTTTGCATTTGTGCTTTTATATTTATTTTCTTAAAGAAACATCAATTCTAATTGGTTAGCAACTTAATAAAATATGGCCTTTTCATTAACTTAATTTTTCTGTCTGCTAAAGATGATAACAGGTTGTTTTCACATTTATTTGCATCCCTAAGTTTTAGGCTATGACTGTGTTAGAAATTATGACAGTTTTTATTAGTTGGCAATTTTAGGATTCATACTGATCTTTATTTGGTTGAAAAATAAAACTGCAAGAAAATGAAAATAACGTTTTTATTTATTAAATGAAGGTTGTTTAAATATGCTGCACACATAACGAGTTTATTCATTTATGCATGTAAAACACTTACTGAACATGATCTGTTGTAAGAAAATGGAATATATTACAATGACAGCAGTATTAGATCTCAATCTTCCACACCTTTATTTTATTCCTAGATTGGAAAAGGAGAACAAGGTCTCCTTTTCTCAGATTTTACTGAATCGTCAAAGGAATTACTGAAACTAATCATTCAGCCCTATCTCAGTGAACACTGAAACCAAACTTCATCCACAGAAGGTCACCTAAAGCTTATCAATATTCACACACTCTAACACAGCTAAAAAGAAAGTGCCATTTTCAGCTAGGTCTTTGGACTATTTTTTTAATGTAATTATGAAAGTTTATTTTTAGTTTGTATTTTATCATTTAAGCGCAATAAATTTGTTTCAAATTTCGGTATTATAATCCAAAATAGTATTTTAAAACATTTTTTTTAATGAAACATTACAGAATTTAAATGAAAGCAATATTTTAAAACTGCCTAAAGGTAATTCACTTTGTCCTGCCTATTTAACCTGCCGTTATAAATAACTTAAAGATGTCTAAATATTAAGCAGGTCATAACATAGTACAGTCAATAAAATGAAAAAAAAAAAAAACCCAAACAAAAAAAGCCCCACCAAAACAGAGAGCAACAAAACAAAGCTTTTCTTTAACTTGAGATATTCAAATTCAAGAGGTATTAAACAAAAAAAAAGAAAAAAAAGAAAAAAAAGCTGGTTTATTATCTTGGGTTCAAAGTTCTTGGTTCTGTGCTACCTGGTGACTCTGTAAATATTTTGGCTTTGCTGCAGGAGGTGATGTAACACCCCCAGCCCCATCCACAGCTCCGAGAAAGCCCCACCACCCTCACCCCCCACCCTCACAGGCAGGATACCCACACACAGGCCCCCCTGAAACCAACTCCTTGCATTACAGTCTGTTGCAAAACCCTATCCAGGAAAAAAAAAAAAAGGGAAAAAAAGGCAGCTAGAAGGGGGGAAGAGAGGGGGAGGAAGAAAAGAAAAGTCGCTCTATTGAGTACAGCATCTCTACCACACATAATTCAAGGACTATAGCCGGTATGAGTTGGGGGGTAGGGGGGAAAAGGGAGCTTTTTTTATCCTTTTCCTTCAAAGAAACTCATCAGAAATAAACTGCTATTCAATTGGGTAAATCCTCATCGCATTTACTCTCAGCAAACCTAAATAATAAAACAAAATAACCCAAAATGCCATGAAGGAACGATATACAGAACATGTGGTAAATAAAAGTTTAACAAATCCCTGGAGAGTTACCACCAGCACTGAATGTGGCGTTTCTTTCCTAAAGAATTCACAAATCCTAGCTCACAATAGAAGATTTCAAAAATAATAATTACAATCTGCACGGTAACAACTATTTGGGTGTTTCTTTTGGACTTAAAATAAAAACAATCACATGTAAGTACTACCTAAACATACATGCCATCTCAATCAGGAGGGACTGAAATGGAAGAACACACAGCTTACAGGCAACCAGTTCTGAAAATATAAATGTATGCTGTTCTTTAAATACACCTTTAAATACAATTTGGTAAGTTTGGATTTTATGGCAATTTGAGATCCCATTTTGACAGTCTCGTATGCACCACACACCACCTCCCTATAAAAGAACACACATACAGAAAGGTATTCGTGTTCTTGGTTAAGGCAAGATTAACACAACAAGCTCTAAAAAAAAAAAAAAAAAAAAAAAAAAAAAAAAGGCAATTTAAAACAGAAAAAAAGGTCTTGTAATAAGAAGGCTGTTTTACTGTTTATGTTATAACTCTAAGTGACTGGATGTAGCATAAAGCTATGATTATTTTCCTGTGGCCATAATATATGTGATTTAGAGTATGTTTAGGGAAAATGTTAACTGAGACAGGGGGCTGTAAACAGACCCAGAATTTGGGCACAGAAATGCACCCCCATGTGCTAACCCACATCCAGCCCCATGTGTGACTTTATTTAGTGCTCAGAGTTCACTGCAAAGGAGTGAAGCTGTCTCTAATGTCATACAAATTTGGCTATCAGCTGTCCTATGCAAATTGAGCTCTAATTACATATGCATTACTGAGCTATGAAATAAGTCAGTGTGTTGTGGTATGTGAATACACATCCCGCTCTTGTTTTTGAGCATAATAGTTTTCAGTGTCTGCAGAGTGTTCATATCCTGTGGACTTGTCTTTTTTTTTTTTTTTCCTTTTTCCTTTCTATCCTGTGGACGTCTCCTCCCCCACACTTTTTTTTTTTTTTGTAAATGAGACACCTTCTTTTCTAATAAAAAATTAAATTAAGACAGAATTCATTTTTTAAACCTGTTCTTAAAACAATTTGGATTCCAGCCAGAGAGAGATTAAGCAAAAAACTAAGGACTGTTGTTTTATTTTGTGTAATGAATTAGCTTTAAAAAAGGTTGAACAATAAACAAACAACTACCCAAAAACATTTTTGTGAGCTAATTATGTACTAAGCAAGAAGTAATTTTATCCTTATACCCGCATTTTATGTTTTGGGCACTTCTATTTCATGTCCCTTGACACCTTCTCCAATAATCCATCTACTTTATATTGGAAAGCCTCACATGAATAAAACTTTATGGCACTACAGGCATTTAGCCTTCCACTGACATTCCTGGCCTGTTCAATTCTGCAATTCAATCAAAATCAAATCTCAAAATCCTCTTGTCAGCCAGCGCTGCTTTCATATGCCCGAGCCCTGTGTAAGGATAACTGCATCCAATCTTTCCCCCAAGCAGTGCTTATATTGTTTTATTACAGTTCAATGAGTGGAGTTCAAAATTACATGCAGCTGCCTACTACTGTGGTCTGTCTGTGCTACGCATGGACACAAGTATTGCCCACCAGGCTTGAAATCATTCACTTACTGGTCTGGCAGGAGAGACTGCGAGCACTTCACTGTGTGGAGGAACATCCTGCCTGCTAGATCTAAAGAGGGTGATGTTAGCAGATCAGTCCCTTTATAAAGGGATTGCCAAAGCCCTGTGAAATGCAGCTCAAAACGTGCTCGATGTTAAGCATGCGGCTACTGCACATAAAAGCGAAGATAAACCTCAACATGCGCCGCTCATTCGCGGAAAGCTTGTGAGGGGAGATAAAGGACTGGGGAATAAAAGGCATCTCACTGAGTTTTTATATGTGTTTTAAATGACGAAGCTTCATTTAGGCAATTTTTATCTTTTCCTCCCCAATCGTCACACTGAAGCAAAAGGATGAAACAAAGCTAATTAAATACAATTTAATCAGATGAACAATGCAGAGACTTCAGATCCAATAACTTAAAAACTCCTGCAGCACCAGCTCCTGTGCAGCCTGGCTGGAGGGAAAGAGAGCATCACAATTGATCAGGATTTCCACCCCACACTCGCTGAGGGCTGGAGGTAGAGTGTCCAGAGACTGCCTCCTGTGCTATGACCAGGGCTGGGAAGCAGCAAGAGCCATGAGCTGTTGGAAAGGGCTTCATCCACAGGCTGCCCAGCCAGGTAGCAGCACAATCCCCCCGTGTCCAGCAGCAGCATCCTCTCGGCACACACGGAATTCCACTGACACTCCTTCAGGTTAACTTCTGGCCCATCCCATTTGTGTTCAGTGATCATTTTCACTCGGCTTTCCGTCAGCTTTTCACAGCATTACAACAGTGACCCAAATGAAAAGAAAAAAATAAAAGAAAACACAAAAAAAAAAAGCCTTTTATCAAAGGCTATTCATCAAATATGGTACCATGACTAAATTCTGTAAGAGCAGCAAGTGAGAAAACAGAGGCAACACATCGTTAGACATCCTGCCGAGAAAAAGCTCTCTCCGAGATGAACCCCATTACCTTCCAGCACACAGGTCTGAGAACCAAGCTAACCACACAACAAACCACCGACCTATGACAGCAGCACTAAACTGCTCGTCCACAAATCAAGGCTTCATTTCTTTTTCAAAAAAAATAGAGAGAGGAGGAAAAAAAGCCCGCTCAGCTGCTGCGCAACTGCTCACGCGTTAGATATGTAGAAGCAAACCCAGTCATGAGGCTGGCCAGCTTTTGAGGTTTTCATTGCCTTCATTCAAGAGTAGTGTGGATGACTGTGTGTGCATCATATGTGTGCCTGTTAATCTGTTCCTACATCTACTTGCACAAAGCCTGGATGGGGAAATCTGGAAATGTGACAGCGGTGACTGATCCTGAAGCCACCGACTGTGACACTCCAGGACAGAGGCACAGCCCCCAGCCCAGGCACTGGGATACAGCCCACACAGTGCAGCTGCAAGATCCCACCCTGACAAGGGTTTGTGGCCAGGCAGTCACATCTCCTTCATGTCTAGTTATGGTACAATGACAGATTTGGAAACACTTGTACCAAATCTCAGAGTGCCAGGATCACAGCCATTTCAGTCATCTCCTTCCCATCTGAAACCACCAAAGGCACCTTCCTGCACAAGACTAAAGCTCCTTCACTAGAGGTGGACTAGGGTTATGGAGCACCAAAGCCCTGGAGGCGTTCCTGCACAGCTCCCCACAACAGCCCTGTCCCCACATGCCTCACACACTCAGGGCCAACAAGGAAAACCCTCAGAGGAAACACAACTTCCCTTTGTTAAAGCTACTGAGGGCAATGACAGTGAAGGAAGCAGCAATAAACCCTCCATGAGCCTGCAGACCAGGCTTTGCAGCTCCACACATGGCTGAAACTTTCAGTTTTGGGGTATTCTGTAGCCTGAGTCACAATTCCCCTGGGTGCTGCGCATGTACCATGACAGCACACGCACATCTCCACCACCCCCAGGACAGGGGAATACCTGGGCCCCCCCAGGGACCAAACCTGGCCACCAAAGTGCTAACAAAACACCAGCAGAGGAACCCTGCTCAGAAACAGTGGATACGGTCCCTGTCAATAAACAATGACATATCAACATTGCAGAATCCAAAATTGGAGGCAAACCTCTTGGGCGTGCGCTGGGGCTAAGGAGGGGAAAAACCGTCTCGCTCCACATGCACGCTTGTAGGAAGTGACAAAGCATCACGTCTGCCTGCCACCCGAAACATATTTAGCAGCCTATAGATAGCAACCCAACGAGACAGATCCAGTGCAGGCGCCCCGGGTGACTCTGCACCTGTGGCTCTGCCGTGGATCCAGGGGGATGAGAGCGGCGAGCCAGGAGCTGCAGCTCCCAACCGCCCCCTCTATCACCACCATCGCAGTATTTACTGTAACACATGTGACTTAGTGAAGCCCCAGATTAATTAAATGAACTCCTCCATTAATCAATCAATCAATCCAGCACAGAGCAGTTGAAATATTGAATTACTTAAGAGCAGCATCTTTATATAGGACTTTTAAAGGTCTGCTCTGGAGGACCTTATCCCCCGTAATTAAATTCAGCCTCACATGCAGAGGAGCATAAGAAACCCAGAGGAGGCCCTGGGGCTGCGAGAGCAGGAGCGTGGGCACGTTCCTGGGTGGGAGGGAAACATCAGCTCTGCCTTGGGAAACTGCCCCATCCCAGGGGGTCAGTGAGCTTCTCCCAGAAGAAACATTCCTCTGAACCTCCCTTGGAAACAGCCCCCCAGACACTGACAGCAAGGGCTCCTACTTGCTCAATCAGGATCACTAATCAATTCAGTAAGAAAACCAAGATCAGGATTGCCCAATCCTAAGGAACAGCTCACTTCCAGCTGGCAGAGCTGGAACAGGGGGAAGGAGGAGAGCAGAGCCATGTGCTGGTACTCTGGGAATACCTGAATGCATACATAATAGTTGCAAAACCTGTAAAGTCAGTAAAGGTTATCTAATTTTATATATGGTGAAATTTAGGCAGAGAGAGCTGAAACACGTTGTTCCGAGATGTGCAGAGCACCAGTGAGGATGTCAGTAATAAGAACACCAATCTCCCATCATCCTGGAAGCCAGGCACACAAACTGCTAATACGATCAATTTTGTCATCTGTGGGTCCACTCGAACCACTCTATTTGGACATCGAAATAGGAGGAATGAATTCTACACTTTTTCCATCTTCATCTCAGTCTGGATGAGACTGGTGTAGCTATGGTTATAAGTGGGGGAAAGGACAACAGGGGGAAAAAAAAATCCTAGTCCATGCATATAATCATTCCAATTACTAAAAAATCCCTATCATCGGAAACTTCTCTCATAGCATGCAAATTGCTGTTTCCCTTAGGCAACAAAAAATTAAGTTTCACAAGGCTCCCCCTCAAAAAACAGACCTATAACATCTAGGCAAAAATAACTAATCCTGGTATGTCTTCCCCACCCCCAGCAAATATAAATATTTTAGCTATTTTAGCTGCAAGAGTCTGACTTAAGTGGTTATAACTTCTTTTGTGCTTGCTCTTCTGCCTCCAGCCCTTCCCACCACCATCAGTTACCCTGCCCTGAGCAGGGATCTCAGTGCAGCACAGGGACTGCCCTGACTGCTTCTCCCAAGCACAAAGAGAACAGAGTAACAGCCTAGAGATTTTGGGATAAGATAGCGGACCCAGAATCAAATAAAAACGCAGCAATATGAACACATACTTCACTGCTCAACAGTCACTATTTTTTTTGGCAAAGACAATACCAAAAAAATAGAAAAGGCTTATTACAAGCCCTAAATGTAGGATGGCACAGCATGTTAACATATTGCTGTACATCCTTTATAGAATTGCCTCCAAAGCTATATTAAAATAACGTTAAGGTTGCAAAAACTAAGCAACAAAGTTGGCAACATCAACATGCAATCCTGATTTACACCTTTGGAATGAGTATTACAATCAAGTCTTCACTTACACAGTTTTTTGTTTGGTTTTTTTTTTTTTTTTTGTGGGACTGCCATGAAATGCAGTTATTAGACAATGCTTTCCTCCTTATAAAACACCTACTCCCAGTGGCACACACAACTTATTTAGCACATGCCATGCAAATCCAAAATGAATACGGAATTACCAAACTCCTCTCGACCACGTCTCCAGTTCTCCCATTCGAGTATCAACAATGTTAAGATAAACGTTCTCACCTCCACTTGCAAAGATGTTTGATGGCATCACAACCACCTCAAGGCTGGGAGAGCAAGACAAAGCAAAAGGGAGGCTCTTGGTGGCTGCTGGTTTGAGTTACCCAATAACTCAGAGCATCAATCTAAGCCCACCCTGATTCATGGTCTTTATAGGTTCTAACAGCCCCATGCGCTGCAGACAACCCCAAATGGCCTCAGCTGTGGTTGCCAAGCCCAGATCACTTCTGTAAACTGGCCCCAGGTGTCTCTTGGTGGGCATGCAGAAATGAGGAACAGGGAACCATGTGGCAAGTTTGGAGCAACTGGGTTGGGATGACGTGCCAAAGACAAACAGGGCTCTTTGGGAAGAAAAAAATATAACAAGAAAACTACATGAACATGTCAAGAGTTTCACAGGTCTAACAGCCCAGAGGCTTGGTTAAGGCCTGTGCCACCTCAACTCAGACATTTCCCAAATCTCATGTGCCAGACTATACCATCTTGAAGGTTGTTTTCACATGCACCTCTTTTTAATGTATATGATTTCCTTAGAATTTTTTACATCATCTTTAAGAAGTGAGAATTGAAAGAGAAGCAAGAAGCAGATAGAATCAGAGTGGAGTGGCCACCAAGAGATGCACACCACCAGTCACCACCACCACAGCTGACAGCACAACCAGACACTGCTGGGTGGCACTGGGAGCTGCTGGTGGCAAGACAGGGTAGAGGCATCAATCCCACATTCTGAGGATCACTCCAACAGCCATAAGTGTGAGGTCCCCACAAGGAGCACTCAAACATCCTCAAACAACTTGAATTGCCTTGACAACCCCAGTGACTTCAAAGCAGTGTGAGAAACCAGGAGCTCCCACTGCTTCTCAGGGTACCCACGTCCCCCTGACACCCTGAGGCCACAAGAACCCTACATGGCACCACACGAGGAGGATGCTGAGGCACTGTGGGACTCGTCCTCCCCCACGGCACCTGGGCAGGACCCTCCATGCTCAGCAAAGTGCTGTGTGGCTGCCCTGGCTTCCCCTCACCAGTGACAGCTCCTGCACAGAGACACTGCAGCTCTGTTAAAAATACACACACACACATACACATGCACCCATACGTTAAAAAAGAACAATTCTTTATATGGCAGTGAGCTGTGCTGTCATTCCTGTCCATTATGCGCCCGTTCGGGTTTGCTTGGGCAGCTGAAGAGACTTGGTGAGGTCAGTGGGTGCTCTCAGAAGACTTGCCACACTCCCAGCAGTTTAATTTCTGGCCCTGTGTATGCTCGAGGAAGTCACAGGTGTTGTTCAGAAGTGGCATATCTCAGTTCTGTTCAATACTTACATGGTATTATATGCTGGGGAAGGGGCTGCACTAATACACAGAAACTGCCAGGTATCACATTTTCCCCCTGATATATGGCATTCTCCATCCTCCCCAGTAATTTGCACTTTCTTCTCTTTCAAAGACTCCCATAAAAGCCATTTACAGTCAATACAGTCTTATTAGCACCCAGTGTATGTTCTCTTCTCAAAGTACGTGTTTACTTTGACTTCCCCCTCACAGAAACAACAGGCGAGCGTTGCCATTTTATGTCACAGCCTCTCAGAGTCCAGGGCATTTCTAAACATAGGCTAATAAAACAAAAATGAAATTTAAATAAATCAGCAAAAAAAAAAATCTCTTGAGGAAAGCTTGCACTGCAGTTGCTCTGACTAAAGAGAACAGAGAAAGCCAAAAGGAAGGAGTTAACCTTTGTGGGAACAGCATCAAACAGTCGCTGCTGCTTCGGTTATCGCTGCACTGGGACTCGCTGCAGCAAACTGCATCCCTTGGTAAGGCAAGAGCATCACCTGCACACTCACAATTCTCCAGGGGTCACAGCTAAAGCACTGCCCTTTCAATGTGGGCAACAGCCAGCATCAGGTACGCAAGAAAATCTGGTGGATTGAACAGGAAACTACCAAGAACTATTTCTGAAATGTAAATGAGACTCTGCTACTTTCATTTCATTCTTGCCGTAGCACTGTGCTGAGATGAAGTTTCCATCTGTGATTTTCAGGACAGGATATCAGCCATTTCAGATGGCATCCATCAGAAGCCAGAGAGGCACGTTACTCACAATTTTTTGTTTTATAAAAATATTTAAACTCCATTTGATCTTTGCCCGGACAGAGCTTTATGGGGGATTAATTCAGTGCTTTGGGGAACAACCTCGCAGCGAATACACAGCTTTACCCCCACCATCCCTTTTTAAAATTACTATTTTTTAAGAACAACTTGTACAAAGTTACAATTTGAAATGGACTACATATTTTAAAAGACAGTTTTGATAAGGCCATGCTAAATATTGATCTTTTATTCTTACTTTGACTTCAACAAGTTAAACAGTTTGTGGTATCAAACCTCCGGGTTTTGAACACAAGAAAACGTTTTCCCCTCCTCTCACTGAAATTCAAGGACTCTTGGACTACCTGTGAAATTTAGTGTCCATATGCAAGAGACAGCACATCCAGCAAAATTATTTCAAACACTTGTTGTTTCTTTTTTCACAACATTTTCACCATCAGCCGCACAAATTTATCAGCAAAAAATGCTGAAGTCAATGATGATGCAATTAAGCCTTTGATTACACGATGACAGCAAATCGATTTTAAAGCAGATTATATCAACAGTTGGGAAAAAGGAGAGGCAGACATTATGGAAATCAGACCTTTTAATATCTTTAAGATTCCATAACCCCAGAGAGCATCTTTAATTCACCCTCTTTTATTCCAGATGGTCTCATAAAAAAACCCCTAAGTTATCACATTCTGGTAGCCCATGCTAACACACTTCCTATGACACGATGCTAATACGTGTTAAAAACCAACATTAAAAAAAAAATAAATAAAAATAAAAAATTCCAAATTGCAACTATTTCCCCGCTAAGGTGACATTTGCAACCACGTACATTTTTTAAAGACCCCCAGGATACAACACATCACTTACTTCCAGCGGGCAGGCATGGCAGTGCCTGGTGAAGGCACGCTGAGTTACACATAAGTATTTAAGAGCAGGATTTGGCTTCAGACTCCGCATGAAGGCAGGAATAGGGAACTATTGTGCTGCCTGTTTTCTCACAGCAGATCCCAACTAGCTTTGGCTATGGATCCAGCACCGCCAGCCAATTTCAAGGATAAAAAAAAAAAGAGCCTCCGACCCTTTCCTTTCTCTCCCTTTTTGTAATCTCTTGCAGGCACAGCGGCTCCAGCAAGCAGCTCCCCTACCAGCCCAATATTTACACTAAACCACTAAAGGACTTTCTATTATAATGCTATCTCATTGATACAAGATTACTCCTGAACCACATCAAACCCCGTAACACTGTGAAAGGCACAAGCGCCGTCTCAAGAAAGAGGCGCAGAGTGGATTATTTTAGTCTCGTTATTTCAACGGCACTTTTTAGATTTATGTAAAAAGTAATGCAATGCTACAGTAAGTGTTTCTCCCCTGGGGGCAACTGAGTGTCTATATGGATTAAATGTACACGGGTAAACACTTGCAATGGCTAATTATATTCCTGAAAGTACCCGATTCTCCCCATCTCCTAATCCTACAAAATAAAAACACTTCAAAAAAATTTTTTTCAGATAATCATCAATTTTATCTACTGTCTTTGAAACTCTATAGAGATTTTTCACCTGAGAATCAAAAAGTGTTAAAACTCCTGGCTCTTTTAACTCTCTTTTACAAAAGCTGCATGGATGTAAAAACCCCAACAGAACACAGCACTTGCCGTCTCCTCTGGTTGCACAGAACATGAAAGAGTAACCAGACATTTTTATTCAAATGAAATTATACAAATTTTTTTTTAATCTTTTTTTTTTTTCTTTCAGCATGCAAAAAACCCCACCCTATAGTGAACACAAGCTTAAAGCAATCTTTTCCAATGGACCGTTTTACTTATTCTACAATTTCTTACCCAAATTACACAGGTATAATTATTTTGACACTGTAATGAAAAGAAAATGGGATTTGGGCACTGTGGGTTTATCTAATAACACTATTTCTTGCCAGACTTCACAGCACTGACAATCACAAAGAGCCCTGTCCATTCCAATAGGAAATATTTGATTTTACTGTAGGAACATTATTTATTTTCACCAAGTTGCTATTATCAGAAAGGATATGATAGCTGAATAATAAAAATGAAATCAAGAAATTCTGGTGTTTCAAGGCTTTATTTTTTTCTGCTCTCACTTTTGACATTTTCTTCCCCTGGAGAGACAAGATAAAGTGCTGTCATAAATGGGTGACTTTTCTTGTCAAATGACAGATTTGATTCTCCATGGCAACCACAAATCAAGGTGCTAGTCTGAATTAAAGCTTCTCTTAAAAGGCGTCTTTATGTTTATAAAATGAATTTAAATTAAATGGGTATTAGGTACAGTTTTTTACCTCCATTTATTTATTGACTAAGGAGCTCTGTACTGCGTGGAGCATATTTGCATTTTAAGGAAAGACAACATATTGTACTGGCAGATGCACAAACAAAGCAAGTTACAAGGTCATGCTACATATACTAGTTTACAGTACTATGAATGGTATACAGATGGACAGCAAGCAGTTAAGAGGTACTTAAATACTGGAAAAAGCACAAAAATTACCTAGAGAGTAACAGATGAAGGAAATCTCTCCTCATTTCATAACACTGCTTTCTTCCACACACAGTTAATAGAGAGTCATGTAATTGTCACAAACAGAATGCCAAAAGGGAAAAAAAAATGTAAAAAATCAGATGCTTCCTCCTGTGCCCTTATGCAATCTTACTATAGAGCATGATACGCTCTTACAAATGGTTGTTACCATGACTTTCAAATACCCGAATTTATCCCAGATTTCTAACTTCAACTGCTCTAAAAATTCACTTTCTTGAGGTCACAACACATCTGAATTTCTTTATTCAGAAGATGAGTCAGTGGAGCCTCCTAGTTCCACAATTAACCTCCCTTATTACCTCTTTTTTTTTTTTAAAAAAAAAAAACCTGAAACCCAGGGAACCTAAATTGCACTGTAATACTCTCCTCATTCCATTTCCCCAAAGAAATGGGAAAATCTTTGCACAGACGTTAGACTTAAATTTTTAACACGTAGGTAAAGTCCAATATGTATTTTTACACACAAGGAAGTAAATGCTTTCAAAAATGTAGAGAGCATTATTAAAAAAAAATCAAAATACTGCAGGTTTGTCAGCCAATTCTCTCAGTTGCTGGAGTCAAGTGGCTCCATATTCACTGCCCTTGTAAGCTCTGCCAAATTTGATTTTAAGCTTCCTGAAGTTAAAGAAGGTTTATACAGTATTAACACGAGATCTTCTCACACATTTCTCAAGTTATTACACAGCCTTTTATCCAAAATCACAATTTTAAGCGGCGCAGGAAGGCTTCAGTTCAGCTTCACAGGCAGAGATGGACAGAGGATGTCTTCATCCCGCCGCCGGGCTCTCTGCTCCGCTTCACCGCTGATTCTCCCAGAGAAGGTGCAATAAAAAGGAGCCACAAACTCAGAAAATCTCTTTACACCCCAGGTCTGTGCAGGATTTGGCCCCTGCACCCAGCAGCTTGGGGATAGCCCCCACCTTGCTGCTGTGGAACAGCTCAGACACAGCTTTTGCGGTGCCAAGCATGGACCCATTCCCCAAATTGCTGGCACCTGTGTGTAACCCAAAAATGTGCCAGTCTCGTATTGACAGATTTCAACCCAAATATCCCATCTTAGGAATCAGGGGGGAATAACAGCCAGGCTTCTCTGAACCAGTGCGTAAACACTGGCTGCATAAAAATCAAAGGACACTTTGCTAATGTACTACTGTATAAGTAACAGCCTCATTAAAATATGACTAATCTGTAGCAGAAATGTGCATTTTATGGGGTAAGCAATTGAATTTCTTACATTTTTATAGTGAGCAAAAGAAAAAGAAAACGAGTCTACCTATTTCACTCATACTGTAACCTGATCACAATGTTTATACACGCCCATCACAGCCTATATAAATTAAGTCCCAAGAAAGGGTTTGAGAAAATAAAATATGGTTAACTTCAAACAACACCTCCAGCTCAACTCCTGAAAATCCTTGGCACTTCTTGCTACGCACTTCTGGACATTCTTGAGGTTAAGAGCCAGTCTCCTCGAGGTCTAAATACTGAACTTTTAGGGGAAATTCCCCAAATTACCACCATGCACAGGGATAACTGCACATGTAAAATACTCTCCAGGCTGTGTCACAGGCTGGATGGATGCTGTGTGGTAGGTACTGGGAGTATTGTCTGCTAATTAAGGGGATGGAGAGTGACATCCACACCTTGTGGTTAGGTCTTCTCTCCATCAGCAGCATCAAGGTGCAGCAAACCTGGTTAACGTCATACCCTGTGTTTCTGGAGAAAGCTGGGTGGTTTTCTGGGCCCTTAGAGCCAGCTGATGGCAGGGGTTTGCTGAATGAGCCCTGAGCACCAACAGAAAAACCTGCAGCTGCTAAAATTGTTGTTCAAACTGTATTTCAGAGAGGGGCAGCCACAGAACCTTGTGCCACGGTGTCATTTGGGGCGTGCTGCAGCCAAACCAGCAGCAATTCTCCACTTCAAATCCAAGTGTTCCAAAGGTAAATATGGCACAGGCAGAAAAAAACCTTGGAAATGCACAGACTGGGTGCTCCTAACCTTTTCCAGGGGTTGTGGTAGTGCTGGGGCTGCACCAAACCACTCGAAAACCATGATGTTTTCCAGTGTGGAGTAACTCCAGATACGAAAATAGATTTGTTACAGCAGCGACGCAAAAGAAGACAACTTGGCTTTAAGTGCAGTAGATAAAGATGGTTTTTTTTCTTCCCCTCAAGGTCTCAGTCACTTGGTTAGTGAAAATTCAGGACTTTGATTAGCCAACACCTAAAATTGGGGTAAGCAGATGATGTTAAGCCTCCTTTGTGCACTCCATGGGCATTTCTGAGGTGGCTTTTGGCAATCACATGAAATCCTCTCCTTAACCTATTGTGAAGCAGCACAGCTCACCTTTTGTATTATTTCCAATGCATGGCATTTCGTTTTATTGAGCATGAGCTCAGAGCTGGTGATAGTCATAAATTTTACTACTTTAATAGTATATGTTATCTGACATTTCCTAACACTGAGCTTCGGGGTTGGAGACTGACCAGTCTTGACAGAGATGGATACTTAGCATGAGAGTTATAAAGGGAACAGCAGAGGCTTCAGTGATATTTTAAGCAGAGAAACTATGCAACATACTTTAAAAAGTGAAAAGACAACCAGGAAAATCTTTGGTTGGTAATCATAGCCAGGAAATGCCAGCAAATGTTTTGAGATGCAAGCTGAAAATGGGAAAGATGTTTAAAGCCAGCTTTGCTACCTTTAGCAGTGAACTATAAAGCTAATCACATATATTTTTGGGGTCCTTAACGTGGACCAGATGGAACTACACTGCACATAAATAAAAAACATTCTCTGGCTTGTGGGCTGGTTTGAATTTTACTTCATTGGATAAATGTGGAAGACAAAGTCACCAAGTAGGTTTTAGTCGAGTAAACCGTGAAGCAATTAACTGAGTTCCAAAATGCATTTTCATCCATCAGGATCCCTACTGCCTTCTAGTTTTCACATGGAAGTTATTTCAAATCAACTTGAGACCTCACCACATCCTCACCACCTAGGTTTGAGCAGGTTCAGGTGCAGCACCTGCTCCTGAGCTCCTGAGTCCATCTTGGGGGGCTCCAGCTACATCCTACTGAATCCTAAAAAAAATAACATCATTCTTCTCATCAGTTACTTCGTTAGAAACAATACTAATTAATTTGGGGAAATTTGATAACAAGCTGTGGAAATACTTGATGCAAACCTGCAAGGTAAATAAACTCAGGAGAATAATCTCGAATCTCTTTTTAAGTTATAAAATTATTTACTTGTTCTGATCTGAGCAAACATAAAAGAATACCTCTCCCAAGCTCCAGGCATTGTTACCATCAATTAACTAACAATTCCATAAACAATAAAAGTATTACAAAAACAGCAGCACATCCACACCTACACATTAGCACCAGTCAGCAAAAACCCCAACAAAAAACTACAAACAACACTTCCTACTCCTTAATTCCCAAAGGAAACTCCACCCCAGCTGCTGCAATCAAAACTACAGACTTAACAAAGTGCCTGCAAGGTTAAGTGGCAATTTTAGGTGTTACTCGAACAGAAGTAAAACAATTTCAGACACAAGGGTGAATGTAAGCTGAGGACTCCTCGAATACAGACTTTTCCCTAAATGACAATTTCTTGCAGAGAATGTGTTCTCAGCTTCAGGATGCCAGAAGGTGAATGGGTCCAGATGAAAAAAGAGAAGAAAAAAATCCAACTAGACCATGCCCCACTGACTGATCCCAGAAGCAGCAGAGCTTCCTTGCAGCAGCACAGATGTTTTCAGGAGAGAGCTGTACAATCACTGCTCCATCACACCTTGGAAGTGGATGAACAGCTGGAAAAAGCTGGAAAAAGGGATTCCAGTCTGCTTCCTCTCTGCCTCTTCTCCCTCCTGCAAGTCCACACTTGCCTCTTTCCACTGGTTTCTCAAGTGTGTTCTCAGAATTCTGTGGGTCAACACGGCCCTGCCTTGGCACTCACACGCCTGTGAAATGCAGGGAGTCATGCAAATGCACCTGAATATGCAACACCTTCTTTTCTGATTCATTATGAATAGGTAGCAGCCATTTTATCCAGGATGGTGAACATCTCCATTCTTCACTTTGGAAAGGATTCTTTTAAAAAAAATCATCCTGACTTCTTGCTGCTCCTCAGCCCTCCCCCTGATGGTCCAAAGGTCCTTAAGCACATGCAGACCATCACTGCAGGCAGTCATTGCTCCAGCCCTGAAGTCAGGCAGGCACTGAAAGGGGACAACAACCTGCAGAAATGCAGGCTGAGATAAATTATGCAAATATATCACGCATCTGGAAAATGATGTTTTAAAGCACAGCTTCACTGTTCAGCTGACAGCAACCAGGCCCCTACCTGGTAGTTCTCCTCCTGAGTATCTTTCCTCTGTCAAGTGAATACTCTTCGCCCCCCAAAAAACATTATGGAAAAATTCAACTGTCCCCTGGGACTTCATGTACATTGTTACAATAAGAGAATCAATTCAGTCTTTAAAACTGTGAAATACAAAGATTCTCATCCTGTTTTAAGTCCAAGTTTCAATACAAACTGAGCTTTGAACCCTACAGGATTTCTTCCCAAGAGCAAGTGACCTAGGGGAGGATCTCCTTCAACATATATGCAATAACAAAGTAAAAAGTACTGACTATGACAGAGGAGGATGATTTATGAAACACAAGTGTGTGAAATAATTGTTTACCTTCATAACAAGCAATTTCTTCTTGGGTTTTTCGCCGTAAGTGTAACTTTCTCCCCAACAGCAACTTCTTAAAAGATGTTTGTCAACTTCTGTCATTCACAGATACACAACAAAGAAAAATGTATATCTCTCTAATGAGATGCACAGCCAAGGACGGTTGTCAGCATCATAGCACCGCTGTTGTGACATGTATTTCATTTTATTCAATACATAACGGGGAAGCTGTGAAACCCAGCAGTCCAAGCAACGTCCAAACAAGCATTAATAATGCGGTGAATAACTGATCATCACTAGATGGTTTTCAGCAAGATAAAGGGTTCTCCCTCCCCCTTTTAAAAATATCCTCGGAGTTGGAAAACAAAGAGGCAGAAGTCAAGGGCTGCTGCCTGCTGCCTCCCACGATGGGCACACATCCGCAAGTGCCAACCTGCTCGTGGCTGAGCCCGTCCTCGTGCGCCGCGGATTTCAGCACTGCACCAGGAGATTGCAGCAGCACAGCAGGTGGAGCAGGGGGCTGAGGGAGAAGCAATTAACGTGGGTTGTGGTTCCCATTTTTCAAGGTAGATGGCAAATTCAGTTTCACAGGCATGTACAAACTCGTGTACGAAACCCACCGCATAATACAAGGACATCTGTGTTTACCAAAGTAATCATTATTGTTTAATGTGTATTTTTTAGGCCATTTAACAAATAACTTTAGCTCTGATGAACATGGTGATTTTCATGATAGACTTAAAAGGGAAAAAAAAAAAGTTCACAAGAAATGTGGAGCTGCTAACATGTGCTAAGTATTAGGACAAGAACCACAGATTAAGGGCACTGCTTTGACCTCACGTATTCTCACCCCCTGCACGCTCAGCCAGCACGGTCCAACAGGGAATTGTGGTTTGCTGCCTTGCATCAGAACCTGAAGTCATCCCTGTGCTGCCTCCTGCCCCAAACTTTGTGGACACACACAACCAGGGAGGGCAGCACCCCATCAAACACCACGAGCAACCACGGGACTAAAACCCCACTGCTTTGGGACTGACCCCACAGCCAGGGCTACACCCACCCACAGCCCCCAGAGCTCCCTGTAGTGAGCAGAGAGGTCTTCAAACCATCCCCACCACCCTCACAGCCACAGGGAGACTCCCATCCCTATCCCTGCTTTACAACTGAACACCATCACCTCTGCCCCACGCAATTCCCTGACTGTGGGATCGAGCCCAGAGGGAACATTCCCAACCCTCGGGGGCTCCATGGGGAGCTGCAGGCAGGCAGGGCTGGCAGGCAGGGCTGGGGGAGCTCAGGGGAGGAGTGAGCCCAGCCGAGACCCCGCTGCATGTTCAGTGATTATAAGATTAGTGTGTTTTTATTTAAAGTATTACCCGTTAACATCCCGTATTACAAAAGTAGCACAACAGTATCGACAGACTGTCAATATTAATAGGAGTGTCTAATGTTTTATCAATACTAATTTAATTTCTGTTATCTGCAGGCTGCAGGGCCTTTCTGAAGAAACAGAGGAACAAGAATGAGAAAGCCAAAGCAGTGACACAACAGGAAAACGAGCCATTCCTTCAGCTTCTCGATCATTCAGTGGCTCCCTGCTGTTAGCACAGTTATCCTTGCTGCTTCTTTTGAGCAAAAACACCAAGAACAAAACCTGCTGAGGTGTTTTTCTTCCAATATCACCAGAACCTCCACTTTTTCTTTTTGGCCAGAAACCATCCTTGCAGAACAGCGTTTTTCCTAACTACGTACACCCAAAATCTGTAAAATAAATGTGTCAAACAGCAATTACAGGTTGGATGAATAACTCACCCTTACAACACAGAGCTGATTCACAAAGGAGAATTTCTAGACCAGTGAATGACCCAGTCTCGTACAGACTTTAAAGGGCCACATGGAAGATGCATATTTTTCATTCTACAGCCAAAGTATGTATTTTTAGGATAAAACTTCTTGAAGACTTGTATTTTAATGAGGTTTAAATAAGTGTCCCTAAGAGCCCAAGGCAAGGAAATGTGTTGGCAACTCTGCCTGAGGTGGTAGGTGCTGTGAGGGGCAAGACTCCCTGTTCCTTCCAGGGAAATGCTCAGCAAGACCTGGATCACAGCCCCACCCCTGCACTTCCCATCACTACTAAGGCACTTTGAAAGAGAGAGGAAGACAGGTCCACAATGACAAAATGTCAAACTGAACAAAGCAACTGAGCTAATCATGTAAACATTCATTATTACTAATATTAAAATATCCTGTTTTGCATTTTCTTTTTGTGACAGAATGAGCAGCATCTAAGGACTCAGAATTATCATCTAAGAACTGTGTAAAAGAGGAAACTGTCTAAAATGAAGACACAGTACCAAGGAAGAATTTTTCTCTTGCTTTAGCACATGAATGATCCCAACTGTACTCGCTACAAAGCATTAAGTAGGAATGCAGGGGAAAATATTCTTCTCCTTAACTATATTTCAAATAGGTGATTTATGGTTTTCAAACTGTGAAGGAGAGAAGTGGAAAAGAAGGTATTGGGGTAGGAAATTGGCTTACCTCGTGATACTCCACGATGTGTGACCAGTTCCCACAAATGGGTGAATCCTCCTTCCCTCATTAATGAGGCTGCAGATTTCCTGGTCCCCCCTGGCCACCTGGAGCTCCCCCACCCCACCACCAGCCATACTTTGAGCATTTTACATCACTGTGACAAATTTCAAAGAGTAATGATACCCAAAACTCCCCTGAGAATACATCCAGAGGGTGCTGAGCGTGGGACAGCAACTCCAAGATGCCAGAGATGGGCTGGGTGGGTGACAGACCTCCCCACCACAGTCCCTGGTGCTGGACCATGGATGGTGGCATCATCCAAATCCCACTTTAGAATAAGATGAAGCAATATTTAAAATGGAGATTGGGAGGGGGGAGGGGGGAATCAATTTATGTTGCAATCAGAAAGCTCACTTCTCTCCCCTAGCCTGTCTGTGCCCCTCCCCCAAATTCTCCTTGAAATTTCCACACAAAATTCTGCCTTCGAACAGATCTTTGGTGCTACCCACGTCCCCTGCAGTCCCATGGATTAACATCAGCCAGTGGTTGTGAGGAAGCCGTGTCTGCCAGAGTGTTTCCCAAAACCACAGAAAAAAAGGAGGAAGGCAGAAAACAAGAGAAATCAGTCTGTGGCCTCTGAAAACCAGGGGACTGAGCTGCTAAACAAATCACTTCCAGGCAGCTGGGGGTGGAGTCAGGAAAGTATCTTTGAAAGAAAAAGGAACCAGTGAGGAAGGAACAAGCAAGCAATGTGAGGGGGGAAACTGTGCCATAGGGAAATTAATCCAAGAGGAGTCCCGTAAATTGGAAAAGGCTGAGAATCAGAATCAGGAGTTATTGGACAAGGATTAGCGTAAGAGAGGTGGTTTCCCACTAGGAAATGTGATTTGAAGGCCCCATGCACAGCCCAGTCAAGGACTTCAGAAGAGGCAACACAAAGAAATTACAAGGCACAGTGATGCGGGTTAGCCTGCGACTAAGAAAGCGAATTGAAGATGAGCTTCTGGCTCTAAGCACCCACCAGGGCAGCTTGAGGAATCTGCAGAGGAGAAGAAACCTCTCCAGCCTGCTTGTGGTGGTTTGCCTTTGTGTTTGAAGGCTCCAAACCTGGCTCTTTTGGAGTTACACACACAGCAGCAAAAACAGAGCCATTGATTCCCATCTCCAGCTCAAGAAAGGGATCTGCCATACAGGAATCCTCCCTGCCAGTTATGTCTCCTACCTCACTCAGCTCTTTCTGCTCAATGCCAACATTTCTGCAGCACTTCTCCCTCCTCCACCTCTTCCCAAACCTCCAACCCCCTCTCCTCCCTGCACAGGAGGCAGCTCCGATGGGAGCAGCAGCAGCCACAGCTCATAACTCGCCTAACGAGTGCCAGCCAGAAGTGATTTGTAGGCATCAAGTAGATTATTGTTTTTTGAGAGAGTGGGGAAGAAAAAAGAGGGGCACAAGCTTAAGGTGTTGTTGATGAATGAAGATGAAAAGAAGGTTTTAGGGTGAGAAGTGTTTGTCTAGTGTGACCTAAACCATTCAAACTTCATTTGATAGATGATGGACATTTATTCCCTGCTATGTGTCACTTCAAAGTCTGAGCTTTATATTAAACAAGAAGTCTTCTCCTTCTAAGTTGTTTGTCAGTTTTTCCCTGGAGTTTATCACACAGCACAATACTTGGAAACGTAATCACATTTAGTTGTTTTTAATAAAGTCATGCGGTCACTAGTAGTACATATTAGAAAACGCATTTTATTGTTTTTCATTATGTAATTGTGTGCTTCATTGCTTTTCATCTGTTTTGCCTTGCCGTGGGAGGAGGCATGGCCCAGGAACACCATTTTTCTGGGGATGATGTTCTATGGGCAGAATGAAACCAACACACCCTGCTCCCCAGTGCCACTGCCCCTCCCTCCCCTCCACTCCCCACAGGCAAGAACCAGGCTCCCAATAAAGCTAAGGTATTTTCTGCTCTAAGGTAAGGCAAATCCAGCTTTTCCACCCCACAAGGCCCTACCTGGAGAAGCCATCAGCAGCAAATACTTAAAAGCAAGCAAGGACATGAGGCCCAGCCACAGCTTTAATCACAGAGAAGAGATTTCTGAAGTCTTGTATTCAAGTCACCCATGGTACTTTCTCCCATGTCCGGGATGTCTTTCCTCAGGATCTGGGTTTGCAACTTTATGAGAGCTGATGTTTGGAATGAAATCCTCTGTATCATGAAATAACTTTTCCCAAACAGCTAATGGCACTAATAGTTTTGAACAGGGGGTCCTCCTGCTAAAAGACATGATCATTCCATTATAAATGTTTACATTCCTGCGCACTAAAAACAAACATATTATGCTAATAAATTATGGGAAAATGGTACTTGATGGGATATGTTCCTGTTTAGTATTCACACAAAGCACTGCAGCATTTGACCACAGGGTAAATTTACTCATTTACTACATCTATTCCTTTTAAATGTGCCCCAAAAGTTTTTTTCTCAGCAGTTGCTCGCTAAGATTGCTTTCAATATTGGTTTTTGAGAAGTTCATTTTACTTAGATTCTCTATTAAGAAGAAAGCACCGTGGATTTACTGAAACCATTTTTCTCCACCGGAGTGTTGATTCACACAGGAGCAAAAAGCATCTCATGCTACTCCTGGCCCCAAGCAAGGACATCATCTCTTCTCTGTGTCCTACCCAGAAAAAAAAGGTCACTGCCTTTCATTTGAGATGCTCTGGTCTACCACACCCCAAACACACAGACCTTGTATCAGTGCCCTTCCTCTCTCCATCAGCAGCAGATTTCCACTGCAGCCCTGCTAAGCCCTTGAAGAGCCCACAATTGTGCATCCAAGCTCAAAGTCAAAAGTTTGAGTTATGCTCCATCAAGTTGCTCCATCTCACTACACTTTTAGAGCTTAAAAAAAATTATCAAATTCTATTGAATTTCTCTCTACACAGCTGCATCTCTAATGAACCTCCATAAAAGTTAAAACTTATATTCGGTAATCATATGCAATTGAAACACCATAAAATGAGAAGTCAAGGAACTGTATGTGGGCTGCAATGACTTGTCTTATTGTATTCATTCCCTTAATAAATATATCTTAAAAATAACCTCACAGTCACACATTTGCAATATAATATAAAAATAACACTGGATTCAAATTATTAAACAGGTAATTTAATAGAACAAGAATTGAAATGTAGGACAGTATGCAACTTTATGCTATAGGAGTAAGATGATTTTAGCCAACACAACTATTTTTCTTTTTTGCATTATCTCTGCATTTATAATACTACAACATCCACATAACCTTGACACTGTAGTCACCTTAGTAACAAACAAGTGTAAAATTCACTTATAATTGAAACCCCAATAGGGTGTTTGGTTCAAGTAAAACAAAAATCGGAGGCCCCTACTCTGCTGCTTTTTTCTTAGTCACACAGACATGGGCAAAAAGGATTTAAAAATAGATATATTTGTACACTATTACATCTACAAAGCAGAGCCATTTAATTTTAATTTAACGCAAAATGGAAACAAATATAACACCTTTAAAAGACACGATGCTAAAAAGAGAAGCAAATTATTTAAGTTCTGGACCAGCACAGCTTGGAGAATTCACACCAAGTAAAGGCCAGATTTAAACCAGTCTTACAGCCAAGAGAAGGAGCTGTGCTGGGGACACTGGACCAGGAGAACTGCATGGGTAGAGGACACTCTTCACAGTGCCACCATAGCCCAGAAGTGATGGGGATGAGTATCCCCACCATGTCAAGCTTCTGCTTTGCATAGCTGGTTTCATTTAAATTGGGTGGTTTTGCATGAAAGGAAAAGGTCAGAGGTGCCAGCAGTGCCCAAGAGGGCACATTAACATGCTTGGTCATTCCTTAGCAATGGCCAAGACCAGACCCTTCAGAGAAAGGTACAAGAATTACCTGAACTGAGAGTTTTCACTCTGGAAACAGGGCTTTCTGCCTAACCCTTTGTGAGCTTCGTCCTAAAACAAGAGAATTTATACTCTTCCTGATTTGTAAGATTAAATAAAACTGCTCCTACTCAAGGTACCTGCAAATGTTTGGTAATACCTATACACTTAAATTCTCTTACTGTTTCACACCTAGTCCTTCACAGCTAAGATTTACAGTTTTACTGAACCATTATCTGGTCCTGTTTGAGGGAAAAACCCAACCTCAACCATCTGAAGCCATCCTTCCCATTGCTGGTGTTGGCCTGCTCTTTTCTCAACTCCAAAGGCAACAGCTTTGTGCTCCTGCAGAAGCTCCAGCCCAGCATCTGTGGAGCACCCAGCCACACCTCCCTCTTGTCAAGGGCTGCCATCTGCCAGGGCTCCATCCTGCCCATCACACTTTTATTAAGCCCCTGATGAGCGTGATTCAATTAACGTTGTCTGAAAAGCCACTCAGCTGCAAATGAGAGGTGACAAGGAGCTGAGACAGTAGCAGGGGGACATGGCAGAACTGTTACTGCACGTGGCAAAGTGGGGTTGAGCTACTTGGGGTGTCCAAGGGGTGATGGGCAGGTGTACAGGAGAGAGAGAGAATCTGAAGAAGTGAAACTCTTAGAAAGCTCTTCCCACCCTGCCACTGAAATGGCAAATTGAAAGCAAAACCATGACATTTATTGGGTTGTTCCGTCACCAAGTGCTTTGCCTACGTCACCTAGAGCACACCTGACAAAGAATCACCTTGCTGGGGGCAGGGGGATGCCCAAGGACCTCACCAGGAGATGCTTGCCCAAAACAGCTGCAGGAGTGGGCTCCTTCTGCCGGTGGAAACAAGGACTCGGCTAAATGTGGAGAGCTACAAGTTTCTGCAACAACATGCAAGTCTCCAACATGTGGCCCGTAACGTAGCTGTTGCCATGGTAAAAAATTCATGTTTAGTGAAAAGTGTTAAATCTTGTATCATAAGTTAAATCAGCTGCCAAGACACATTTTCACAAGTAGGGGAATTTTTGTCTTTTCAGAATGGAATGTTTTTCAGTTGACATTGATTTTTCCCTAAAATAAGTCCCCCAGAAAGGAAGCCAATCACACGTGAGGCAGTCCAAGAGCTGAATTACTCTACTCCTTCTCTGAATCATCAACAAGTGTTGTGTGCTAGTGCATGTGTGTGTACAAATGCACTGTAGCTTCATAAATCCCATCCTCTTATACAAACCAGCAGTTATACAGAATTTATTCAGAATATTAATGATCCCAGCAGAAACACCAATATTTCACATTTTGGGTGATGAGACTTCAACAAGTAACTTTTCTAACCAGGAACCATCTCAAAAATTATGTTCAACTTGCCCCAGACTTTTCACAGATACAAGACTGAGCCTGACTATACAGCTGTTTACGTAGGTCAAGGACAGAAATAGTAAGAGTACATTTATTTGTTTTTATGTTTCTTGTTCGGTATTTCAGAAGAGAACAATTGGCTTTAATACAATTTCAGAAAGAGAGACAAGTTAGAATTACTGCAGAATTAGCAAAAAAAAAAAACTCAACAAGAAAAACCCAAACAAAAAATCCCAAAAAATAACACCCAAAAAAAATCCAACCAGAAAAAACTTGTAACTTTTATTCATTTAAAAACTGTTGCAAGGAAACTTGGCAGTTACCAGTTCAAGACCTGTATGTGTCCTTCTTCTAACTATTCAAATTTCGCTCATCCTAGCATCTTATGGTTAATCTTCCATATTTAAAGCAAAATGCATTTCCAGTGGGAGGTTTTCACACCCAGGGAGGACTCAGCCCCAGAAAAGCTCCTGCAGAGGGGTCACTGCCCTGCTGGACAGTGGAGAGCTCTTGGACAACACCGGATTTTCCTTTCCCACATCTCTCTTCAACAACCACAAGCTGGATTTCCACCTTCACTGTGCCTTCTGCAGTGAGGACTTTGCCCAACTGATTCCTTTCTTTTTTACCTGCTTCCAAGTAGCAACAGCCAGCAGCCAGTCACATCCTTGTTTCTAAGTTAAGAAACACTTCTGATTCCTCCTCCTCTCTCTAATTATTGCTCCGCGATCGATCTGCCGTGCGCCATGCCAAATCCGCACCTTAGCTCCTCACCTCTAGTCAGGAAAACTCAAACTCTCCTCCCATCTTCTCCACAAAAGACATTTTCTAGCAAGCAAGCTCCTGCTTATGCTCTCTTGCCTCTCTCTTTCCTGAAACCAGAAAGGCTGGAGCATATTTAGCCCTCCCAGCTCTCTGCTTGTCTCTTTCTTTTATTTTACATGGTTCAGTGTTCACATTCTGCTCTCATTCTGCCTTCTCTCCTTCTTTCCCTGCCCTGGTGCTACAAAAAGACATCTCCTGTGACACCTTAAAGAAAAAAAAGGTCCCTGAATTAACATAACTTGCACTGCATGGTATTTTCAGATCGCCCATTTGCTAATGTTGCAAACACAATTAGGAAGTCAGGGAAAGAGCTTAGAGGAGCAGATGAAAGCTGCAGAGATAAAATGGAAAGCTTTTACCTGCCAAGCACTCTGGTTAGGGTTCTAGGTTGCCCTCGGATCTAATAAAGCTATAAAAGAGCCATATTAAGGAGATGAACAGTTGCACTGCTGTAAATATCAAGCGTGGCTTTTTCCACCCTCCTAAAGACATGGATTTTTGCTTCCACGATTTCCAGGCTGGTAGCCATAGGTGGTGTAAAATCTTGGTATTAAAAAAAGCTCAGAGCATTACTGACAATTAAAAACAGCTTTTACACATGCACAATAACGCTTCTCATGCTTTAAAAAAAAAAATAATATGCATATCCATATTACCATCATAATAAGTGCCACAGAGTGACATGATATGATTGAGTATAATGGTTCCTTTGGAGCCATTATGGTCGATCAGTAAATAATACACTTTTGAAATTGTCTAACTACATATTTACACTTGTCAACTCTCATACACTTCAGTGACAGGATTTAAAAGAAACACTGTAAAAAACTGTAAGAACATTAAACCACAAAAACATTATGCTGAAGTAGTATTAAGGTTTGACTTAAGCCCACAAAAACATGGAAATCTCAGGTTAAGGCCAAATCTCCCAAAATGACACTGTCTTTAGCTCCCAAGCTGTGCCCAAGTGCCTGCAGTGATCCAGGAAAAGCGAGGGATGAGGCAGGGAGGCAGGAGACCATGGGGTCGTGGTGGTCCATGTGAGAAATGAGCCATTGTGGGGGGCTCTGGCCACCAATTTCATGAGAAATCTCCTGGGTGAGAAGCAGCCCGCCAGCAGCAATTCAGCTGCTCAGCAGAACAGCACTTCATGATATTTTATATAAACAAAGCCTGGGCCTTTCTCTGTTTATTCAGATGAAATTCCCAATTAAGTTGAGAAAAATTAGTCTTCATTTGTTTCAGAAGAGGCCCCATTGAGACACTGGGAGTTTTCCCTAGCTGAAACACATGCAGAAAAACTTCAGGCTTCGACCCTAAAAAGGCATTGTCAAAAAAATATGTTAAACAAACATGACAGTGGATCATTAATATCCCAAAGATTCACTCCATGTGGGGAAAAAACAAGACTGGGAAGGAGGATGTTTTTCCAACAGTAAAATAATGGGCTTGGCGATGTCTTTTTTAATTGATAATTTTGTCTCTTGTTCAGCTGTAGCCACTTTTGCTCCAAGCAGTGGTGGCAGCAACTTTATTGGTTCCAGTAGAGCTCTGCTGAAAACAATAAGCATCAAGCTCCCCAGTGCCATCTGTCTTTCTGTGAGGGTCACATCCTGCTGCCCTGGAATCAAGGGGATATTGAATGCCTGGGGGATGTCAAGAGCAGCCCCAGGCCCACGGCACCTCCTCTGCAACAAAAGGACCCCAAACACTTCAGATGCTCTCACTGAAATCCTGAACCAAACTGTAAAAAGCAATGATGGATATTTTCCTAGAGCAAAGGTCTTCCTTTCATATAGATCTCTATCTGTATCTATCTCTTCGCTCAGACTTATCTATTACCTGGCTTGTGAGAACAAAATCCATAAAGGCTTGGCAGGGCAGGCTCTTGAAGTTGTTTGAAGACACAACCACCACACCCCTGTCAAGAGGGAATTACAGCCAGTTTTACAGTCAACTCTCCCCTCGACTGGCTGATGACAGAGCAGCCTCCCTCCACACTCAGCATCTGGGGTTTTACAGCCGCTGTATATAAATGGGATTTTCATGACAAACAACTCTATATTCGGTTTCCTTGTATATCTGAACATGAGAGCGATCTCTTAAGGCTCTGCTGGGAAGAAGTATTAATAAGACAAAGAGCATTTCAGGCTGCTCCCCCCTGGAGCATTATCATGATGACAGTATAAAGACTTTGCCCTACACAAGTACTTTCAGCCCATATCCTCCTCCCCAAGCAGCAACCCAGGACCCCCCTGCGTGCCTGACCCTCGAATCCCCCTCCTCACCATCCCACCACCCAGCCCCACCTGACGAGGACAGAATCTGCCATCAGCTCGTAGAGCTTCCTCTGGTCTCTCATTTCATCAGGCCTCCCTGGAGATACTTGCTTTTGTCTAAATATTATAAACCAGGGTAAGACGAAGGCTTAATAAACCCTGTTGCCTTTTCACTTTGTCTGTCTCCTCTCACCCTACCTCGCGGCTCACGCAAATGTCAGAGCCAGAACAGTTTTTACATCTCCTCGGGTCGCCCCACAGTGATATCAGCAAAGGTAAACAAACTACTGAAGTCTGGGTATTTTTATTTCACATGGCATGTAAATCAGTGGATGAAAGCTGGGAATAAACTGGCAATATGAGGGCAGCTTATTTAAGTTTCCTCCCCCAGCTCAGCGTTCCCTCAATGTAATATAGCTGACACAATCCTATACTAAGGAAAAGAAAGGAAAAACCTAGAGATAAAAATATTTCCTCTGAAGTCAAAGACACTCTTCCTTCAAGGTGTTTGGCCAACTCTTACAGAAAGAGAGAAGCATTTCTCTACCAAAGGCAGAAATCTTCACCCGCAGGAAATCAGGAGGAGACCAGACACCACCTCAAGTGTTCAGGATGGGCACAGGGTTCATTGTGGGATACCCCAATGAGGAGCCCAGACACCATGAGTGTTTGGGATGGGCACAAGCTCCACATGGGAGCAGCAGAACCTGGGATACAGAAGGTGCTCACATCCTACTGTACACCTCTTCTCAAACAAAAGCCAGAGCAAGAGCTTCCTCCTGGGACTCAAATCAGAAAATGACTGGTCCTGTGTAGAGCTGAAAGCCCCTGGAAAGATGGTTTTTTAAGAGCAGGAGCTCCAGCTGCCACCTAATTGTCCGACCAGTGGGTGCCCCAAACCCACAAGCTCCTCACACCATTATCTCCTGGCAGAAAGATGTTATGTGCTCCCAGTTCCCTCTCTGCCTCCTCGCTTAAAGCTTTCTGGCTGCTGGCGAGGAAATGATTCTGCCTTGCTCTAACTCCCTCTCCATCACCTTTCTGTCTGTGAGGACTGGTGAGAAAATGTTTCCACTGCTCTTACACTTCCACATCATCCATTTCTGAGGCCCTTACAGGAAAAAAAAAGGCCGTCTCCCATCTCCTGCTGGTGATAGTTTTATCAGATAATAGCACAAAGCAGGAATGATCCTGTAAAGCTGTTACCAATACCCAGGGGTATCTGAACAGCACCAGAGACACAGATCATGCCTGCTGCATTCACCCACCAAAGGGTAAAGTCTGAGCAGCATCCAAGGGACCTGTCTACTGAAAGAGAATATCCCTACTTTAACCTGCCATGAGCAGTTGTTTGGCTTCTCTGATTTTCTTCATGTGCACTGTATTTTTTTATTTTTTATTTTAAGTTAAAACCTGCTGAAATTTGATAGCTCCAGACACAACAGTGCCAAGGAAAAGGAGCCTCTGGTCCCTGAGAGGGACTTCTTTCCGTGCTGGCTTGACACATAAAATCTGCTTCTTCAATTACGTCTTTCTTCCCTCTTACCTAGACGTGAGGGTGTGAAAACATAATAAAAGCTCTCAGAAAATAAGTTCAAGGAAGCTGATAAAGTATTTTTCAGATCTCATAAATACTTTAATACCAAGATAGCCACTTGCACAGCCCAGCTCTGCCCCTGTGCCACGCCAGTGACTGCAGGCACTCGTGCCTTCCCAAAGCACCAGCACCTCAATCTCCAACATCTAAGAGCTGCCCTGAGCAATAAAAACACAGCTGCTGCCACACAAAACTCCTGCTACAAACCCCACTTTGCACTGTTAGCACTCTGCATCCAAAGAGGTACGGATGCTTTACAAGAGTTTGTGAAACACACACCTGCAAATTCACAACTTCACATCTCTGAACCACTCCTGGTTCAAAATATCCCTTCAAGCATCTCCAGTATCAGTGAGGCAATTTTAATAATGCATTCACAACCACTATTGAGCCAGGGTAAAGCCTTGCAGATAAAAGCTCTGCTCAGGACTTCAAGTTCACCACCTTCCCACAGCAAAATATTTTCCTGTTATGTGATTTATTGGAATACTAGGTATTATTTGTATGACAAAACAGATTACCTGAAAAACTGTCCCAAGAAATCATTATAGACACAGATAAGTCAGGGCTTGCTCTATTGCCACAACAAAAATGCTCTATTTGTTTTTCTAAATATAAAGCAATGAAAAATACCACAGATTTGGTCAGGATACAATTCTACACTAAAGCCTTCAGTTTAGGGGTGAGAAGATTTTTTTTTTTTTTACTGAGAAGGCGTGAAATTCCCCCTTCTCCTGGTGATGAGAAATGCCCCCTGATGCCCCAGCTCCTCCAGGACATAGCCAAAGTCGAAATAATTTTAAAAACTAATATGTACACTGAGTAACATGGTTAACATCATCCAATGAATTTAGATCCACCTACACGGTATAAATATATCTAGATAAACTGTCACCTTCAGCAGAATTCATTAAAATAATGTTGTATCTTCCTTGTTAAATGTAATTTTTTTAATTGAAATTTAATCTTACTGCATTATTTGGTAGATTTTTAATTGACATTTGTAGTAATTAATTGGTAAGCATTACAGCTTTGTCTGAAGAATTTAAAACTAAATTTGACATCGAGATTGGCCAGCCACTGCTGTGAGGTGCCTGCTGGGAGCATTTCATCATCCTCCCAGCCCCTCCTGCTGATCAGAGGTGGGAGATGATGGTCTCTTTCTTACAGTCATGAATTACATTACTAATGTATTCCATTACCACCACGCAAATGTCATGTTAATTCCTGATCATCATCAAGTCATACAATGGTTTCCACGCTGGCACCCAGCCAATTAGCGGTGTGGAAAAATATTCCGCCAATTATATAACTTGAATTGGGTTAAGGACTCAAGAGAAAGCAAAATAAATGCTTTGAAAATACTTCTGAGATAAAATGTAAGTTGACACTGTCTTCATGTGCTATAGCCGATGTTATACAATCTGATAGGCAGCTGCCAACATTCATAACTGTTTATTAAATCTAGCCTCTCTTTATGGTGGCAGCTAAGATCTGTATTTTTACCAATATTAGGTTCATTGTGTTATGAAAAAAGACCAAAATACTTAGGAGCATTCACACCAGCTTATAAAACTTACATTATGTACTTTATTAAATTGTTAAAATTACTTCTTCTCTCCTCCCCCTGCCACAGAGAAAGTTCCACGGACAGAAAAGTTTCAGAAAAACCAAGTCTTTCTGGAGCCACTGGTGCCATAAGGAGCAAGGGAGATCCTGCAAGGACAGAAGTGACATCTCTGGGCTGCTGCCACCTCTCCCTCTGAGCAGCTCTGCCAGGGGATGCCAGGCTGGGCTCCTGGAGCTCCCTCCACCCCACCAACACCACAACCTGGGGGAGCCCACTCCTGCTCCACGGACAAACCCCTCTGCCTCTTGCTCCCGGGTTATCACAAGCAGCATCACGGGGCAAACCCAGCCCTTTCTGTAACCAGGAGCCAGAGGGGAGGACTGAGGGAGGAGAGGGGCACTGCTCCAAGGAAAGGTCCCCACAAACCCATGTGGACACAGCAGGTCCCTGATGTGCCGTGTGCTCGGTGTTCAGCCCTGCTGGCAGCACCACCAGGCTTTTAGTGCCACCCCATTATTTTGATTTGTTCCATTCTTAACTCAATTTATCGTACAAGCACGGTTATCTCCAATTTAAAAACGTACACAGCACCAGCTCCTCAACTTTAAAAATTTATAACGACGAGCAATTTGTTAAAACCTTTTACTGTATCTTTCTGTCTCATTTTCTGAGGTGCTGCAATGAGGCAATTCACTGTTCTGGCTGCTTACCCCAGGTGACCTTTGCCTGCCATAAAATGGTATACAGCTAAACACTCTGCTTTAAATAAAAACCCTTGCCTCTTCGAAAGGCCCTGCGTATTCAGTCAACACAATCAGCAGAAACCACATTTGGTTACTCAATAAGCTGGCAACTTTTAAGGTGGTGAATGAATTCCTGACATCACCAGGGACACTCGAGTGGGGAACAAGAGAGACCGCCGAGAAGTGGCTCTTGCTGCAGCTGGAGAAAGGATCACTCCTTTAAGCTGAACTCTCAAGGAAAACGAGAACAAAAACTGAATTAGCTCGACACGTACCCTCTGCAGTCAGCACATTGCTAGGCAACTTACCATCTCTTGATAGAATTATGGTGGAGGGCTGGTCGTACATCAGGGTTAAGATGAACACAAGCACCAGTTTGGGCCAACTGCTCCTTTCCAGTGGGAATGCTCAATGCTTGGTCATTTCGTGTTATTATTCTGCAATATTTCCTAAGCACCTAGAGAGCCTAATGCATTCAGAAGGTATTTTAAAGCTATTATGTGACATGAAAATTTTACGATAACTGGAAGTAAGTGAATTTTAGGAGGAATAGCGTGAGTCTTTTCCTTTGTTCAAGCTGGCATTTGGAGGGAGTTAACAATCCTTCTTCCATTGCTTTTATTTTTTAATAGTGAAGGTATCCAGAGGGCACGTTACTCCAACACTTTGTCTTTACTCCAGATGCTGGTTGGCCACAGCTCCACACCTCCATAATTCAACCTGGTATTTCAAGTGGGTGCTTTGAAACACTCTGGTGCTTCCGTTTGCCACCTCTGAGACCAGACACAGAGTGCCATCACAAGCAGTGCCACGGGGCTGTCACAGCACCCAGCGATGCCACACTTCACCCATGCCAGCCTTAGAAGGGCCCTGATCTTCAGCTATACCTGGATATTAAAATTCTGACTCCAGGCATTATTTACATTTACTAAAGAGGCATTAAGCAAATGCACAGAGTGCTTTAAATCAAGGCATGTACCTTGCATATAACCCCACATTTCCCATGCATACTTTATAGGCACAAAGAAATAATTAATTACCTAACCACCCTGATTAAAATCAATTGATTCATATGCGACAGAGCAGTGAGAAATTTTTGCATGACTGGAGAAGTCTGGAATTGGTCCCCATTTGGGGATCTCAGTCATATCAGTGAGGTTGGTAATTCAGACATGAAGGAAATGGTAAGAATCCCTCTCCTCTATGCACACTTTGAGCTGCCATATGGGTTTATTCAACTGTTTACTATACCAGTCGGTAAAAACTGAACAGCTATTATAATCTTTGCTAAATGACATGGTAATTATGCTACCTCTGATAAAAAAAAAAAAAAGAAAAAAATGGAAGCTTAAAAAAAAAAATCACAATTCACTGATGTGTGAATTTCTCGGGTTTTATAATCTTTGAATTGAAATGCACCTTCCAACACACAGAGGGATATTAAATATATAATAGAAACCTGAATTTATTTTAAAAAACAATTTGCGCTCCCAATTCCTACATAACTTAATTATGCAGATTTCCTGGGTTTGAAAGATTTCTTACACAGACTTTCCAGTTTTGCTGCGGAATGAGATGATTCTTGTTTTCCCAAACTAATATTGCCCCTCCTCTCCCTTCAATTATTAAGAGAGGCAATCAGGAGCAGGCAGGTGAGAGGAGTGGGCATGGAAAGCTCCCCGTGCCAGGTTTTTGGGAGATGGGGACAGCTGGAAAAGGCACTTGGCATGGCACAAAAGGGACCAGGGGACTTCTCAGGGGTAACCTCACCAGGAAAGGAAACTGGCCCTTAACAGAGGAGGGGTCTCACTCCACCATCCCCTTGAGCTTGATCAGAACAGGCTGCTGAAGGCTTTGTTCCCATGTCCCCCAGGCTGGGCAGCAGCACCAAGGTGAAGCACACGCCACGGGACAGCTCTCCTGTGTACCAGTGACACCATTTTGTCACTGGGATGCAAGTGCAGCAAACTCTGAAGCTGATTATCTGTTGGCAATGGCTCCTTTGAGAGCCCATCATGTGACAGGTGATGGCAAGGAGACCTCTCCATATCCATATTTAATCATGACATGAATTGCCCACATAAGCTTGGGTTAGATCCTGTCTGTCTGCAAGGCTTCAGTTTTGGGCAGCAGCTTTGCCTGCATGACTGAACTCCAGTTTCACCACCAAAGACCTCACAGTTCACAGGATTTGAGGGGATGAAGAGAAGAAAGGAAGGAAAGGAGTATTTTTTTTCTGTATAGGTAATATTTGGTATCGCATTACAGTGAGGGTTGCTTTGGGTTTTTTTAAGAATAGTGGTGACTTGCTTTTAAACACAGACAATACAACCCCCCACCACCATATTAAAAAGGGGAGAAAACAATAAGGGAAAGAGAATTTGTAAGAAAGAGTAAGTGAGAGTTATTGCAAACTCAGGCTTGAAAACTCACCAGTTTTACTTGCAGGCATCACACATATCCATTCATGACTCAGGGCAAATACAGGAAAGGATTGGAACCCTTCTCATGGCAAACGTGTCTGGAAGCCGGAGTCACTCAGAAAAAATGTTCTCAGGAGACTGAAAGACAAAAACATGTTTTAAAACTTCACTCAGCTAGAATCATATCAAAGCCTATCGTTTTCCTTTGAAAGTAAAAGGTGGTTATGAATGCTGGAGCTGGGGGGAGCATTACAGCAGCATGTCTATGTATCAAGCTATCACACAGCAGACTCTATTTGGCTTTAAATAAAACCAAAACTTACAATATTAAGAAAGGTTTTCAGAGACAAATGCTTATTTCACATTTGCAACGTGCTCCTCCGACAGGAGAGCTTATGTTCCTTCTAAATACCAAAATGTGTCACCATCCAAATCCACATTCTGCCTGAAAACATTGTACTGAGCACAAAATCCAGATACTTTAACCTACTTTGCATTATCAAAATATAACACACTCTGAATTTCTGAACTATTTACTCTCTGTCTTCCCTCACTGCATCCTGATAAAACCTTAATAAAATGTAGAATCTCTTGTTAGCATTAATCTTTCCTCTGAGATAAGGAAAAACACATATAAAAACTATTTGATGTTCAGGGTGGAAAGGCAAAAATTTGCAAACATCAGTTAAGAAATACCAATTAGTATGTTTTTTTCCCCAGCTATTAGTAACACAGATTGAGCTTAAGCTTAGCTCAGAGGAAGCTGCTCCCTGTACAAATGTAACATCCATTTTACTAATAAGGGGTGTTTTCAAATAAGGTGTGTAACATCTTCACTGATCGAGTATCTGCACTGAGTAACAACTCATACTCAGAAATACAACCAGAGGTCTTCCCAGGGCTACTCTGCATCACACCTATGAAACCACACGGGATTTAAACCCCAGCTCTGGTGCCAGCCCAAATTGGGGAAGGGCACACTGTGCCCTAAAGGATGCACCAACACCTGGAGCAGTCTGCTCCCAGGACCTCTGCACGACAGGGACCTGCAGCATAAACCCCAGGGGACAAAACAAACTCTGCAATGGAAAAAAAAAAAATCTTGAAAAACTGGGAAAAGAAAAAGTATGAGGGCAAAAATCACCTGTGGTGCTTCTGAGCCCTTCATTCCCCAATCCTGACCCTCAACAGCATCCCCAAGGCAGCGGCTGTTCCCAGCCTTCCCACATCCACCAGCGCTCTGACAGGGGCCAGTCCTGCCATCCCCCAAACTAATCTCACTGAGTTAATTATTTTGGCAGTCCACTGCAGCCTTCCTGAGGACCATCTGGAAGCTTCTGTGTGAGCAACAACTGCATGAAATTTTGTAAGACAAAATCCAGGTACTTCTCTGGCCCTGGGGCTTTCTCCCATTCTTTGCTGAATGCGCAATGGCTCAAAGATCACAAGGGCTCAGAAATCTAAATATAGGGATTATGTGACCCTATTACAAAACTGTGCTACACAATAAAAATAGATCCAAAAGGGGTTTTTAAACAGCATTTATGCTAAAAATGACTTTTTTCTCAGAGACCCTGAAATACCTGCAAACCAAAAGTGACCTGCATCTTGCATCGGTTGTATTTTATTCATGAGGGGCAGAGCACTTGAGAGAAGCAATGGAGCAGTGTCAGAAAACACACATCTGAGCCTTGCTTTATTGCTGTGCTTGATGACAGATATGCAGACAGGTTTGTAGCTGAGCAGAAAGCTGCATCTACATATGTGGGGACAAGATTTCTCCAGCTGACCTGCTGCACTACAGTATTCAACTGCTAATCTTTATCCACGATACATCAGTAGGACAGGAAAGTATCATCAGTCTTCTTTAGAAGATAAGGAATCAAGGCTCATTTTAGCTAATGCTTGCTCAAAAAAGTTAATGTTCAAGACTTCTGAAGGAAAATTATTGTCTAAATAATATATATGGTCTGCAGAGGATGAGAGTGACAGTGTACAGAGGCACTGTCCTCACCAGCAGATTGTTCCTCACATCCTTACTCAACATCAGGAATATCTTGGCACCCTTGTGCCAACAAGCAGATTTGGAAGCTGAGAGAGCTTCTACCCAAGGAATAAGAAGCAGTGCTGGGAGGAGGTAAAGACATTCCATCCAGCTTGGCCTGAACTCTGACAGTCCACCTGGAAAAATGGATGCTTCTTACGCCATCAAAAACTGACCTCACCATAATACTCCATGAAACATTTCTGCAGCCAGATTTCCCAAGGGAACAAAGCCTACATGATCACCATGTACTTTCTGCACCCAGCCCCACCTGCATCTTTTGAATCCCTTGGATTAATGGGAGCAGAGAGCTCCCAGAGACGAGTTCTCACGGCATTAACTCCGGGGCTTGCCCCACTGGTGGCCTCCAAACTCACTGTCTCTGAGAGCCAGCTGGCTCCAGGCACAGCAGCAGCTCCAGGCTGAGCCCAGCACAGCAGCTGCCTGCCAGGAGGGAGCCCAGCACTGCCCAGGGGCACAGAGACATCTCAGACACTTCCACAGACCTCAGCGCTGGAAAACCTGGAGAAACAGCCCATACTGCTGGGGGGAAGGGTGGAGGAGGGAGAGGAACAGATTATAGATGGGTTCTGATAAACTCAAGCCTGTAATGATCTACCCACACACTCGAGTTCGATCTGGCATTGACAAATTGAAGCTTTTAATGATGTGCCCACACATTTGGGCTGGCCACTCCTCTTCTACAACTTGCACAAAAATAGCATGCTGGGTTAAAGACAGAGAAACTCTAATACTGCTGCAACATGAGCAAAACTCTTGATCAGTGTCTGGCAAACCTTTTTCCCCAAAAGATTTTTTGACAGGGCCTCCAAAACAGCCCTCTAACACAGACCTCCTGTGCTACCCTGCTCCCATACAGATTCTTCGAAGGCTACAGCTCGAAAAGGGGCAATGAGATGCAGCAGCTTTAGAGTAACTGAAGTACAAAGTCAATCAAACCTTGAAACAGGAATCTGGGCTTCATTAATTCCAGCAATCACAACGTTTTTATTATCACTGTATTAATCAGAATAGGAAACCTATTAATCTGCCCCCAACAAAAATTAATCTTCGTAATATTGAGCAGATTTGAAAGACAAGTTTTAATATTTCACTATTTAAATCTCAAAGGCAGAGAGGCACACAGCTCAGACGATGTGGCAGATCACTGTGGACTTCATCTCATCAGCACTACATCCCTCACCTTTCCCTCTCTGGGCATCTCCACCCTGGGGTCCAGCTGCTCCTGGGGCTTCTGAAGGAACCCAGAACATCATTTCCTACATCAAACTGAAGAAGTGGCTGCACTGAAGTCCCTGATGCATTGAAGAGCTGTCAAGACTTTACATTGTAAGGGAACAGCACCACATCCAGCAGTGCCTGGGTGGCTCAGGCTGGAAGTGACACCCCAGCCAAGGGCTCAGCCTGGGTGTGAGGGAGCTCTGCAATGGGCAGGACACACCTGACAGGCAGCAGTGGCATCCCTGTGTGCACAGGGGAATGAGAAGAGGTGCAGGGGCAGCAAACAGCAAGCAGTTGCAAAACATGAAAGTATCTGAAATTCCCGTGCTCCACTGGAGCGAGTCAGGGATTGCTACACAGGTCTGACCAGGTGACCTGCACCAACTCCCCCCAAGCTGCAAACCATCCCCCCAACACCACACAGGGCATCAGAACAGAGCCCAGTTTAAAGGAGAAAATGGGGTGGAGGAGAAGTCCTTACAAAATTATGGCAGGATGAGTCAGAAAGGTGCTGAGGAAATAAAGATGAATAACAAACATGACTGAAAAAGGAAAACCATCCAAAGCATCTCCAGATACCCATGCCCTGCCTGGGGAGGGTGACATGGATGAGCACATGGCTGCAGTTCCTTCTGCTGCTCTCCCATCATCATCCTGCTGTGGCAATCGCTGATGGACAGGTTATTTTGCTACTTGGCCAAATTTTCATTAAAGCAGCTTTCACCAACACATGAATACATCCACACATGCACCGACACACACCTCAGGACTGTAGCTGGCACAATCCAGGCCTGATCAAAGGCAGAACTTCAATCATCTCAAGCACGACTCATGTCAGGCTGTTTACTGACTGCACTGCAACTACAGAACCCTGTTTTAACTAATGATTTCTCAAAGCCATGTTGCACAAAAGAAAACAGGTTCAACTTGTACATCAGTGCCTAAGAGACTGCTCCAAAACAGACAACTGTATGAAAAGTTGTGCCCATGTATACATATATACAAAACTGTTTTTAAGTGACTGTTTTAAATTAGAATAAATCTGTGTTCCACCAATTAAGCTTTGAATGCACGGCTGATATCGCTCGCTATTTTAAACAAGCGGCATAATAAACGCAAAAATTCAAATATTTTAGAGAAAATACTTGGAGAGTTGAGACATTAATTTTGCCATATACAATCTGTTTCACAGGGATTTAAAAAGCTTTATTGCCACCCTGGGTACATTGGAATAGAGATGAAACGCCATCCTTTCCTATTTACATATTAAAAAATACGTGCCTTCTTGGTACAGATTACCAGGCTTGCTGATACATGACTCTGTTAAAAACAATACAGCCTGTCTAGAAAACCCAAAGCCCCAAACTAGATGTGTCCTTGCACTCCAACAGGTTCCAAATGGAAATAAAATGTACTGCTGGCTTGTTTATCCTCCCCTCTGGCGAGTGTCCTGGGGGAGTGAGGCCACAGGAGCTCCCCAGGGCTCTGCCTAACCACGGAGCTGTTTATCAGCCACCAGAACCAGCAGCAAAATAAAGGGAGTAAGATCAGACAGGAAAGCCTTGGGACCTCAGGATGTCCACATCCAGGTGAGAAAAAAAAGAAAAAAGAAAAAAAGAAACAAAAAAAACCAATCACCAAAAACCAATCAAACAAAATATACCCCTGCAAAAAAAAAAAAACTCCTAACATCCTTATTCTTATTTCTACCAAATATATTTTGATTGCAGCTTGAGATGCTCAGCTAAAATGTTTCAATACAGATAATTTTTTTCTCCAAAATAAATAACCTTTTTCCTTTTCCCCCCTTTTCTTCCCCTTTCAATAAACTGCATTAGAAACACATGTCCGAAGCATCCCTAAAAAGACCACAAAGTCTGCTTGCAAGGGGAGCCTCATTGCGCCGAGTGGTAACATTTGTTCTCCCCTTTCAGCTGGGATCCACCTCAACTTTTTGATGTTGGTTGGAGCTTTTATTTGCAAATAGAGCAGGGCTGCCTGGGATGGAGGGCTCCTCCAGAGCATGCCATGTGGCCTGCACAGATGTTCCTTTTATTCCCGTGTCCCACAAGGCTCCGAGCCTCGCTGGTGTTAAACAGATTACGCAAGTAGAACACTTGATTTTGCATGTCCCCCTTTTTTTTCCAACAGTTGTCTAATTTACTCAACTCATTCTGCCCCTTTCTTGTCCCTCACAATCACTGTAGAAAACAGAGAAAAATGCAGCTGAAGCAAGGAAGTTTCTCCTCCAGGAGCAGAATATTCAGGAATGTTCAGCATCCGCAAACAGGGCAGAAATGCAGAAGAATAAAACTTATTGGGACAGTAATCAGCTCATTAGTCAGATTGTGTTAAAGAAACTTCATTATATCCCAGCAGCACCAGTCGCTACAAGTATCATAATCTCTCACCCTTATTTTTATGTCCAAAAGAGAAGTGAATTCTTCCAAAAAAAAAAAAAAAAAAAAAAAAAAAAAAAAAAAAAAAAAAAAAAAAAAAAAAAATCTAACACCAATTATGGGTGCTAAGCATTTGAAAATCCTTGAAAATCTGGCCTTCAACTCGGTCACAAAGAAGGGGCTTAATTTCCCGGCTGTCAGGCATCCCAATCAACAACTGAAGTCAATGGGATCTACACAGCACCTTATTAAAAAAAAAAAAAACCAACAGAGCCTAAGAGGCCCATTAAGGAACTTCAGCTACAGAGAGAGAACCTCGCTGCTGAACACAGCAGCAATACACAGCTTTGTGCACCAGCCACTTTGCTCCCATGCTTAATTTGATTAATCATTTTGGTATTATCCCCAATTAGAAAAGTGTCTAACGGGAAAAACATAAATCTAAAAAAAATGGTTTAAGCCTAAGGAACGGCAGCTACTGAACACGCAACGACTTGGGACTTCTGGCATTTACCAAGGATACAAAATTGAAACTAAAATTTGCGGACAAATACAAAGGCATTGGTGTTTCATCCAGACTGTGGATTATGAATTTTTTTCTTTTTTTAATAAACCGAAACCGAATTCCAGATGTTGAAAGTTGGGAAGTAAAAACTGCTTTAGCTGTAAAAACACAGAAAGGTGAGACAAAAAATTCTGCTGAAATATAATGAATCTTAGGGATGAAAGCAAAGCCCGTGCACCCCCTCACCAGGAGAGAGCTGGGACAGGGATTTTTGCACTCTGTGTGCCAGGTAGTGGCACAGGGGTTTGCCCTGAGTTTCCTTTTAATAATGGACAGAGTAGAGCAGGAATCCCCAGGAACTCCTGCAGCAGAAAGGGGAACAAAGCTCCCCTGCAGTTCTGCTCTGTGGCAGTGAACGGAGCCCACGGGACCTCCTGGCACCCAGACCTGGCTCCTTGCAGCCCAGGGGTGGCACCTGGCAACTCCATCTGTGCAGTAACACCTGGGCAGAGGACACCTCTGGATGCCATGGACACAAACTCTTTCATCTCAAAAAGACACACAAACCCACCTTTTCTTTCACCAGAGTCCAAATCACCCCTGACACAGCACAGCCACATCTGAGGCTCCGCAGTCCCTTCAGCATACAAATACAATCCAAATCTGGACCCACACAACTGGTTCTTGGTTTATTTTATGGGCTTGATCACCACCACCACTCAGGGATTTTGAAAGCAGAATTGAAGGCAGTAATTTGAGATCACTGGTTTTGCCTCTGTTTGTTTCCATTACAGCATCCACAATGCTTCAGATGAACAGAGAACATCCAGAGTATCCCACAGCATCCCACCAACCTCCTTCCCAGAAGTGACTGAGTCTCACCCTGAAATTCAGGAACAGCAGCAAATGTTTGGATTCTGATAAGAAGGGGAATATTCATCAGCATACTTCACTAGTGATGCAGTCACAACTTGCAAACTTAGTCACAGAAATATGACTGAACTTGTCTGCTGCCACACAACAAAGTACCGTCTAGTGGTTAAAATCGGAGGACATGATTCAGGAATGCAAGCCTTTTCAAAGGAGAACTAAAACACATGATTAAGTGCTGTTGAAGTCAATAGGCTGATTCAGAGACCAACTTCTGGAGCGATGGATAATACTCCCCACATTGCCATATGGCTCTCAGTCAAACTTCCTAGAAGCATTTGCTAATACCGGGTTCCACCACAGCTTTTGGGAGGCCTGCTTTTCTTTTGCCCTTTTTTTTTCCCCCCTTTCTTTTTTTAAACCTATGTCTGGGATAATTTTCACCCACTCTGAAGATCCTCCAGGCTCTCACTGACTGAGAGAGAACGTGCAGCCGTGCTTACTGCAGGGTGGTGCAGATTCATGCAACAACTAATAGCCTCAAATGCAAAGTTATCTATATATACAAATGAATGTGAGAATGTATTATATAAATATATGCTCTATAAAGTAATAAATGCAAATCTGTTATAATCCAAAGGCAGTTTTTGTGGTGTTCAGTGAAAGGCATGCAAGCCTGTTACAGTGATGAAATCCAGCACAAGCATCTTGGCCAGCCGAGGGATCTCTGCAAACAATCCCAATCCCACCTCAGAACTCCCGAACCCGCTTCCTTTACGACTCGCAAGTATTTCACTTCTCCTGCCAGCTCCCTGCTCACTGCTGCACTAAAATGTCCTGTGGCAGGTTTGCTGTTCTGCAATCTACATTGTGCACAGACAGCAGCCCCTTGTCACAGCTTCCTGCAGGGTGGTGACACCAGCACGGCCACCACATCCGACCCCTCACGCAGCACTGCCCCCATGCCAAGCAAACCCCATCCAGAGGGTCACCCTATTCCCTGGGAACACCACCCAGCAGCACCTCCTGCTCCCCAGCCTTCCCCAGTCCTGCCAACACAAACACGCAGCAAACCAAGTCTTTGAGCAGGATAAATGGCTACCCAACAGTGCTCAGGCAAAGTAACATTTACAGCAACTCGGTCACAGTTTGTATTTGTATTTATGGGATGGGAAATGACAGGGAAGACCACTGGCAGAGCCACTCACTGACTTTCATGCCCTCTCCCATGCACACGGTTGAAATAATCCACTAATATTGCACATTTCCTAATCCTTGAAAAGGTTGAAAACTTACTTTTCACATTTAGTCACGGAAAAGAAGAAAGGAAACAAAAGCCCAAGGAATTCTTGCTGGCTTTTTGAAACACTTCACAGATAAGGCGTAACATCATTTTTAAGCAGTTTGAAAACACCCTGTTACTGCCTACAATTAAATAAATGTAATCACAGCCTAAGCTGGCCCTCCCGGCCATCTGTCTTTAAGGCAATGGGGAAAGAAGAGGCGCTACAACGTGCAGTACTTTTTCTGGCTTTTAAAGTGTTTCTCCTTATTCAATATCTAAATTAAATCAAATGGAGTATACTAAGTAAGCCCATAAGACACAGCGCATGATGCAAGAGTCTTAAAATCCTTATCTACTGAGCACTCCAGCTTAAAGGCTGATGTTTTATGTTCCCCTGCAGCGCACGGGGATCCTGCTGGCTTGGCCAGACTAGGAAAATAAGCTTCGAATGACCAAATGCAACTGCAACTCGAAAAGTAGGAACCAAACCAGACACAACAAACCACAGAGCAGCCGCCCCAGCCCGGCCTGGGCTCACCCAGCGCTGCCATTCCCGCCCAGCAGCGGCCGATTTCACCTTCCCAGGCTGCTGATAAGATGCTGGGGAGCTCAAACCCGTGAGTGGGGCCGTTAATCACGAGGTTTTCAGCCCGGGATGCTCAGGGTGAGGAAGGCAGGAAGGCGGCGAGCGCTGGCGGAGGCACAGATGCACGGAGTTGTGCAAATCTGCCGAATTCCAAAGTTATGAATTCCCCGAGTTTAAGCGATTCTGAAAACGCCCATGAGCCAAAATCCACAGTCCTGTCTGGATGCTCTCCCCACAGGTCCTGGGGCAGGGGATCCCACCCCACCATGCACCCACGAGCCCCATGGGCAGTGATGTTTAGGTAATTTTCTGCCCATGAGCATCCTGCAGACAGCTCACAGCACAGACATTCCCTGATGCTGTTTCATCTTTATTCCAGTGTACCCAGGGTGGCAATAATGCTTTTTAAATCCCCGTGAAACAGATTGTATATGGCAAATCTAATGTCTAAATTAATGCCTCCGCCATCCAAGTATTTCCTCTAAAATATTTGATTTTTTTGCATCTATTATGCTGCTTGTTTAAAATAGAGAGCGGTATTGGCTGTGCATTCAAAGTTTGATTGGTGGAACACAGATTTATTCTAATTTAGAACAGCCACTTAAAAACAGTTTTGTATACATGGGCACAACTTTTCCTGACCTCACTGATCCTGGGAAAGAAATGGGTGTTCCTCCAGGCTCAGGCATCTGAATCTACCTCATGTGGCAGAAGCAGGGAGCACCAAGCACTGCAGGGCCTATAAATACCAACTTCCAGTAATATCAAATAAAACCAGAGTTCAAGTCAAACTCCACCATCTCCCCTCCAAGTTTCTATATGTTTCTCTCCTGAATGTATGCAATCAAAGCATAACTACCTGAAACATCATTTTACATGTCCAATTAAAGGTACATTTATCACAAGTAAGAGTTAAGCAGCTCAAATATTAAAATGGGAATAAAACTATTGCTGGTATCAGTGGTATAAATTAATACTAGTATTTAATTAAGTCCAGCTGTATTCTCAGGGTTTTATTCTAAAACTGAGACCTTTTCATAAAATTTGTGTTACTAAGTAAGGTAATTTATTTAAGTTCTTAGCTCTACAGATCAATCACTTTAGGTTTTAGTGTTAACTCATCTGCCCTACAATTGGGGCACCTGCCCACAGAAACAAACCACACATTGTACCTTATTTCCTCCATAGAAAAGTTCTGTAATTTCCACCACATCTACCACGTATATTTGGAGGTCGAACTTCAGATCTCTTCCTTTGGGCTTTTTTCCCCCCTCTTGTTACGTTTCAACTTTAAAGCACCAGAAAACGGTTTCAAAAACGGAAAAAAAAAAAAAATCACAAAACCAACACTTTCTGAGCAGAAAAAAATGCAAAAAAATCACATTTCCTCTGGACCAGACATCACAGCTTGAAAGGACGAAAGGGAGAGAAAAAGAGTGATCCAGTTCATGCTGCAGAGCAGGCGCTGGGCTGGAGCTGTGACAGCATCACTGGGACATCCTCAAATCCACCCAGCATTCCAGCAATGCAACACAAAGCACTGCCACCAGTGCAGCCAACCCAGGGGCATCCCAACCCTAGGGACAGAATGCACCTATTTGTGATGAAGAAATAAGCTGGATTCAAAAGTGTGGTGGTTTGTTTTTTTTTTAAAGTCTTCTAAAATCAGCAGGAACTTGGCGCACGGCTCTCCAGCAGCTCTTGGAAAAACTGAGTTCACAGTGCCGAGGGCACGGGGGGAAGCCTGGCCTTAGCCAACATCCTTTGGCATGAAGAGATTGCCTGACATCAGCAGAAAGGACCAAACCACGCTCTGAGGAGTTCCTTAGAGACGCAATATAAAAAACCCAAGGAATATTAAAATAATAGTGACTGATTCACACTAATAAGGGCTAAGGAGGACAGAGAGGGAGGGGGAAAAAAGGAGAAAAAGGAAAGAGACACCAGCCTACAGCAGTAGCCAAATAAAAAGTAATTTCAGGGCCCAAACTAATGTAATCTTTAAAAAATTAAAACAATTTCATAAAACCACACCACTACAAGCCCACCCAAAGCAGCAAGAAGCCATTTTTACCATTTTAATCAAATACAAAGCTGATACACTAACTTAAAGGATCAAGACAAAATAAGATATGTGGGACGGCAATCTGAATGCCAAGTTTTACCCATGTGAATTCAGTTATAAATGCTCGGAAAATGTGATTCCTTAACTTAGAAATAGCAGCTGTAGCATTCAAAGGTACTCCAGTAATTACTGGAATGCTCGCTGAAAAACTAGACAGAAGCTAACATCTTACTTACATTAAATACACATTCACCACAAATTAAAAGAGCCACAGAAAAGAAAAAAAAAAAAAGAACAAAAAAATAACAAAACCAGAAAACAATCAGGCGAGCAGATGTTCAAAAAAAAGGGGAGTGGAAAAATGACAAGAGAGGGCAAGATGCTCATTTCTGGTGGTTGTCACAGTGCAACGAAGGTACCCCACACCACCAGCCAGCCCAAGTCACCGGAGATCAACAGCCAAAGGGAGTCAGATTGTCACCTCTACATCTGTAAGTGGTAATTTCATCCCAGATACTGCAATAACACACTGCCTTAAAATCTCCGAAATGCTGCCTAGTCATCTGAGACAGGAGTAAAACAAGCAGCAACGCCAAGTGGAGTTGTCTGCTACTGCCTGAGGGACTCCTGGGTTTAGCAGCCGGGCTGGCATAAGGATTGTATTATCGAGGAGTGCCCTGCACTGCTTTATTAAGTGCCAGTGAAGTGTCTATTGCATTCAGTGCCTGGGAAATACAGTGGGAAACTCCAGCCACCAACCACCAAACTACAAATTAAGCCACTCGACCAATCTGCACTCATTATCAGCTGCTGGTCCCTGGAAATAAACCATTCTGGAAGGCAGGGGCCGGTGACGTTAGCAGAGACGGGGGAGAGAACCTCTCTGCAGCCAACAGAGAGCCCCAGGACACGCTGGTAGGAGCAGCGAGTCCACACCCAGCTTTGGAAGGAGGTACCCGAGGAGAAGTTATCTGCAAAATGTGCATCACACTCTCCTGGCTCTCTTCACACCTCCCCCTTCGCAGCCCCACTCCCATGCACCTTCGCGTCTATTCCCACACTTCTCTCGCTACCCACATCCTGAACATATTTATGTTGTAAACATCCATTTGGAAGCACTCGGGGAGCCTGTGGCACACAGGAGGATGCTGCTCTGAGCTTCAGGAGGCAGCCGGCTCACCATGACCCCTCTCCCAGCTGCACAAGAGGGCAAAGAATTGCCTGAGCCTCACACTTGTCTTTTATCCACTCAGGATCCAGATTATTGCCTAATAAAACTTCACGGCAAAGCTATTAAAAATTAAAGGGATATCTCCCTTCCTACATAATGATTTGTCACAAGCCAGACCTAAATCAGGATTGATGAGGTTCATGGTGCCTTCCTTTTTTTTTTTTTCTAAATTTGGCAGAATTTCCTGATTTTTTTTTTTTTTTGCAGCCCCTCTCACTCCTTACTGACACAAAATTTCTCCTTCAGTGCTCCAGACCTTACTTCTTCATCAAGATGAAGTAAGAGGCGAAAGGCAGCTGAGCCAGCAGAAATGTTCCCACTGTCCTTCAGGAAACACAGAGAGAAGAGTCCAAGTAGTTGGTATGATTCAGAACTAGTGGTAGAAAAAGGACAAACCAGATTACAGCAACAGAGGACTCCATCCAAAACCTGCATCCAAAGAGACTCCTGCTAACATATGGTGGAAATGTGACTTTTTGCAAATATCCTCCGCAGAAGCCAATTCCTCTCCTCCACCCAAGCCACATCCAATAGCTCCAGTAGAGCGAGCTGTTACTTACACGAATTAGTCAGGATAGGCATCAGCCACGATACCAATTTTAATCCATCTAGCTAATGAGGAATCTGCCATCTAGTTAACGTGTTCAGACCCTCCAGAGAAATTAAAATCCACCTATTTAGGCTCCTCTCTCACTGAGCACTGCCCATTCCAGAGGACAGTGGCTGCTTTTCCCAGTCCTCGTGTCCCGCGCTCGCTCCGCAGCACCGGCACTGCTTGATACAAAGGAGAAGCACCTGAAGCAGAATTGCACTGAAAAGACAGAACTTGGAAAGAATGCGTTAGCAACTTCAATCCAAATATAAAATGCATTTAAAGGTCATAATTTGCATAACTACATCTCATGTTTTTTGTTGTGCGGGGTTGTTTGTTTTTTTTTTTCTTTTTTAAATTGCTCTATCCTGGAAGGTGCTGAGCGCCGCTGCTTCTCATTTAAAGTTTTGACAACTCTTAGGGCTGTTCTGTGCTTGGAAGGAGCAGTTTTGACAACTCTTAGGGCTGTTCTATGCTCGGCAGGAGCAGCTCTGCAAGGTATCCCAGGACCATGCTAACTCGTACATAGCATTAATATAAAAACCTTTTCAAAACACAGACTAATGGGAGGAGATACACAGCACCATTATCATGTGGGGACATGGCTGGGCTGACACAGGAGTTTCCCTTTCTTCTGTTGAAGTCTTCACAGTGGATTCAGAAAAGCAACAAGATGCAAACAGTGATAACAGGAAAAGCTCAATGTGCCACAAAATGCCCCAACAACTGTCGTAGGTCTTTTTAATCCTTTTGCTCACTTGGCTCCACAGCTGCTCCAATCTGCATCCAACGAGGATGCTACACTGATCCCCTAAAACTTCATCTCCAAAGCCAGACCCAGTCCCATAATAAGCATCATATTTTCCATGGAAGGATTGTGACTGGAAGAGTAGCAGGTATGAGGAATGCCCTCTACAACCAAAATGAAAATCAGAGATGCTGGAACATTCAGCTCTTGCTTCCCGCACGAAATTAATTATAACGGCCAATCTGTGCTGCTGCTCAGTCTGCAGGGGAAAAGATGAAATAGCTAAATTGATATCACGGCAAAGCAAGGGCTCATCACAGCAATATCTGAGGCTGAAGTGGAATTCTGCCTTTGCCTGAGCTACAGAAAGGAACTCTAGAGATGGCTGAAAACTGTGGCTACAAGCCTGCAGCTCCCCCAGCTTGTATAAATGTGCTTGCAGAGATCAATGTGCTCAGCATTGAGTTCAGAGGCTGAATGCAGCTCTATCACCATTAGCACCTGACTGATGATTGACAAAAACCACACACCACCTACAAAGGCATTGCACAGACCCAAGCGTGTGGGAAACGCAGGCTTCCCCAAAACCCTCTGCAACATCTCAGGTGTTTTCCCACACTAGAAAAGAAAAACCAAAAACAAACAAGATCAAGGTTGCAGTATCTGTGTTAAATGGGATCTTTTATTTCAACGGCATCTGCTCACATTCCTTCTCAAAGTTAAGAAATATTCTGTTTATTCTGGATCAGGCACAAGATCTTTCTCCCAAAAGCAAGTTCCTCCCAGTGCGGGACAGCATCCAACCATTAACCCAGCTTTGCCATGTTCACCACTAAACCATGTCCCTAAGCACTATGTCCACACATTTCCTGAACACTTCCAGGGATGGTGACTCCACCACCTCTACAGGCAGGCTGTTCAGTGCCTGACCACCCCTTCAGGATGAAACTTTTCATAGTATCCAAACTACCCCAGTGCAACCTGATGCTGTTTGCTCTTGTCCTGATACACTTTTCTCATAACCATCAACCCTAAAACATGCACCTGGTAAGAACTGCTGCCTTCCCAGCACTGTCCCCTGCAGCCTCCCCACCCTTTTGGCTCCAAGGGAAGGAGGCTGAAGCTCCCCACTCCTGGTCCTGCTTACCAGGGATCTTTGCAGGCCCCAGGACAAGAGATGGCTCCATCCAGAGAAGCAATATTAGGTGAGAATCGGAGCAGGGACAGTCCAAACTCTCCAGATCATTCTGGCAGGAGCAGATCCACTCACAGCCCCAGGCACAGTGAGGAAAATGCACAGGTTCCCTTTGCTGCAAGGCGTGCTTTGCTGTGCGCTCTTGTTTGTTTGTTTTGAAATATTCTGGCAGTGGAAACAGAGTCACTGTTTTGTTTTTCTCCCCCACATATGCTATATAATTTTGTCTCTAGCACTCGCTTCTTGCTTACTCAGTTGCCTATAGTCTGCCTCTCTCAGAGGAACGCTAGCTGTGTTTGTCCCCAAACTGAATCCTGATCCAACTGCTTTGTGTCATCCCACCAGCCCGGCTCAGGGAGCGACAATCAAAATATTTTCACTAGGATGCAATGCAGAGAGATGGGCATATAAGCTATTTCAGAGCAAAGCTGACCCACAAGACTGAAGGGTGTGCAGAAGTGTTTTGGCTACTGAACTCAGGAAACACGACATGAAAAGAGGGAGTAGTGCTACAAACAATACCAAGGCTTTGTTTGTGCCAGATACACGGCTAAGAAAATACCACATTTCAGCTGCACAACATGGCCAGTCCCCCTGCAAATGACTGCACAATATGACCATGCTTCCAGCAACATTTAAATATGGCCAATAAATTAATACAGGACATCCCAACTGGCCACGGGTCGCAGCCATCAACAAGTAGGTCAAACTAATTCTGGAAGGCTGTGAGAGGCACATAAAATAGTCTGTGGCAGCAGGCCGAGGCAGAGATTAAGCAATCCCCACTTCAGCTCACCCAGAAGCACTGACACAAGCCCAGGTGCCAAAGGGATGCAGGATGAAGCCATTCCCAGTCTACGCAACTCGCCTGCCATCTCTGCAAGTCACAATTAACTTCCCAGACAAAACGCAAATACATTAAAAAAAATACCCAAGCCAATTAAGACACAAGTGTTTAAAGACATGAGTAGTAATTACAAATGTATTATTCATACCTAATTTACAAGATGAACTTCTTTCAGTAAAATATTAAACTGTTTACATGCATTCAGGAAGACAATTTCCCAACCCTGCGCGTCCTGCTCCGGAGCGGTGACTATTGCTATGCAACAACTCCACGGACTTACAGTGTACACTGTGGAGTAATCAGAAAATGTTTGACCTCAGATATCTACTTGACCCCACAGAAATGCAGACTCGCTCGCTATAAAATCCTAAACAATGGGGCAGACAAGGTCAGAGGGTCAAAGCAAGTATTAACAGGTCATTGTGCAACCCACTTGGGAGCAATTACTTCTGGTCACGGCTAAGTGGACACTTGATTGAATACCACTAAGACAGCTCACATCCCACAGATAACAATCCTCACAGCGATTAAGAATTAAAGCCCCCATGATTCAGCCTTTATTACTCAAATGAACCTAACTATTCCATAAAAAACTCTTGGTATATGCATGATGCAAGGTCTAAATTGAAATGCCACCTCATTAAACAATAATATCTAATTTTATCTAAATGAATTTTCATGAAAGTACGCCACACAGCTCAGGAATTTTTAAAATGAATTATCACAAGTGATACATAATTTCACCAAAACTGCTGCAGGAAAAAAAAAAAATTAGCTTCAGGGATGAAAGGGAAACATCTATGCTGAATGAAAATTGCACTTCTTTCTGCAAGAAGAAAGGGTAAAAGGGGGCTTCAGGGCTTCTGCCACACAATAGAGGCAGATTTTAATCAAATCAACACCTTTCTGCTATGTCAGGTATGCTCACCCTACCCCAGCCAACAGTAGCACCCGAAACACGAGTTGAGTGTCACTGCACACACAGGCCACCTTCAGAAAAGGGGATGTCACCTGCACACAGCCCCTAAAATTGGGGTTTATTATCATAAACTGCTGCAAGAGCCACCCTTGACTGGCTGTTAACTCACCCCTATTACCTCAGCTGAAAACAGTTTGTACATCCCCTCCTGAGGGTGAAAACCCTGTTCCGACACCTGCGAGACATTTAAGAGCTCTTAATTATTTTACAAAAATGAGCAGCACAGATAAGACGACTGCCTTAAAAGGGTTTCCATCAGGAATCACTGAAAGAAAAAAAAAAAAAAAGGTAAGTGGATTTAATTTTTAGCCTATTTATTTGAGGATTCCATGAGCAGAGGTGGCAGGACCCACTGCCGTGTTGGTAAAAAGCAAAAATAAGCAATGCCATCGACCCAAAGGTGTTCATGGCCTCATTTCTAAAGCTTCATGTGTGACTTTTTCCAAAGCTTGGCTCTCCCTCAGACCTCCCTTGTCCAGCTAGTTCTTGGAATATAGTCAGAAAGCCTATTTTTTCTTGCTGTGGCTATGCCTTTCATAGGAGAAGAGGACCAAAAACCCCCAAAAGACAAAAAAAAAAAAAAAAATCCCAATACAAAGCACTAAAAATAGACACATTTTCCAAGCTAATGAGCCCAGCACAAACCTGCAGAGAGGAGGGGATTGCACAGATGCTGGTGGTTGGCCAGAGCACAAGGAAGGCTGGGTAAGGCCATCAGGGAAGGGATGCTAACACAAATTTGGGCCCTTTTGGGGCTGAGCTCCTTTGCCCCTTCCCAGCTCCACCCCAGCAGCAAAGCCAGCACCTCGGGATATTTAAGAGCACTGCATACGCAGACACTGGGATGTGCAAAATTATGCATGCATGTTTGGAGGCCATTTTAGAGCCCGGCTCATGAGTCATACAGAAAGTAGATCAGGAGAAAAAGAAAAGTTTAAAAGATGCAATTTTTTTTTTTTTTTTTGTATTCTTGCTACTGCAGCACGGCTTTGCTTCCCCCCCCCCCCCCTTTTCTTTAATAGTGAAACTCTTTGGGTCTTTGTCCTGGAGCTGTTGGAAAATTCCGAGTTAAAGCAGGAGTCTTTTCCATTAGTGTTAATACCATGATAGTCAGCTGATAACATTTCAGATATGCAAAATCCAAGCCTGACAGGCTGGTGTTCACCACCGTTGATTATTGCACAGGAGCACACGAGGAATGAAAAGCTGCGTGGTTGCTTCTGCCTTGTCCTGCTGCCAGCAAGGTGTAATAATGCTATTATGAAAAGCAAACAGGGATGAACTCTGCTCAAACGGTGAAGCCTGAGCTGAGAAATCAATTCCTGCATCAGTCGTGGCCCTACAACAGAGTAATGCTGTCACAAAGTTCATCAAGCCCTCAAGATCCTCACCCTGGCTTACCATATTGTGCATATTTCATTGCCACTGAATATTCATGCTGTGGCAGTTTCTGGAGACCAACCAAAGCTGTCACTGTGGGGAAAAAACAGCCCTGGAGTTCAGCCACCAGCTGGAGATTCCATCAGGAGGTCCATGCTTGGTTTTCCCTTTTCCACAGACTTTCTGCCCAGCTGCACATCCCCTGTACCTCTGCTTGCCCAGCTCTAGGGTAAGGATCTCATATTCCTCTCCTACCCCACAGGGGACAACATGTGACAGACCCCAGTGCCCTGTTCCACTGGCTGACAGTGCTGCTGGCTGCTATAAAAGCACATTGCAGATGAGAGTCCAAAAATAAGATGTATTCTCTGAGCCAGGCCCCTTCATACCCGAAAGGGTTGTAACTGGGAAACAAAAGTGCTGCCAGCAGACAGGGACTATTTGAGCTTTGTGGCACTGATGCACTGAAGAGGTACTGATGACTCTGGGATACAGGAAAGTGGTTAAAATGGGGCAAAACTGAGGAGAGCTGGGAAAACTGGGATAAACTTTGTGTCTGCAAGGCAGAACAAAGCCATGAAGGGATGCAAAAGCAGTCTCAATTCAGAATGGGGCTTAACAGCCTCAAACCCAGTGATCCTCATAATGGAGACAGCTTTGGAAATAAATTTAAAAGAAGAGATCAGGCAAGAAGATACAGGAGAACTCACTGTGAGCAGCAGGTGAGTCAGAGAAGGGCAGGATTGTGAGACATTAAGCAGGGAACACCAACTGGTCTCACCACCTCGGAGTCATGGGGGAATCACTCACCAGAGCTCCCTTGACCACGCTGTGCACTGTGGAGTCCCTTCCTATTTCCTGATGCTTTCCAAACCACTTAAGCATACCATACATAAAACACAGAGCTGAGAGTTATTACAGCCAGCCAGGCCAGAATCTGTGGGGTGGTTCAGTGACTCTCTGACGTGCTTGTGATGAGGAAGGTGAATGGATCGGAGAGGTCACACCTAAGTGAGCAAAGACAGCAGTGCCTCAGAGCACCAGACTATTGCACAGGTGATGATACCTGGTACGAATCTGGGCACCAAGATGATTTTCAGGGCTCTATTTTTTTTTCTATTTGCTGTTGTTTCACTTGTATGTCCAGGAATTTCTTCTTGAATTATTAAGTGCTGGACTACTCCCTGATCTATTTCTGCGTGCTGCATTGTAGGCCACCTCCTGTACACCCCATCCTCTCCCCTGCACCATCTCTTGGCCAGGAATTCAGCACCCAGTAAAATTTAAACAATCAGCAAAACAACCCTGATTAAGGTTTGGAAACTCACTCCTTACCTGGAGTTACTTGTGGGGCAGGGGAGAACACCACCCTGCCTGCACGCTTCAGCTGCATTACCCAAAACATGTCCTGTACTGAAACTGGTCTGGACAGTCATGTACACACACCCTGTGCTCAGGACTGCACCCAAGGTGGACTCTGTAAGAACAGCCCTGCTGTCAGATAGCTCACATGTGAGTTTTTCAGAGAAAAGCTGACACTTTTGTAGAAGAACCCGCATGATTTTAACCTCTCGAGTAGCAGATCAACACCATAAAGCCAAGACATTCAGCTGCCAGTGCAGACCTGGAATTCAAGCAACTGGGCACACAGGGGGGATGTCCAAATTCACCAGGAGTGAGCAATGACACATTGGTTTCCCTCCCCTTGTTTAGCAGCTGGAAAAATCATTGCAAAGGAGACCATGTCCTGAACCCATGGCTGGAGGTGAAGGATCAGCACAGGATTGCTGCAGGGGAAGGAAATCAAGAAGGAAATGGCTGGGCCAGATAAAACCCCCAGTCCTCCCTCTTGTCAAACAGGAGGTTTCTGCTTCAGGAACAGATGGGTTCTTAGCCACTCCATGGCTAAGCCAGAGGAGGTAGAGCAGCCTGAAATAAAGTCCCTTTGACTTCAGCTCTGTGTCTCTGACAGCCTGACTCAGTCATGGACGGAGCAGATAACAGGCGACCATTCATCAGCTCAGCCAACACACAAAGGCAAGAATTTCCCTTCTTAAAGAGATTTAATGATAGAGCCTTAGAAACTGGTTAAAGGAGAGAGACTGAGAGTGAACACACTAGGGATGAGACCCAGTGGGTTGCTATTAATATTTCCCTGAGCAGACACTCCATTTGCAGCATTAGGACACAATTTCAAGAGCTAGGCACGTTCTTCAAGCAAAACACTGCCCAGCTGCAGAATTAGAGCTGAGCTCAGAGAAAAGTTTTTCCACCAATCTAGTCAAATGGACTATTGACTTTTTTTTTTTTTAAATCCCAACCAGAAAAAGCTGACCATGAATGCTTGTCTTCCTTGGTATACTGAAAAAAAAATATACAACTAACCAGCTGGCTGGGGATGTCAGCCAATTCTCTGTCCAGGAAATTTTTTTTTTCACATCTTCCTTTGAAAATTGAAGATTAAACCATACTCCATAAGGACAGTCAGTCAGAGAGGAAGCCTGCAAGTGCTACCACACTCATCACCCAGAGCTGCATCCTCTTGTGCCAGTGGATCTTTCCAAAACACACCCCACCTCTGCCATCCTGCCCGCAAAGGGCTGCAGATGCTGTGCCTTTTCTAGGGTGAAGCAGTTGGGAGCAGAGAAAAGCAGCTTTCAGCTCTGCAGCTTTTTTCCTGTTCAGCTCCCTGCAACACTTGCCTTCCTTTTTGGTACAGAATACTTCAGTTGCCTGGAGCTATTCTAGTTTATACTGGGCATTCATAGCAGAAACCCAACATCTCTTGCTATTTTTGCTCATGGCTACCTAGGCAAGCAGCTCCTGAGCTACAGAGAAGCACCTTCTTAATGAAGCAACTATGAGATCAATGTTGTATGACTTCCAACAGCAAAACAGTTTACAATTAGCTGAAGGTCTGGTATTTGACAGTTTTTTATGGCTCTTTTACAACTGTTTGCAAATCTTTTCTTCCTTTAAATTATTCTGAAAAGTGTTAGGGGAAAGCCAAAAGTTATTTTGTGCAAGCATGTGTCTACTTGCATGAATCCAAAAGTCTTTTTAATTTAAAACCACCATTACAAACGCCTGTATTTACATGATAGTTGTTTATGTAATGCTCTAAAGAAAAATCTAAATGGAGCACAGAAGCCAATGCTAATGCAGAAGATGGTGGGAGTTAATGAACATGCTCCTGGGGCAGTCCAGGAGATGGCAAGCCTTACTGCCTGTGCCATAAGGATTCAACAAAAAGACCACATCTCTCAAAAAAAAACTTCTGATACAACCTCCATGTGTGCATAACCTGTGATTTTTAGGCTCCTCATCTGGGCTGCTATTATGTTCAGGACCTCTGTTCACGTATTAGTCAAGCATAAAAAAAAAAAAAGTCCGATTTATGAGGACACCACCTCCAAAATTCAATCTTTCTCTTGAGATTTGGAGCATTTCAATAAATGAAAGCAAACGCAGAAATTAAACTCAGAAGCCTCTCTTCAAGCAGGCCTTTTCTGCCTCCATGCCTCTCTTCCTTTCATTCATACATGTGAACCTTTCAGTACTCCTGAATCCAAGGCACAAGTCTGGAACAGTCTGACTTCCAAAGCAGGGCAGCAGCCCTGGTCTTGGCTCCCAACAGCACGGCACAGCCCCCCACCTTCACCTCAAAGCATCACCTACTCCAAGTGAAAGCACAAGAGAAAGCCTTCACAGATAAAAAGCATGTTCTAGCCTGAGGCCTGTCAGCATGGCACATGCCTAAAGAGAAAAATGAATCTGCATGATAGAGACTTGAAATGCAGGTGCCTGGATGGAAACGAGGATTTCCAAAAGGAGGCTTATGTATGGTAAAAGAAAAGAAAAAAGGGATGCTCATTTGCAAGAGAAGGCAGGACAAAAAACCAAAGCTACACCTGTAAGAAACAAGTTTCTTTGCCAGATGCAGTAAGAAGGTTGTACCTACATTTGAGACTCAAGCCAAAAAGATTAAAGCCATTTCCACCCTCACCCAAATCACCAAGGAGACCAAACCTTCTTCAGCTTTTAACTACACTGAAGTCAGAGCTGAGGGAGGCTTGAAGAGAACCCTCTCCCAAGCCCCAGATCTCTATCGCTGTTCCACAGCATCCTCCCTGCTCCCTCTGCTCCCTGCCCCTCTCCCCCTGGCCCAAGGGATGCAGCAGCTCCTGACCAGCTCACCACACACAGCTGGGGCAGCATCTTGCTGGACAAGCCACCCTGATGGATGCCAGCTTTCCCCTGTGATCGTGCCCCTGGCTTGGCAACACCGTGCCCACAATCCAGACTGACGGCATGCAAGATCCCACACCTTCCAGGGGAAGCTGAGCTCCAGCTCACAAAGTGCCTCCAGCAACGGGGAACTCTACCAAGTTATGCACTCTTATGCAAGTTTGGGGTTTTTTAAACACCTGAAGAGAAAAAGAAGAGAGGCAAATCAATCCAGTAATCCTTGTTGATTATACTCACAGTAATTATACTCGTGTTATGCCAACAGTATCTTCAGTCTTGAGATCGGAGATAGCTCGGCTGCCTCACGGATGAAACAAAGCCAGAGGTTTTAAGCCACTAGAAAAAGGACAGTAGGCGTGGAAGGTGTTTTGGGGATACAGGACAAGCAGAGCAGCTGGATGCTGGTGCTCCTCTCCACTCTGCTCCTACCTGGGGCAGAAAGCCTAGCCCAAACTCTGCTCAAGCGATGCCTTCCATGAAAGCAGAGCAGTGAAGGTGCAGGGACACAGCAGAGCAGACCAGGGGCCACCAGTCTGAGCCAAGATGAAGATGACAACGAGCCAGAATGGTCTGATGAGGCTCTCATAAACCTGAGCAAGACAAGGCATTTTACACAGGTTCAACACCTCTGCTGTGGAGCCCTGCTGTGTCCCCCAGGGCAGGCAGACCCTCGGAGCCCAGGCAGCTGGGACCTGTCTGTGCCTGGCATCACATGTGCCACCAGTGGGGATGGACACAGCCCTGTGCCACCCAGCCCCTCTGCTCCTGCTTCTTCCAAGCTTAGCACAAAGATGAGAGCAGCACAACCCTCAAGCCCCACTTACCTCTCTGTGCAGCCAGGTGTTGGTAGAGTTACTAAACTCATAAAATCTATTTTTTTCCTACTTAGATGAAGGCTTTACATCCACATCAGTAAAGAAACGCCCAAGGTCTAGAGGACTCGATCCAAGAGATACCATCCTCCAGTCCTCACAGGAAGAATGTCCAACTTCCTAAATATTTGAATATATATTTTACAATATAAGTACATCGTGTGGGATGAGAGAGAACAGTCACCACATCACAGTTTGCTCAGCTGGATCCTGCCCAGCTGTGGGATCACCAGTGAGCAACAGATAAATTTCAGTCCTGTTCTGACACTGGTTCCTCCTGTTGCTTTTGGCGTGTTGCTCAACACCCAGCATGTCCAAGTTTCATTGCTTTATATATACATACATAGATCTATGTATACATACATACTGTGGAAATCATATTTATTCAACCTCCTACAATGTTCAAGAAAGCACTGGATTATGCTAAAGCAGTTGAAAGCGAGGAGCTCTATCAGAGACAGAGATCAGGAGCCTTGAGAGAATGAGCAGTGATTTCACATCCTGCAGATTTCACAGCCTGCAGAGCTCTGGAGTGAGCAGCCATCCACAGCCTTTGAAAATCAGGACCCTTTTGAGAGAGCTTAAAGACGGGTGAAAAAATACTCAAGATCTTTAGAGGAAAAAAAAAAAAAAATATATATATATATGATCAGAAGACACCACAGCCAACCCAAAGCACTTATGGGCAAACCACTGATTTGCAATTCCAAACCACTTTTCCGCCTGAATCCTCCACTTACTATCTTATCTGATCTTCTCTGAGGGAATCCCCCAAACCATCTCGGCTTCAGAGAGGACCTCTCAAGCTCTTCTCTGAGCACTTCTTAGCACTGAGGGTTTGGGTAAAATGCTGACATACTAACAGCACTTTTGTGCACATTTCTTGTAGGGTTTTTTTTTTTTGTTCTGGCAAGATTATCTTTATCAGGCAACCAGGCTCTGCTCTCTTTGCCAAAAAAAGGCTGCTATACCCCACACAGACACACACTTTTACTGGCCACATGTTAATATTAGCATAAAATAAATTTTAAGGTGGACATGATCTGTATGAACACCGTAACAAAAAAAAAAATGCTGCTTTACTGATGTTCAATAAATGTTTTAAAGTCTGCAACCACGGGCAATTCTGCTTGGTGGCTCAAAACCAGGCATGTTCTGCCACAAAGGTATTAAAACCACTGCTAAGAAACACCTCAGACCCACTGCATCACACCAACAGAGAGGTCATGTTGAAGCAGAGGCTGAAGACATTGATCCTTTTTATTAGCAAAACGCCCCACATTAGATGACCTCAGCATTTCACAAGCATTATATTTAAATTCTCCAGCAGGCTCTTAACATGGCAACCTTTTCCCATTCCCACTTTGCAGACAGACACAGACATGGAGGACATAGTGTGGCAACAGTTATGAAAGAACAAAGTCTCAAATTTCTGACAGCAAATTTAAATTTGCAGGCTTCGCATTAATGCCCTTTGTCCAAAAATCTATTTGCTGAAATCAGTAGGAAAGTAAGAAGGCTCCCTCCCTCTCCCCTTGTTATTCTGCCTTCTTGGAGGAAAAAAAAAATAAAGAGAACACCTTCAATTTGGAATCAAAATCCTTTCAGCAAACAATTTTTTGAGGAACATTGCATGGAAACACACCTGTTCTAAGTGGGGATGTCAAAAGCCCAAAAAAAAAGTGTCACAGAATAATGATGCTTTTTTTTGAACAATCAGTATCAGTCTGTTCCTGGCATTAATTTTGGAAATGGTATAGCTAATATGACAGCTATGATTTGGAGCCTTCAAAAGGCATAAGCTATTGGCATTTTAAATACATTACACACAAACATGCACGCACCCCTACACCCACACTAACTCTGCAGATTTGTTCTGCTCCTGTCTGCTGGCTCCTCTGCGTGTACGCCACAACATATTATTTCCTTCCCTCATCCCAGTTTTTTCCTAAGGGGGCTTTCCATCAGGCACCCAAATAGAAAGGGCTCAAGGAGACCTGCATTAGCACAGCACACAGCAGAAGGGACCCTCTGCGACTCAATGGGCACAATCAAGCCTTCCAATTAAACTATTACCCAAAAAGGTGTGGGTGGCTTATTACCAAAGACAGCATTTATTTAAAAAAAAATGGAGAGTACCATTAGAAACACCTAATATAACTCTTATTAACTTATTTGAATCCAGTTGTGAGCACACTGGGTTTGTAAGTGTCTGCTAACATAGCATTCTGTTTGCCTAATTAAGTTTTCAGTAGGGGAAGCTATAGCTCTCACATTAATATAGGGAACTGAAAAAAAATCACATATAAACCAATGCTGAGCTTGATTTACCTTTATTGTGTAAAGATTTGCTACGGGCTCCTCAACAACTGCTAACTAATTTTCCATCAAAAAGCACAATTGCTGTGCAAATTCCCATTCCAGCCCAAGCAATGGGGATGACAGACTCACCCCAAATTATAAACCCTCCACACAATCCCTACAGCACTTCCAGGCCCTCTGGTTTTCCTCATCACTTTTTCCCCTTGCTGGTCCACGTTCTGAACCTTGAGCTTATTCCCCCAGCTGTGCTGCTGAGCAGTAACGCTCTAGCTGGGGAGCATCAAGCAGAGGAAAATTACCATTAGCCAAAAAAAAAATTAATCTTAAGAGGCTTAAAAGAAATCTCAGGGAATCAACTCCGATCTCCATGACAAATAATTAGCAAAATAAAGATAAAATACTGAAGCATCTCAGCTTTCCGCTACATTCCAAAGCGGCTTATTTTCTCCCTAAATTTTACTCTTGCTGCATTTAAAATGCTTGCTTGCAACTTCCAAAAAAAGAAAAGGGGGGGAAAACCCAAAAAAAGCAAACGAAGACTGAGTGTTTTGCCCAAAAGGACAAAGATTTCTGTCCGGCCAGTCCTTGTACCCAGCCCTGCTCCAGGCAGGGCCCCCAACCCACGCCCCACGGGACCTGCTCATGGGGCGAGCACTCCTGGAACAGACCCATATTACAGCATTAATATCATTTACAAAATGGTTAAAAATCAGAATGTTTTTCCTTCGTGAAAAATAACACACTTAATGCTTTTCATCTGGCACATAAAATTTACAATATCTCCAGGAACATTTTCTTTGGTTAAATCAACACTATTGGTACTTTTTTAGCCTATAAGCATATTACAGCCCCAGCTTTTTATGGGTTTTTTTGGTTGTTGTTTTCACCCATTGTAATAAACTTTTCAGAACCAGAAATGATCAACAATAAAAAGCATTCCCATGTCAAACAATTTTAACTACTGCTTTTAAAACAATAATAAAAAAGGCGGGGTGGTGTCGGGGGGAGAGGAGGATTGGCTTCCAACCTGACTCGTGCATCAACTATCTCGCTGCAATTAATATAAAGTAAATCTGCGCGGCCAAACTCGAGCGCTGTGCCCGGAATTGTTTCCACGCCGCTTGCAGCAGGCAGCCGCAGCAGATGTTGGCTGTTAAAGGGCGCAGACGACACAGTTCATGACTCCTCGGAGGCGGCTGCGCCACATCTGCAGCCCATGAAGGCGAGCGCAGGAGCGCGGCAGACAGAGCGAGGAGCAGCGGCCGGGCCAAGCCAAACCGAGCCGAGCCAAGCCGAGCCGAGCCAGCCCTCTTTCCGTGCCGGGGCTAAAAATAGAGGAGGTGTTTGTTGGGTGCGGGCCGGGCAGCGCCGCTGGAGCGGAGCGGAGCATCCCGGGTTCACGGCGAGCGGGGAGCGGCAGCCGCTGCCTCCGAGCGCCGCTCCGCACGCCCGCTCCTCATTAACTGGGCGGCGATCCAAGTTCATCTGGGCCCCAGAGAAAGGCAGTGCTTGTGTTTAGACCGCACAATACTGACATAACATTAACAGATTTACATATGCAAAACTGTGAAGCAACAGGCATTCCCCCTCAATTGACCCACAGCTTGTAGTGGCTGCCGAGTTATTCCCTGCTTAGGCTCCGTAACCAAGTGGGCGTCATGCGACTACCATCTGGGTACCACTTATTTAAAGCTGGCAGTCTCTCTGTAATAGGCAAGCTGGCAATAAGCAGGAAGGGAATAAATTGCATCATTTAGTTAACATCCACTTGCTTTGCGGCTGTTAAAAACCCATGACTGAATAATAATTTGGTTATTTCTTTTGCCAGACAATGCTGTCAGCCAAAAGCGTACTACGCATGCTGCAAAACGTCAGCTTGCAAAATTTCCACTTTAAAAATAAATTAAAGAAATTTGCGGTATAATGCGAGCTAAGAAGTTTTTCTAATGCTAGCAACTCAAAAGCAATCGAGCTCTAAAAATAAACATGCACTACATTCTGCTTTTCCCTAAAATCTTCTTTGTTTTTATCAGCCACCCACCCCGATCCATTAAATTCGCCAAACATCAGCAACCTGGCCCGTTACAAGCACAGGAACCGGGATTTGCTCGCAGGAATGCTCGTTAGATCCCAACACTTCTCCATTTCATGCTACCCACTGCCCTTCTCATCCTTTTGCCTTAATTCGTAGATTTTATCATTTCCCTCTGTCTGACAACTGCTTTCACACAAATCGGTATCAAAGAAAGTGGCTGAAACTGGAGACCACTGAAATACAGCGAGAACGTAGCCTTTGTTAAAAAAACAAAAAAGGAGGAAACAAAGAGCTTTTGAAGTGGGTTTCTCTTTGGGGCTCTTTAGTTTGCAGAAAATTAAGTTACCAATAGTAATCAATTTTTTTTTTTGTCCCAATTTGCTCGAAATACGGCCTATGCACAGGTATCTCAACATCCATCTCTCCTCAGGACTAAAGGAAAAGCCCATGCTGAGTGCACTTTTATACTGCAAAGATAACAAGGCTTTGCATTGTACAGTGGGAAAAGGCAGAAGAAACGTTTCCATTGGGATTAACAGCAAGGACGAGCCCAGAGCACAGTCCACAGGTAAGAGCGTTCTCAGCATCTCCGCCTCCCACAAAACCAGGCTCGCTCCTCCCTCATTACATTTTGAAGGGGCATGAGGGACTCTGAAGTGCAGAAACAAGACAACCAACAGTAGGTAGAAAGCTGAGTTCATTAGGAACTCGCTTACAGTTCAGTGATGGAGAAGAGGACGGCAGAGCAGAGCCACACACGCCTCTCACGTCCCTGCAGTGATGCCTCCAGCACCCGCACTGGGAATGGCACAGAAACACCACACAGCTGGGCATGGACACACCAGAGGCAGGTGGGAGACAGCTGTCCTGCCCTGCCCATCACTACCTTGTCTCCATGAATGTCTGGGACACTAAAGCAGAGCCCAGCAGGCAGATGAGCCAATGCCCACACCGTGCCATGCTGCTGATGGCAGGTACATCCAGGAGCACGTGTGCATCCAATCTGTGTCCCCTTTCACAATCCAGCAGCCACACAGCACAGCCCAGGTGCCACAGGACCTTCAGCACTCAATCTCAAAATCCTTCCTGAGCTTACACACACAATTGTTCACTTTTTAAAAAGAATCATTTGGAGAAGGAGCTTTTAACAGGCTTCCACAGCACTGTGCAGCTCTTGCTGCTCCACCTGGGATGCTCAGCCAGGGAAACACAGGATCCATAGCCACCCACAGCACTGCTCAAGGTGGGACCACCACCCTGGAATACACAGAGCTAAGGGCCACTGTAACAACTTGCAGGCTGTACAAACAGGAATGAAAATAAGATGGAAGAAAAGGATTTCAGTCGGCACCAACCTGACAAGGCAGTGTCCAATGGAGGGTGAGAATAAAAAAGGGAACAGAAACCAAGGGCAGAGAGAAAAATCTGTCAGAGGAAGTGTGATGCTAGAAACTGTTCCAGGACCCCATGGCTGGGTGCCAACTCAAAGCCTCCAAAAAAAAAAAAAATAAGACTACAGAGCCCCTAAAACCTTCCTGATTAAAAAATCTGTGCAGGCTGGGATTTGTCAAGTCATACTTGTGCTTGCTGTGCCTGCTCCACCACTCTCACCCAGAGGTCTCAGCTTGGAATACTTCTCTGCAGAGGAGACCCAAGGCATCCAGTAACTTTGGCAAGGGGAGACGGGCATCCCCTAAAGCATTTGTGTATCTCAGAGAGTGTTTGAAAAGCTCTGCTGCACTGAGCCTTAGCACTGTTAATTGTATAAACCATACCCAAGATCATCAGCCCAGCAACATTGTCACCCATGTGGTACATGGCCAATCTCCCTAATTATTCTTGAGTTATTTTTTCCAGTAGATCTACAAAATTATCAGCATAAATCTCAAAACATTTACCAGTCAACAAACTCAGCACAACAGACATAAGCTTGGCCCTGACAAATAAAAAGACTAAGGAAAATGTATTTATTTGTAGCAAATGTCCTTTCCTATAACCATCAAATAGATTACAACTGCATTTCTTTCCTCGCACTGCACCCTGGGATCCAGGCATTTAACTAGCACACACTACAGTGCTGGATTAATCATAAATAGAATATATTTTTAAGTGCATTAATTATGTAACAGATGCTTCCAGGATTCCAATGGAGGTAATTTTTAAAATCCCAGTGTACAGTTTTATGAATCTGTGCAGTTTCAAGGTTGTTTTTAATTTGCACTCAATACTACACTTATTTAAAACCAAGAGGTAATCAACCACTGCCTAATTTTTTTTTTTTTTCAGTTCAGGCTGGAAGACATATCCTACACTGTTGCTGTTGGACACCCCAATTGTTGACAGAGGTTCCTCCCATTTCTTTGCCAGGATGATGGGTCTGAATAACGAGCTGTGTGAATGCAAGAATTCTTCATTTGCCTTCTATTAATTTCTCCTCCTCAGACTGATTCTTGCCATTCAGAAGTCTCAGTCTCCTCCTGCACATTCCCACTCATACAGCAGATGTGATTCAGTGCACACAGCACACATGGAGGCCCCAACAGGGGCAGGATGCTCATGTTTTCCAAACAGCCCTTCATTTATTGATGGGGTACCTTGAACGGTTGGACTCAATGACCTCAGAGGTCTTTTCCAGCTTTAATGATCCTAATTCTATGAAATAACTCTCATTGCTTTGAAAAATGGAGTTAAATTGAGCTCACTTAGAGTTCTGCCACACTAGACAAAAAGGGGGTTTACCTCACTTACCTTGATAACAACAGAAACAGCAAATCCAGCTCCTGGCTATGGCACTATGGTGACAGGGACAGGGACATGGGTCGGATGATGGAGATCTCAGCAGCTTTTGGATGGCTGCACTGGAGCACCCTGGGGCACAAGCACCACAGCCTCCATGTGCTGGATGAGAAGTTTGCTTTCCTTTCCATCTTTGCACATCTCACAGCTCTTGGATCAAGTCACACATCTCCTCACAGAGCTTCATCTCTGCATCTGTCTGCAACGCTTAATTTGCAATGACTTGGAGGGGCATTTTTCCAGGCACTCGCTGTGTGTGCAGCCTGGGAAGTGGGAGAGCCCTGATAACACTGGCTTGGACTCTCCCTGCAACAAACCCTCCCTCTGGTCCAGGAGGTGAGGGGAAAATAAAGGAGCACACAGAGCAATTAAGGTTCCAATCAGATGTGGTGTTGACACATAAGAATGAGCAGTGAATAACCCTAACACAGAGTGAGGGTTATTTAGGAGTTTATATAATTGCACATGCAGAACATGGAACCTCAGCACGTGGTGAAGAGAGGGGGTGAGGACAGGAGGGGCTCAGGACCACAGCTCTGCTTACCTGCATATCAGCTGCCCCCAGGGATATCCACACCTCAGGCTGGGCACAAACCAAGCAGGAAGAAAAAATGGGTAACAAGCATTTTATTCCTACTAAATATTTCATTCTGGCTGCTACTCATTTCCAAAAATAAAGGTAACAATTAAAAGTGAGGGTTAACACTTTGATGCCTTGCTGCACAGACTGCACATTCCAATTCCTCAACAGGGCAATGCAAAAAGGGGCAGTGAAGAGGCTGAGGTCATCTGGGGAAGGCAGATGACTTTGTGCAGCACCAGGGAGGCCCTGGGGCAGGCAGCTGGGTGCTGGGCTGGGTCTCACTTCCCTGGGCACACCACAGCCAGTCTCCACCAGTGCCCAAGGACTCCACTGATGGTGAAAGCCTTGGCCAGTGGGCACCCGGCCTCTCCTTGCAGCACTGAGGATTCTCCTTGCTCCAGCCTCCCCCAAAATTACCCACTGGCTCTCAAGTAAAGCAGATGGGGCATGAACAATGCTCACCTCACCTCATCACCAGACACTGGTCACACAGCAAGGCTTGGGGGCAGTCAGGGACACCCTGCACTGCTGCTCTGTGGTGCCAACCCCTCCTGAAACACTCTGCTGACCCACCCGCATCAGTGCACAGGGACAGCAAAGGAAAAGAAGCTCTCAGGGGCAAGAAGGTGCCTCCCTGTGGAGAGACCAACCCTGAGCACACAGCAGGGTAGAGGGATCAGGTCCCTGCCAAATTCAGCATGCCTTCACCCCCATAATCCCTGTGTCACGGGAATGCCAGCACCATGCCAGGTTATCACAGGGTGATGAGACTCGTGGGCTGTACCTGCTTGGCATGGCTGGAGCAAGGCTCCCTCGGGGCTCCTCCACTTTCAGTTCCCATTAATGTGCACCTGCACCCGTATCAAAAGCAGTAAAAGCATAAACTGTATTCAAAGCTTTACTCAAACCCCCGCTGGAAGCCTGAGTTGATGCTGGTCCGTGCCAACACCTGGGCTCAGCAGCAGCCCCGACGGTGACGCTGCCTGTGGCTGTCCCTGCACTGGAGCCACCACGGCCACCCACCCTCCCCAGACACCCAGCACAGCCATCCTGCACAGCACCCAGTGAGCACAGGGTTCAGGACAGACCCTTTTTGGGGTGAACCTGCTGCTGAGCTCTGGCCACCTCTTTCCTTATCAGCTTGGCTCTCTAACTCCACAGGCAGACAGCAGGCTGGGCACAGCTTCATCTGAGTTTCACGTGCAGCTGCATTTGCTTATCACACAGGTAAGTTACTATAAAAACAAGAAGAAACAACAGCAGCCAGTAACCTGGGTATCTCAGTGCCCTCATCACGAATTCCCAGCCTCTGGACCAGCTCATCATCCACGGCTCACAGGGAAGAAGGACACCCAAAGAAGACAGGATGCCAGGACATGCACAGTAACAACTTCAGTACCTGGCACTAAGGGAGAAGCATCAAAATAACAATTAAAGGAAACCCTACACTTGGCAGCTTTGGCAGGGTGGTCCCACTAGCAGGCACTGCTGGGAGCATGCCCCAGAGCAGCTGGGCAAGGAAGGATCCTCTGCCCAGATGGAGAAGAGCACATTCAGACACAAAGCCTCCGGCAGCGGTCTCACATTACAGCAAACTCAATCAAGTGGCCACAGGTTGACCAAGGGGGCAGCCCTGACCCCTTCAGACCCCCTCTGACCTCCAGAATCCAATGAGGATGTTCAACTGGCAGAAAACATTTTTTTCCTGCTTAAGCTAGTTTTCTGCTAGTCCAGCTTCCTGTGCAGCCTCACCCTCTGGTCAGCAGAAGCACAGGGGATGCAATGGGAAGTGCCCAGGGAGAGGCTGAGAGATCTGAATCTGCTTAAATGCAAAGTGAACCAAGCCCTCACTCCATCCAGCACCAAGCACACTGTCAAACAGTCAAACAGAAAGTAGCTTTCATCTGAGAGAAAACAAAGGAGGCAAAGGCTTTGCAAGGAAACAATTCTCATTTGATGCGTGTCATGAAGTTGTGAGCGCACCTGAGTCACGGCACACGTGTGGACCATTGTGATGTGCTCACAGAGCAATGTGTCCTCCTCCTCAATCTGCTGGGAGCATCCACCAGGCAGAGGTTGAAACATGCGGAGGTGATTCAACACCGAGGAACAGAAGCACTAAGACATGCTGTTCTCAACACAGGGGCTGTACCTGACACTATTTTTATTTACTTAGGAAAGTTTTCTGCCCTGTATGACCTTCCCATCCCAATTTGTTGAGCAGAATCTCCATCCCACCCTGGTCAGCTCACTACAATCTGACAAGTGGACTGTACTTCCAAGTTTGGACCTATGAGAAATAAAGTTCAAAACTTGAATATTACTTGTTACATGACAAAGCATTATACTTTCTTCCACTCCCTCTTTGTGCTTATGCCATCAAGCAGGAAAAAAAAAAAAACAACCAAAAGAAACCCCACGAAGAAATGGAAAGGGAAAAAAATCTTCCTACTAGAATGTAGATATTTGTGCATAGCAAGAATTAAGTATTTCCATAAAGCTTTCAATAAAGGATAACTGCAGGCCAAATTTTACCCATAGATACAGGCACATAACTCCAGCTAAAGTTACTGAGAGCTGCTCAAGTTTCTGCAGAGGCCAGCTCAAGCAAACAGTGCTCATGTCCAGAAGAACTGTGAGCTCAGGAGCTGGGGCCACATTCCCAGCTCTTTTGAGAGAGGCAGACAAGATCTGCTTCAAACCAGTGAAGAACTTCAGAGATGAGTCAAACCTGCAGGATTTGCTGCAATACTCGCTGCAAAAGAGGATGTGAGAACTGGCAAGTACGCTGTGTTTACTCACTGTGCCATCTAATTCTGGAAACCCGAGCTGAGATTCAGCGCTCGAGCACGAGTCCAAGGGGTGGTGGGAAGATCCTGGCCCCGTTACAAAGCCGCTCGCTGGGCTGAACTGGTGCTATCTGCTCAAACAGGGCCACGGGCTGACCCAGACAGAGGTTCTGCAGCTGGCAAGCACAGCCTCCCCAGGGCAGAGGCTGCAGCACACCTGCCTCCAGCCCGGGGACGAGCCTCCGCAGGCACCGGCGCACACGAGGAACAGAGATGCTCTAAAAATCACGCACTGCTTCAGTTAATGACACAGATTTACTCTGGGTGTTAGCCTGTTTTGCTAAAAAAAGCCAACCAGATTTTTTTTTTCCTTTTTTCCTGGTGCAAACTGTCCTTTATAGAGACTATTAATATCCCTCTTCCTTCAGTTTAAGCTCTACTTCTCTTCCTTGTTCTCCCACTGACTTAAAAGATAAGTTGCAAAACGAGATCTAATTTATCTCTATCTTTTGTCCTCATCCCTTCCCTCCTGTCACTGCCTGGACAGGCAGATTGTTCTGTAGGGAATCACTGCATGGAGCACAGAGTTTATATTTGCTGCAATATTCACATTTTTAAGCAGAAAATGAAAAGATGATGCCTAGTTTATACTGAACAGAACCCTTTTGGTTCTGGCCTCATGTAATTAATTCTGCACAAAGTAATAACTTAGATAAAACACCCTGCTATAAGCAGCCACCTCAAACAGCTGCAAATATTCCTCACTTTCAGACACCAGGGAAGACAACAGCAGTGGATGGTGGCTGCCAGGAGGTTATGCTGAAACAAATGCATTTTTATTTTTCCCTTTAAATTACAAAAGATTATCATTTTACTCAGCAATGCCCCTTATTAAATTGAAACTCTTCACATCAGAATTAAATACATCCTATCTACTCAAAATGAAGTGTATTATTTATCAGTAATATTTAATGACAAAAACCTGATAACTTTCCCCGATTATACCACTGATTTCCTCCAGTCATGCATCATTGGCTCTGCTGGTCATTAGCATTATCACAGTGCATAAACTCTGGCTTAGGCAGCAAGTTTGATAACAGAGCCAGACACCTAGAGCTACCATTTTTCAGCTTGTTCAGATTTCCTAGTTTACCTCTCTACAAGCGTGCCTCTATCTAATGGCATCGATTACAATCCCTAAAAACCCTAGACAGTAAATTTCCATTTCCATGCAGCACACTTCTGCACACTCAGAATTCCTCAGTAAATATAAAGCACTTGCTGAAAAATCAGATTTCCCCTTCAACTGGCTGAGGACCCTTTTCCTGAAAGACTATACTCCAGCCAATCTGAAAAATAAATAGGAAATATTTAGCCTTCTCTGACTGTTTAATGCCAGGAATACGCTGGATAGGCTTAAGATATTTTAGTTTAATTCACAGGCAATGTTCCATTTTAACTTTTATGAAATAGTATTTTTGAATGCTGCAGATACTGCTTTTACAGAACTGAAGAAAAAAAAAAGAATCAGAACAAATACACATGCTACAACATCAGCTGAAATATACCAAGATGGGTTTCTCCCATTCTCAGTTAAATCCTGTAAATAAAATGATGGATTAGAAAGATTTCCTGAGTAAGACCATCATTTTTCACACCACTGGATTTCAGAAAACTCTGATGGGTTAAGCCAGAGAAAAACTTTAAAATACTTGTACAAACAGTAATTTTCCTGCATACTTCTGACATTCCTCTTTCAAAGCCTTTTAGGTATCAAGTAATTTATCACTGAAAAATACGTTTTCTCTTTTCCAAACCTACAACTCCGGAGCTTTACAAACTTTAATATGTATTATTTGAACACACATGCACAGGCATATAATTTAAAACTAACAAAAACAATTTATTACAAGCTATTTCAGAGCCACCCTCTCCCAGTACCCCTTTAATTCAATGAGAGCAGGATAGGGTCCCTGACAACTCTCTGATTAAAATTAATTACTAAAGCTATTAAGACATTATTGCTATTGCAAAACTTACTGAGAAAAATCTCTCTTCTAAATCTGCTAATGCAGGTACAGGCTATTATGTTCTGCACAAACACCCAGAGAGATTCTTATATGTTACACACATGAACATTCTAAGACTTTATTATCTAACCAAACTGATTTTCTTTTAATTCTCTTTTCTTTTTTTAACTCAGTCCATCCAAGGAAGTTCCCATTATTTCAACAGGGGTATTTAGGGCCTAGGCCACATAACTGAAGCTAAATCTGCCTGTTTTGTGGAAATACAACTATTTATGAAATTCACCCGAGGGGGAGGAATAATTTACAGTACACTGATCAAGAGAGTTTGCATGGTGCTGTCTGAAGGAGCCCTGTTTGAGAAGGAGAGCTGTTATGAAAGCAGAAATTATCAATACTAACACAATTGGTGCCACTGGGTTATGCTATTTGCCGGGCAGAATCCATCTCTCGCACAGAAAATTTCAGTTTGGGTGTAGTTCCAGCACCACTAACTGAGGTATTAGAAGTTGGGACCATTAGACAAGAAACAGCAGCAATTTGATGAGGTTAATGCCAGATTCTGTGATTTGTTGAGAGAAAAAACGGATCGAACCCTGGAAGAAGGGCAGCAAGCTCAGGATGCAGAAGCGCTAACACAGCCCCTGCTCCTCTCAGCCAGGGGCTTCACTCTGATCCTTCAACAATGAAACAGTGAAAAATATTGTCATTGTTCTCCTTTGCCCGCCTGCCATTCCACCTGCACGCGCACCATCCCCAAAACACATTTTTTTGGACCTGACTGAGCACCAGCCAACATCAAAAACCCTGGCCAGGCACATCTTCCCCTGGACTGCCAGCCCCTCCCAGCCAAACCCAGCCTCACACAAACCCAACGCTTGGAGCCACTCTGTGATGTCCCACAGCCCCCTGCACTGCGCTGCTTTTAAGGGAATTTCTGCCACAGGAGGAAAAGGAGGATTTACAATGGAAATGGATTTTAATGGAATTTTTCTTTCCAGCCCAAGTATAAAACATGGGAACTGGGCTGGACGAGCTGCTTGAGCGGCTAACAGAGATTTGTCATGAGGTTCATGGAAGACAGAGTTCATGACTCACTGTCAGTGAGCTCACTATTACAACATTAAAACTATTATTAAAAATAAAAATGCAAGCACCAAAAGAAACACTTCAAGAAGGTCTTAACTTCTTCATGCCAAAGAGAATAGCCTTGAAATGAGGCTTGCAGCAGGCCCACCGGACAAAATCCATAAAAGACAATCTTGTAATCAAAAAAATCTATTAGAACAGCACATTTTAGTCGCAAAAAACTTCCCCCATTTCTGCTCTCTTGGTATTCCCAGAAGCTTCTTAGGAAGAGGTGTCTCACTCACGCTCATCTCCCAGCTCTCCAGCAGCAGGAAAACATACACTTCACATTCACTGTGCAACACTAGGAAGATGCTTTTTAAAACTGACAGGGGTTCCTAAAGAAATATCAGTTAATTACTTAATCCTCCCTAATGGAATGATCAACATCCTTTCAGCAAACAAGGCTGTGATGATTTAACGTTCTACTGCACTGGGAGAATTAACCCCACTCCTCTCCCGTCTGCTGCAACCACTCGTTTCTTTAGAATCAGTTCCATTTTTCACTTCTGCAGAGCAGCCCCTGCACCCGGCCGAGGAAAAACTCCAACAGACAAAAATCCTCCTCAGTGTTACTCTGCCAAGGCCTGACCTCCAGGCTGACAGAAAGGCAGGTGGCCAGGGCACCCACGAAATCAAGGTACGAGGCAGCACAGAGCAGCGAGCCCCAGCGTGAGCCTGGAACAACTTCATCAGCGTCCCAGGAACACCACTTCAAAAGGAACCGGGGAGGGATGTTTGAATCCCAGCTCAGACAGCTCCTGAATCCCTGAGAACCCCCGGCCATCACTCTGGCAAGAACAAAAGTCCTCTCAGGGCTCCACCGCTCACTGCAACCAGACCCAGGCTCAGACAGGATTCTGCAGGCAAGCGGTGTGCAGGAAAGGGAATTCAGCATCGATTTTTGTGATCAGATGTTTAGTGGCTGCTCTGAACACTCCAGCAATCCCCCCCTCACCATTTTATCTTCCTTTATCACAAGCTTTTTAATAGAGACATGACATTCTGCTTACTGCTGGGCTCTCTCTATTTATCTCTCTCTTAACAACACTTTGGCATCATCGGCTCTGCTATCTAAATCAGCAATAGTGCATGTCCGGCCACATAAAACCAGAGAGGGCTTCCCGAGATGCCTTGGGAAGTCTGACTGCTCCAGTTTACTGATGTGTTAATATGCCCCATCCACTAATTAATGAGCAAACAGCTTAGCCAGGGAGCTGGGGGAGGGACACCAACACGAAGACTGCGGAGAGCCCAAGGAAAGACACTTGACCCTAATTGTTAGCAACAAGATGACAAGACTGATCGGGAAGTACAGCTAAAACTCGGATCCAACATGAAAGGAAATGTCTGGCGAAGAGGGGAAAACTAACGATGCCATTGGAGGCTGCAGCCAACCTGCCACACTGTGCCACCTTCTGTCGGACTGTCAGCGCCCACTGTCCAGCACCCAGCACCTGGCCTGGGCTCCCCAGCACCACCACATCCCTCTCTCCATGCCCAAATCCTCATCCTCCTCTTGTGACCCTGCAGCTCCACAGTGTACACTCCAGCCAAGAAAAACCAGGAGTTTGCTCCAACCTGTGATGGGGTGATGAGAAAGCACGGCTCACGCTGCAGCTTCCCAGCAAAACCACCTGCAGAATTCCAGCCAGTGGGTTTTAAGAACGGCCAAAGTTTGGCTGAAATTTCAGACAGACCCGGTTTTTACCTGGGGCAAAACATTCCTCATCTTAAAAACAGCCTGGACCATGCAGCACAACAGAGATGCCTGCAGGTGCACCAGCACGAGGGTGCTGCGCCCTGAGTGCGCTTTGGGAAACACTTCCACATAGAATTCAAACCCTTGGAAAAAAGGCTGTAAGCCCTTTCTACCTGCAAAATCAATTCAACTGAGAGTCATAGCAGTGCAGGAGATGCTGCAGCACCGTGCTCTGGGACACACACCCAAGGGAAAGTTGACTTGCAGACGGCACATCCAGCGCAGACACACCGCAAACGCCGCGGAGCCCCAGTTTTCCGTGCCAGATTTTTAATTTCAGTGCCCAGTTTTTTAATTTCAGTGCCTCTGAATTAAACTAACTTAGTGAGGAAACAGGTTATCCTAATAAAAACACACCAGTGACAGGCATTGTACAGACAGCACCATTAGCAGTAAACAACACACGGGAGAATCATCCGAATAAAACATTCTGGGTATTTATTTGTGTTGCTTTCTGAGACCATTGCAACTGAACGGGAAACTGGAAGGGAAAAAAGCCCACAATTAGTTTCAGAATAGCACTCCCAGAAACACTGTAGCCTATCAGATCTATGTAAATATTTTACGATATGGGTTCCATTTCAGTAGATCTGTCAAGATATTTACAGGGCTTGACAGTATTTCTGCCTTTAATTAAATTTTCACACACATACTTTAATGTAATTTAAATAGATTATTAGTTGTCAGAATATAGTATAAATTTTGTTTACGATTTAGTTACTTTAAGTACTCACATTGAAGAAACTCATTTAACCCCCTGACTGAGGAGCATTAAGTGTTGAGATGAGACTTCTAAAGAGCTTCTACTGCCCTTTGCACTCTTGCAATAATCTTAAATTACTACAACTTAATTGCAATTTCAAGACACTAAAATGGAGATGTTTTAAAAACAGCACCAGGAGGGTCAACGAGAGGAGAAAAATTATTTAGTCCCCCTCAGGTACCAGATGCTTCTAGGGGAGAAACTGATTTTGCCCATGCTCTTCTCTTTGCCCATTTTCCATAGAATCCCACATCCATTTGCAGAATGACGCGGAACAAAAAGTCATCAAGATTATTCTGGATACTTGCCACATCCAAACAGCCATTAGACATAAGCCTGCTCACTTGCATGCATGGAAGAGACCCGTGCCAGGAGAACAGAAAGACAAAACCCTAGAGCACATTTGCAGAGAAGGCTGCACACGAGCGGAGCCAGCAGCTTCTCTGACTTGGGAGCTCCAGTGCTGGAGTAAGGAAAAAGAGCACGTGTTAAACCACTCCAGAAATCCCAACCAACAAATACCCCATCTCCCTAAAACAGTACAGCTGATTCCTCTACAGCACAAAACGTATCTTTTTAAAGTAAAAGACCACAGAGATCCCGCAATTAACTTTCCCCTCTAATGACTGCATGATTTATTCCATGCTATTTTTTTTCTCCCCCCTCTCTCTAGGCTGGCATCACCTCGTTACCTGCAGGAGCTGCAATTCCCAGCACGGCAAGCCGCGGGAATCGCAGGGCGCAGGCTGCGAGCAGCGCTTGCTTCTGCCAGCACAAAACCAACCACTTCTAGCAACCACCAGATCTTCTCCGCTTCTTCTTGCAGCGAGGCATTTCACAAGGATCTGGCCAACAGAAAAACAATCAGACTCACGATTTAAACCCCGCTGTGCCTCAGCACGGCCGGCGCTGACGCACGTCCTCGGAGGCACGACGTGAAGGGCTCCCAGCCTGGCCATACCTTTCGAAGCACTGGAATTAAAGTTTGCTTGCCAGGACCTCTAAGAACGGTCGCAAAGACGCTGCTGATCTCTAGTGCACAGCGTCTCTGAATTCCACCTAGCAAATGCTTTCTGGCTTCTCCTGCTCATCACATCTCTGCCGGAGCGCTCGCCGGGTGTGAAAACACGCTACTATACGTGGAGGGAGGGGGAGAAAAAGTTTCAGTGATGCGAGTTTAGTGGCACAGACCAAAAGCCAAAGGCAGCGACATCAGAAGCCCCAGTTGATGCCAGCACGCTCTGGATCAGGCCCAGGGCAGCCAACTGCACCCTGAGCTCACCCCTGGGGACACAGGGACCATGCTATGCCCAAGGGCCACATGTTCAGAGCAGGGTGCCACCGTGTCCCCACGCTGCTGGCCACCCCCTGGGCTTCCCCTCCAGCTGCCAGCCCCTTCCCACCTGCCTCCCCAGCAGAGAAAAGCTCTGGGAAGCAACCTGGCAGCAAGGCTTATCTGAGGAATAATTAAAATGCACTGTTTAATTCAGCTTAAACATGGACAGCAAACAAAACCCTCGTACACCCGAGCCCTGCAGGGCCTGATCCCGCTCCCCCCCGCAGTGGGAACCCCTGGGAAAGCTCCCTCCCAGGCGCCCTGGCCGTGCACACACGATGCTGGATGTGCTGGGAAGGGCAGGAGAGGCCTGAACAAATGCTGTGCCTCCAAAAGACACCCAGCTACCTGCAAAAACCCCACTGAGCCTCCTCCAGCCCTGGCTCAGCTGCGGAAAAATATTTCAGCTCAGTGCCTTGAAGTTGCAATTAAATTGTAGTAATTTAAGATTATCACAAGAGCAAAGGGCAGCAGCAGCTCTTCAGCAGACTCCTCTCACCACTTAATGCTCCTCAGTCTTGGGGTTAAACGAGCTTCTTTAGTGTAAGTACCTTAAAGCAAGTGAATCGTAAACAAAATTTATACTATTTTCTGACAGCATATAATCTATTTAAATTTATTAAAGCTTCTCGGAGAAAATTTAAGATGACAGAAGTATCATTATGCCCCATAAATAACCAGACAGCCTTGCAGAAATAACTGTATTTTACATACATATCCTACATATGTGTGTGCATGTGTTATTTCATTTGATATACAAATACATGCTCAATAGATATTTCACAAAAGGAATTGTGTTACCCAGTTCAATCTCTCAATATAAATGACCACAAAAGGTACTAATACTGAACACTAAGATACATCCCATGAATTTGCCTTTTTACTACCAGCCTTTTTCCTAATTTTTACAGTGCTATGAAACAGGAGTAATTCAGGAGCTACAAATGTTTACAGTATATCACATCAAGGATGATAATGCAAATTTTAGCTCTTAAAAAAGGTGATCCACTCCACGAGAAAGGCATATTGCAGCGTTTGCTGCACACTAATGTCCGATGCATAATTCCCTGCTCAACTTCCCTGCTCCTTCTCCTACCAGGGCAAAACCCAGCTGTGTTACGGTTACTGGTGGAACTGATTTAAGCAGAAAATGTTTATAGATGTTTAAAAACATTACACATTACGCAAAATGGCTTAATAGCATACATGTGCATGTTTAAGACACATACTTTTTATTGTCTAATTAAAATATCTACCATAAAAATCTCCAGGCTTTAGAGTAAGTTATGCAGGACAGTTATGAAACCTTACCTTACAGAAAGTATAAAGTACTTATTGTGAGATCTGCACCGCTAATTAAAAAAATGCTTATGCAAAAAGATTTGGGATTTCTTAATTCTTCAGCAGATGTGCACTTGGTCTGCCTCCTGCTTAATATACATTAGGGTAATAGCCTCTTACTTGGATTTTTTTTTAATAGATGTTTCCATTGTTTTAGAACACTTGAAAGAAATGAAAAAGACACATTCGTAAAGTTTGTGATCAAGTGTTTGAATACAAACACGAAACTGTCACACAACAAAACTGACCTCGCTCCCCTGGTTCAGTTCAATTAGTACCTAAATCCTAACTGCTTATTGAAGTAAAATCAAGGGTCTATTAATACTCTTTACTGGTATTTCCACTAAAAAACTACACAGTAACAGTCTCTCTGATACAGCCATGAAGACATATTACACACAGTCTTGTAAAAATCCCCGCGTATCTAAACCAAGGTCCATCCTGAGTGCTTGGCAACGTGTTTGAAGGAAAGATATTACAAGTTTTCCTAACTCCAGGAATGCAGTCATCCAACATACACTGCTTAATCACAACCAAACTCCTCTATTATACACCAACACAGAACTTACACACAGAGAGAAAAAAAAAAACAAATCCACATTTCCTTACAATTCAGTGATCCAGAAATAAAAGCTGAATTCCACAGAACTTTTACATTTTTCTGCATTGCACTACTGTAACGCCTTCTTCTCTGCAGCTCTAGACAGCGTAAACAAAATCAAATCCTAAGTCTCTCTGAAAGTGTACAAATGCACTTCAAATCATCACCACTTTAAAAAAAAAAACAAACACCAAACCCCAGCCCATGCACAAAAAACTAACTTTGCAATCAAAATCGTAAGCAACAGAAAGCCTTGTTTGAAATAGTAGTTATTTTTCTCAGAGTTATCCTTTGGTTTCACAACAAAGATCAGCATTTGTAATGGTCCATTTCTGCATAAGTGAACATATAGCCTTGCTGCCTGATCGAATAGTCCAGAGCTTTCAGTGAGGCAGCTCCTGACAACAGCCCAGCAGCAGCTTTGTTTGATCTCTCCTGCCTTCCTTAATCTGGGTTGTCAAGGTTCACTTGTTGGAGGCTGTTTACTTTACTTTTTCCAGAAAAAAAAAAAAAAGTGATTTTTTTTTTCCTGTCTCTCATACAATGACTAATCCAAAGACTAAGGGGGAAGAATGCTGCCAATGCAAGATGTTAAAGCTACAATACCTTTTTGCAATGAGATTTTAGCCGACACCTTTTGAATGGTAACTAGTGGAGAGCTTCCTCCCCCAGTGCCCTGGTCCATTCAGTATGGTTGGGAGATAGTTCAAATAAAATGTGCAAGGGGAAAAGCTTCAGAGAAGTTGAAAGGAGCAGCCCCGATTTCCCCCAAATCTAGCTGCCGAGATGCACGGTACCTCCTTGCCCACACTCGCTTCTCTGGGAACTTGAGTTATTTCAGGCTCTCTCAAACTTACAAAAAGTAAGAGCTTCTCAGCAGTAACAGAAACTGTAAAAATAATACTAAACCGAGCAAAACGCCTGTTTTCCAAAGTATTAACGCAAGCCCTGGATTAACAGCACAAGCAAAAAAGTTTCTTCGATGACATGCTTGCAATTTTGTCTAATTAAGCAGCTGTCACTAGTGATATCAAAATTTGGTCGAATAAGGTAAAAATCCAAGTTTAGAAAAACTGTACGGAAAGGAAACGCAGTTTAGAGAACTGTTTTAATATTTAGAACCATCCAGCACCCTAGAAATCAGCAGGCTATATGGTGTAGACGAGACGCTACAAGCAGTACACATCCATTACTCACTCCGAGAACAGTTACTAAAAATGAAACCTTAAACTTCTGAGCACAGAAGTTGGGCTTCAGCTTCTCTACAGAAGCGGCTCCGAGAGCGCACGCAGGCGGCAGAGATGCCTCGGGTAGGGACGGGAGGGCTGCGCGCTGCCGCAGCTGCCGGGCTTGGGGGGGAACCGGGGGGAAAAGAACGGGGTGAAAAAAGAAAAACAAGGGGAAAAAAAAAAAGTAACCTCGCTCGGCTTGGTTCACTCAAAGCAAAAACGCGCAATTAAAATCATTACAGCGAAGTGGCGGCAGAAGACTCGCTACAAGAGCGGCGCTCCGCAGCCCGCCCGGCGATGCTCTCCGCGCCGGGGCCGCCCGGTCATTAATAGTTGCGGGGCGGTGGGGAGGGGGCTGCGCTGCGCCCCGCGGAGCCCTGCCCGCGCAGCTGCCCGCGCCCCGCTCGCTGGGTAGGTTTTGGTTGGTTTTTGTTTTTTTTTTTTTTTCAGGAAAGAAAGAAACCCACAAACCGGCGGGGCGGGGGTGGGGAGGAGGGAGGCGCGGACACGCCGCTCGGCCGCCTGCAGCGCGCACCCCTCCGCTGCCCGGGGACGCGGCCGCGCAGCGCTGCGCGGGCCGGCAGGTGCGCGGGGCGGCCCTACTTACCGGGCAGCGGCGGCGGCTCCGCGGCGCGCAGCGAGCCGCGGCTCCGTCCCGAGGCTCCGCACCGCGGGGCTGCGCGGGAGGGGGACGTGCGCACACACACGCGCGTGAAGGATGCGCGGTCCGCGCCCGCGCAGCGAGAAGTTGCGCCGGGGTGAGCTGGGGAGGCGCGGGTGTTTATTCAAACACTTCGTTTCAAAAAAAAAAAAAAAAAAAAAAAGAAAGAAAGAAATGGGGGGGATGGGCGCAACGCGTCCCAGGGACCCGCGGTGGGGGCGGATGCGCGGCGCGGGGCTCCGCGCCTGCGGAAGGGGCTGCGCGGGCGTAAAGCCGCAACAGGTGACCGGGTAAGGGGGAGCGGGCAGCCGGGCACGGCGCGGGGGGGGGGCGCGGCCCCACCGCAACTTCTTGCCCCGAGTGCCGAAGTTGGGGCGTACGCGCCCCTTGCGCGGCGGCGCGGAGGGACCCGGCGGAAAACACGCGGAAAGAGCGAGCGAGGATGGGAGGGGGGCGGGACGCGTCGCATCCCACCACGGCGGGGGGTGCGCGCAGCTCGGGGCGGGGGGGAAGTTTCCAAAGTGGGCGGGGAGGGGGTGCGGGCGGCCCCGCAGCCCGGGGAGGGGGCTCCGCATCCGCGCACCGCCGGCCCACATCCCCCCACCCCCCCGGTACCGCGGCGGCGGTCGGGGAGGGGCGGCCGGGCACGTGGGGCCGGCGGGGGGAAAAGTGCAACAGCCCCGGAGGAGCGGGGAAAGTGTCGGGGGGCGCCGGACTCACCCGCAGGACTCGGCCCTGCCGCTGCCCAGCACGGCGCGGCCGCGGCGCGGGCGGGCGGCGGCGCGGAGCGGCGCGGGGCTGCCTCCGTCCCGTCCCTCCCTCCCGTCCCTCCGGCACGCCGAGCCCGGGCGGCGCGGCGGCGTGCTCCGCCGCTCGGTAAATAACAATAGAGCCCTCCGCCCGGCGCCGCGCCCGCGGGCCCCGCACGCCGCCCCGCCGCGCCCCCGCCCCGCGCCGCCCCGCGCCCCCTCCCCGCCCCGCGCAGCCCCGCGCGGGCGGGCCGGGGGCGGCCCGCGACACCCCCGCGGAGGGAGATGTTGTTATTTTTTGCTGTTGTCAGTCTCTGACGTCACATCCACCTGCTGGGTAAACAAGGCTCGGCGCAAGGGAAAAATAATAATGAAAAAAATATAAAATAATGGAAGCGGGGGGTGAAGCGCGCAGGGGGTGAAGGGCGAAAGCCCCGCCGGCGCGGAGCTCCGCGGAGGACGGTCGGGAAGAGGGGGGGGCTGGGCCGGGGGAGGCGGGGCGGCCCCACGGGGAAGCGAAAGTGGCGGTGGAGCGCGGTGCGCAGCGCTGCGCATCCCTGCGCATCCCTGCGCGCCTCTCCGCGTCCCGAGGGACAGCTCAGCGCGCGGGCCGGGGCCCCCGTCTGCGGGGGCGCAGCGCTGCGCACCCCTACCAACTTTTCCGCAGCCGCGCGGGGGGTAGAGGGGTGTCAGGCCAGCGGAGCTGGGGGACGCGGGGGACCCCGGAGTGCCTTCCGCGGGTACCCGCGGAGCCGCCTTACCTGCGCCGAGCGGCGAGGCGGCCGCTGCCCGCGTTTCCCCCGCAGCGCTCGCCGCTGTGGGCGCAAACACCGCTTAGACACACTGCGCGGGTGCGCAGCGGCGCGCACCGGCCGCTGAGCGGGACTGACCGTCCCGAGGGCCGGGCTGAGTGCGGAGCCGCTCTGCGGGGGTGGGTCCGCATCTCGGTGGGCGCGCGGAGCGGCAGCGCTCCCGACCGCGCTGTCGGGGCTCCCGCGGAGCGGGGCGGCAGCGCCCGCGGGGAGAGGGGGCAGAGTTGGGACCACCCGGCTGCCCCAGCGCTGCGGCTCCGGCACTCGAGCACCGCGGATTTTAACAGCACCGACGGCTTCAGCGCGGAGCTGGAGCCTCCGGCGGCGCGGGGGCTCCCTGGACGGCGGCCGGAGCAGGCGAGGGGAGCAGCCCCGCTGAGCAGCCTCCTGCCCTGCCCGGGACCCCGGCCCGCTGCCCGCAGCTCCGCGGCGCCGAGGGTCCGGGGGTCGGGCGCCCCGCGGGGATGGAGCGCGTCCTGCCCGGTGCTGCGGGCGGGAGTCAGCGGGCGGCCGCGAAGTTACCGCGAGCGACCGACTCGTTCGGGGTAAAAACTCTTTCCTTGACCCACCCGGCTTTCTTCCCTGCCTTTGTTTTTTGGGCGATCGCGTGCGGATGCCCGCAGGACTGACCCGGGGACGGGGCGATGGTTTCACAAACTGCCTGGAGCGATGCTGCGGGGCGAACCGTGCCCGCGGAAGCCCCGGCCGGGCCCAGCCTCTCCCCTCGTCCCGGTCCCGGTCCCCGTCCCCGTCGCTGTCCCCCGCCCGGCCCCGGCGGCTCCGGCAGCAGCGCCGGGCCCGCGGCGCCACCTCCCGGCAGAACGGCGGGAGCCGCTCCGGCAGCAATTAACACCTGGAATTACCCTAATAGCGAGGTACTTATGCCTAATTCATTATATTTTAAATAATTAAGAGCGGAAAATCGCTGCAAATAAATATTTGCGGAGGTGATGCTCGCGCCGCTGCCGGAGCGGTGCGCTCAGACCGGCGGGGAGCGCTCGGGGCCGCCGCCGGGCGCTGCGGGGCCGGGAACGGGCGAGAGCCGGGAGCGGAGCGTTCAGCATCCCGCTCCTCCAGCCCCGGTGCCGCAGGGGTTTGTGTGACCGGCGGGACCAGCAGCTTTAAAAATGAACATCATTTTTAGCGTGTCTTGTTATATTTTTTAGCTCATCTGTTTCTTCAGTAGGAAAAAACTGGAGCTAAACCTGTTAAAAGAGCATTTTAAAACACTCTCCCCCATACCGCTAAAAAAAAATACTTGTTTTACATTTCATCCTCGAATAAACGCTTGTTGGCTATTTCTTCATCCCCTGTTTTTAACTTCACACATCCAAACCAGTATATCAACTCTGTAAAACATGATTAATTCCACAGACAATACCAGCGGTGGGACTTCTCCCTCCCCCTCCGCCGATGTAGCTGCTAATTGTACTTGAATTGTTTACTGCTGTATTGTTTTACAAGTGCCTGGAGAAAGATGCTTGATATTCCCACCACCGGCAGAACCATCCCAAGAGCAAATGCTTGGCAGATTTTGGCAGGGATGTACACAGGCTACAACTACAGCTTGTTAGCTAGAAAAAAAAATTATGAAGGTGATGATGCCTCCGTAATTACAGGTGTTACTTGTTATAAAGTCAGAATGTTTTCCAAGCTACTGTAATGCCACACCTCCAATGTCCCAGGAGCCAGGCCTTGGAGTCCTTTCCGCTTTAGTCACTGGTTTATGAGGCTTTGCAGAGCACATCACCAGGCTGCACGGCAGGTTCCTGGCCCACTTGGCACTCCTGTGTAGGTGCAAAGCCCATGTGGGTACTCAGCTGTTATTCTGCCTTTCACATCAGACATGAAAGGATGAGATACACACTATGTGCTGCCCCAAAAAGTTGGCGGACATAAAGAGAAATGTACGTTGGATTTACAGCCTGGTTTTATGGTTATCTGACTTTGTTTCAAATGAGCACAAGCAGAAGCAGCCCTGTGAGTCCCCTCATCCTGCAGCTTGAGGCAAAACCCCTTCTTAAGCAAGATGATGGTTGCTGCTTTCCACATTTCCTTGTTTTGGGTGTAGTCAGGGCAAGTCAGATCAGTCTGGCAACAAATAACCTTCAAAAAGGTAGAAAATGCAGCTCTGCCCATCACACGGTACATGTGCAAGGTAAAATAACTGGACCTTTCTTTTGCTCAGAGAACTTCAAAGGCAGGAAGAGGGGGAATTTTAAAAGGTATAAACATCAGCTTAGAGGCTGAGCCCCATGCTCTTGGGAACACTTGCACCAGCTTTAGTAGAAGCAGGATCTCTTCTCCAATTGGGGAAGTCCCACAAAGAGACAGTGACACTGCTAAGGTCTCAGATTGGCTCATCTGACAAAACGAAAAGTTTAAGTTCTCCCAAATGAGAGCTATAACCAAACCCAGGTATTTTTTTAAATGAAATACTGTTTTGAGGGGGGTGGGGGCAGTTTCCAGCATCCCAGATTCTGGTCCCTCAGTTGTAAATGCATTTGCATCCTTCATCTGCTTTTGCTATTATACTTTCCCAGTTTCCCAGGCCCCAGTAGAAGCCGTGCCCTGGCCTGTGCTGGGAGGACAAGCTGGAGCAGAATCGAGCTCCCATGTGCCAGGAGGTGCCTGGCAGGACAGGGCTGCCCTGGAGCCACCCCGAGGGCTGGTGCAGGGCTGGCTGTGGCAGAGCAGGCAGCGAGCAGCACAGCCAGCTTAGTGCTGCTTGCAAGGGAGAGAAATGGCTGTGCTGCCCCGCAGCACCACGATCCAGGCAGAGCAGGCTGGAGCCTGGCTCCACACACAGGGCAGCCCGAGTCAGGCACAGAATAAATGGCATTTTGCTCTGTTGTGAGTCCAGAGGAGCTCCACTGCAGTCAGAGTTGGTTTGGATTTGCATGGGCAGTGCAGAGACATGAGTCTTGGATTCACCCCAGACTCCTCTGGGTTCCTCAGTGGATGGGAAAGGCTCCCCATGTCTGTACCCACACTAATCCTCTTTGCTCCTGGAGGTGTCCCTGCAGCCGCCACTGTACCAGAAGCCACCCAGAGATAACTTTTCTATAGCACATTTCCATTTGTCCTGAGCTGCCAGCCAATACATATTTCCTTTTCCTGTGGGGGCAATGAATAGCCATTGTATTTGCGTTGGACTATTAATCTGCCTGAATTTGGTCGAGATTCTTAAATGAATATTCATGGGAATTAATGCCATTTAATTCCTATTGCTTCCTGAATATAATTACGTGCCGTACGTGAATTGGCAAACGCCACAAGACATCCAATCTTGTTGAAAGTCTATGACCGATGAAACACCACGAGCTGGACACTCGTGCAGCACTGAAGATGCACAAAGCACTGCCAAGATGCAGCTTGACTTCAGGAGAGCAAACCAATAAAAGAGGGAAGATGTACACTATGGGAAGCAAACAGCACCTTGAGGGATAGAAAATATGATTAAAAAGGTATTTTAATACAAGCTCTTCCCCAGGTATTTGTCTACATGTAGGGACTACATTAAACATTTATATTATTTTGAAAAAAAGCTTTATTTCTTCCACTTTCTCACCCACAGAAAAACGTCTTTCAGGGCCTCCTGTCCTGACCTCTTTTGAGAGACAGCATCTCTTGGAAGACCTTCAGCACATCCTACAAATCAGAAGTGCCCAAGTGCAATCCTCCTTCTCCCAGCAGCCCGCCTGCCAAAGTTCACGCTGTTCCCCGAATAATAAAGTATAATCAGCTCTGTATTAAAGCAAAACCCATCCCCAGCATCAGTGCTACCAACCCCTGTCGTAACATAACAAGGACTCTTCCCAAAATATTTGGGCTTGCCCTGTCACAGTGAGAGGCGTTCAAGTTCAGCGCTCTGTCAACAATGCCAGGTGTCTCCTGAACCTCCGGCACCCGAGCCAAGAGAGAGAGCTCAGAAGCACAGGAATAATCATTATTCACATTACTAAAATGAAACGGAATGTTTAAACAGATAACGTAACACAATCCCTCACAGCAGAAAAAAAAAAAAATACTGTTTATTATTTATCCCTGTCAGATAGAAAATGAACTCAATCTCCTGGAAAGCAAAAGCAAGGCTCTTTTTTTTTTTTTTTTTTTTTCTTTCTTTCTGCAACTGACAGCCACGAAAAAATATATTCTATTGTGGCAGCTGCACCCCTTCAAAGGGGCTGATGTTCGCTGTGGTTCTTGATAAACCAACTGGCAAATTTTGGGGGTGAAAAAGAAGTGACTCGATGCCAAACACATCTAAGAAAAAAAAAGCCTCGTGAAATCAAAAATCCAAGAACAATTTCATGTTGAGTCAATCCGAAGATTTCATTTCAATTTTGATTTTTTTGGGGGAATAAGAAAAAAGACACACACCCCCTTGCTTGAAAATAAAATTAAAGGACATTTTGAACACAAAGTAGTTTCAAAATGAAAAATCAAAGTGTTTCATGTCAGAAGTGTCAAAACTAACAGCTTCAGCATTTGTCAGAGCTTTTTTGAGTTTTTATAAATGACAAGTTTGGCATGTGTGCACAGACCGTTTTGGTGCTGCTGAATCTGCATTTTTGCATGCAAAAAAAATTGGTCGGGTGAAATTTTCTGCGGAGAAGCCGTTTGCCATTCCCTTTGTGTGGAGACCAGCAGCACTCTCCCCCATGGCTGTGCTGTGCAGGAGCCTCACTGACACCTCCAGCTCCTCTTTGGCTTATTAATATTTTACCCTTCAGTTTGCAGGACTCCACAGGCCTGGTGTTTTCCAGAACCAGCTCCCTGGTTAGCGGGAGGAGGTGCAAAGGTTAGGAGAGACCGACTGTGCATCTCCAGCTTGATGTGCTGCTGTGTGACAGGCGGCCACAGACCCATCCTAAGGTGACATTAGGTAATTTATTAGCTTGGTTATTACTGCTAAGCTCCCTTTATCAGTTCACTGCCTTCCCAAAGTGAGGATCTGCCAAAAATGTTTTGTCCCAAGAAGCTGGGAGAGGTTACAGTCAGGTTTGCACCTTACGTGGCAGGGGAGCAGGGGTGGAAAGTGGGGTACGTAGCACCTGAATTAAGACATTTAGTTTAAAATCTTAAATTACATAAAAATCTGAAGTTACATAAATGCTATTGCTATAAAAATGTACCACCAAGCATTTACAATATTAGCAACTGAATATATTCTTGCTAGGAAAGCAGCAGCCACCCGGATTTTGCAGGTCTGCTTCCAGCCTAGCTGACTCTGCTGCAGGTTTGGGACAGTGCCTAGTCCCCTGGGAAGGCAGCAAATAAGATCTTCTGCAGATAGCAGACACCTACCTGCCTTTTGCTACCCAATTTCTGTAACACTTTCTACATCTCTCTGATGACAGCAACACTTCTTGCTGTATCTTGACAACTTCTAATTAACCCAATCTCAGCATCTCTGAAGCTTTCAAAGAAAACCAACGTATTTCTCTCAAGCAAGAGACCAAATCCAAAACACCATCTCCTCCTCTGACCTCCAGTACAGCCTTGACTCCACAGGGGCTACAAACCCCAAGTCATGTGTAGTGTTACTCTACTGAAAGCCAGACCAGCTCCTTCCCTGCCTTCCTGGAAGGCAGCACTGGAAGCCAGCAGAGATGGAAACAGATTTCTAACAGCATGTTGGCATTTCTGGGTCTGCTTAAGCTCCTGCTGCAGGAGCACATGCAGAAATCTCCACGAGGACATGCCACACTTTCAGCTTCCAGCAGGACAAGCAGTCTCATCTCAGGGAATTGGTCTCCTCACTCCCTGCCCTGCTCTCCCCACAAGTTCAGCATTGCCTGTGAAGGAGATGCAGTAATTGCAGCTTGCCCTGGGAAGGGTTTTCTGTTGTTGTTGTTGTCTCCAAAGTTTTCTATGCTGAAGTATTATTTCATCTCAGCTTTTTCCACTATTATGGCTATTTTTTAATCCAAAAGTCCAACATCAACAAAGATTAAAGCTTTTAGGCCAGTTACATATCTATGAAAACAACAGTCTCCTGTGTTTTGGGAGATAAACACTACCAGATGCTCTAGTAAACACCAGAAAGGGGAGAGAAGGGGGGAAAAGAGAGTGGCCAGGAGAAGGAAAGGGCTGAAAATAAGTTAGAAATAGCAGAACAGCAAACCAGAAAAGTAAATTCCTGCTGTTCCTGGCTGTGTGGCAGTGAAGAGGTTAAACCCCAGTACACTGCCATCTCTAGACAGAACTGGTTGTTATTGCATTGATAAAACCCCGGGTTGTGTTTTCCTTGTCCATTTTGACCCGTGTCTGACGTTAGCATTGCAAATGATGTCTGTTGCCATTCAACTACTCAGAGTGAGTGGACAGAAACAAGACAGAGAGCTTAGCAAAGACGATACTAATGGAAGGGGTGGGGAAAAGTCTGATTTACATGTAATTAATTATTATTTATGTAAAAACCATATCGTTGTGGTGGTTCTTGACATCATTTAAAGCCTCTTTTCAAAAGAGGAGTCTCCCCTGTTAGTGCACTGATCTTTTCTGTGCTGCCAATATGAACTGTGACAACTGATGGCAGCCAGGCTGGCCCATCACCACCACTTGCAGGGTTCACATCATCTGCTCAGAGGAGAGAAGGACAAGAATCCTGCCTCCTTCTGAACAGGTGACTTTGCATTAGCAGGGCCATGGAATGCTAGTGAGTCATTCGGTGGGAAATCATTTGACCCGAGGCCAACACCATGCAGAAGAGTTATGCATTGCCATTGTGAAGAAGTTTCAGATTAAATAAATCTATTTTCTTCTGAACTTGTAAAATGATTAACTTATTTATTTGATTCCAGTATCTAATCACAAAATAATTACCTAACCCAGCCCCAAGGTATCTTGGCAATGTTGTTTGAGACACACTCCAGCACAGACAAAAGCTCCCGCGGGAAGACATCAATCATCTTCCCATACAAATGAAACTGGTCCACAAAAATGAACGGCACGGCTCCACCCCAGCTCTTTCAAAACTCAGCTGTCTCAGCCAGAGCTCCAGTCCAGCTCCCAGACACATCCCTGCCCACTGGTTTGCACAGGAGCTAGGTCAAACCTCAAGTGCATGGACTACATATGGCAGCATGACCCAATTTATTCAGGCTCTGCTGAACAAAATCTATACAGTGGGAAGTTTATTGACAGTGTCTCACTGGTTCTCCCTAATTTGCCAAAGAGGCTGCTGGGCAGGAAAACTCTGTTAACCTTAATCATGGTAGGGACAGATTAAAGGGAGCTGGACTCAAAAACAGGCAGGTCTCGAGCCACCTTCTTAATAAAGGAAAAACCCCACAGCACTAATTGGAGCAATTGGATGGGATGGGAACTTGGGCTGGAGCCTGGGGGCGGAGGCTGGACCGGATGGGATGGACAGAGCTCACTGGAGGGAGGCAGGGAGGGAGGGATGTCACCTGCACTCATGGTCCCACTCACACAGTGCACTCCTGCACAGCCCACGTGTCCCAGCACATCTCCCCACCCATCTCCAGAGCATTTCTGCACATAGCACTGCCCATGCTGTCAGCTCACAGGGGACACACGGTGACACTGATGGCTGCTGAGACCTCAGCCCCGTGCTGCCCAGCTTCGTGAGGACACAAAGGGCAATCCAGGTTTGCCTGCCACAGGCCAGGTGTACCAAACCAGAAGCACTGCAGGCAGAAAGCTGTCTGCAAGGTTCCCACCTACCCTTCTGCTTTTAGGCAACAGCACAAGTTGTGTTCTCCCATTGTCACCTCCTTGTCAACTGCTGTGAGCACCAAAGCATGGCTAATCCCACCTGAGAAAGGGTGGAAACTTCCCCTTAAACATGTATTTTTATCCCAAGTGAATAATTTCCCGACAGCACACAGCAGTATTTCCTTCAACCCTTGCACATCCCAGCTGTGGTAGGATTTTCATCCTGGGTGAAATGGCTCGTCCAGCCTCACCCAGTTTGTGAATGGGCTCAGATACCAGGCAGAAGCCTGATATCCCAGTTGGAAGAAAGGAAAAAAACTTCCCTAACAGAGAACCATCTCCTCCATTGCATTATTTGTTTTGTCAAAAGCAGCAAAAGCTACTGCCATGAGCTTGAGACCCAGCAAACTCAGCTCATGCAGAGCATGCTTGGCATGAGGAAATGTTTTTGTTTCTTGAAGCAGGCTCTGAGAAGGTCAGCTTGTCTTGCTTGCCACTCCATTTCAGGCTTTAAATGTTTTCCATTTTGTTTTTGCAATATTTTTGCCTATTTCATCATCAAAACTTCTTTTTTTGCTTGTTTTACATTTGTTTGGTTGGGGGTTTTTTAAAGTCACCTTTACCATAGGGACAAGTAGGTCAATATCTGTGTATTCCAACCTTCAGACTTGTAAAACTGAATGAGGTCAGTGCAGGGACTGTTTTTCCTAGTGAAATTAGCACAATCATAGGGCAGAAATGTTTTAAGAGCTACTGAAAACTCTTTATCTGGTCAGTCTAGAGCCCAGATGTTTTCCTACAAATTCTTAGCTCTTCTGGGTTCACAACTGCTCTCTGCCATCCTTGCACATCAAACATCTGCAGCTTTAAGACAGTGTTTTGAATCTCAGAAAGAATTCAGGCTTTCAGGAGGGTCATTTTTTTCTGCTGTGGGTTTTTTTTTTTTCAGAGAGAAGATTTGTTTTAATGGGAAACCTCACACCCAAGAACCTTGTGGCTGTTTGTTCCTACCCAGGATAATTCTCTGGCCAACACATTACAGCTTCCACCCCGATACTGTCAGAGTCAGAGGCACATTTCCTTCAACCCTCTGACTTGGTTAATCACATCAAGTAATTTGTTTATGAAGTTCAATTCTACAAAGCCAACTTGGAAGCAGGTATTCATCCTCCCAGATACAAGCACTTCTGCTGTAATTTCTTTTAAAGTCAGAGCTGATCTTTATCTACAAAAGGCCGGAGCAATAAGTATTTGGTGTGTTTAGAAAACACGTCTCTTTCACCACACCTGCAGCCCAGCTGCCAACTTTCAGCTGTGTGGACTCTCCACAGCTCTGGGAGACTCTGGTGCAATAAACAAAGTCGTTTTCTCTGGATTCCCATGTTCCAGGTACCTCTCCCAAATGCTTCATGTACTTATGCCCTAAAGGTCCTCATGCAGGTCCTGTTTCCACAGCATTTCCAAGAGTTTGGTGGGAGTGGGAGGTGATGGTAGTTGGGTTTTCTTCCACTTCTCCTCTCCTCTAGATCATCCTATTAATGACTTTACAAGAGATGCAGAAGAGCCTTCACTGTTGAACAAGAACAGAAACTATTTCAGGAGTTACTCCTAAATTTTTTTTCCCCACCCCTGATGTAAAAGAGAAGTTAAATCCCATCTTTTCAGACTTCTGCTGAAAAATTTGTTGCAGCACCCAAACCTGCAGCTGTCTCCCACGAGCTGCTTCTTCTTGTCCCATCAGCCTCTCCCTTGGCATCACTGGTGTTCATGTGGGTCATAGCAATGCCAGTGCCACTGAACAAACAAACTTCAAAGTAAAAAGGAATGCCAGAGCCAGGGAGACATGCCTAGGGGCGAGAGAACTGGGATAATAAACTCACAGCATCACCCTGGTGCCAACAACCCGGTACTTTTTGTGCCTCTCATTTCTGCAGTTTCTCGGAATGGTTTCCTAAGCCACCGTTTCATTTTGGAGATGAAAGGAACAGGCAAGGGTTAAATCAGAGCCACCATCCCCCACCCCAGTCTATTCACTGCAGAAGGAAATCTGTCTCTCTCCCACCCCTCAGCATCCTGTCTCTGCTGCCTTGGAAAACACACAAATCCCTCACAGCTTCCTGAGGGGCAGAGACCTCAGCCTGCTCCCAGTCCTCCTCCGCTCCAGTGCACCCTGCAGCATCCTGGTTTTCCCATGGCACAGCACCCTTCTGTGGGGTGGAGGAGGAGGGCTCCAGCCACCACAGCTTCTTCCCTCCCACCTGGCCTGGCCAGACAAGCTGCTTTAGCAGCAACATCTCTGTCTCCTGGGTTTTATCCCAGCAGCTACTCAAACGTGGCCTTGGGTACAACAGGTATCCTGCAGCTGCCACAGCTTTTCCTGCACCAGGGGCTGAATAATTCCTAAGTGTCTTCTTCTCCCCCCCTCCCCATCTCCCTTTACCACATGTGCCCACCCCACTGGCTCATTTTCTTTCTTTTTTTCTCTGCAGTTGATTGGGATCGCCAAAAGGAACTTCAAACTGCTCCCTGAAGCTCATCCCACCCTCATCCAGAGTGGTCCCCACTGGGTCCTGAAGAGTTTTCCCATCCCTGTGACTCCAAGGAGCCAAGCCATGATCCTAGTCTGAAGGCTGGGAACCCACAGGCAAGTTCCAGTGTTAAACCAAGTCACACAAGTGTCACAAAGCCCCCCAGAGGTCACACAGGGGTCACTGCTTTCCCTACACAGCCCTTGGCTGCTGCAGAGCACAGTTGCTTCTGCTGCATGGAAAGGCTCCCGAGTACCAAATCCTCACCAACAAGTTCAGAAAATGGACCAGTTCAGTTTCCCCTTCAGATACAGGGGATGGGTGCCAGGAGGAGGAGGAGGAGGCTCAGCATCAGCTGGAGCACCCCAAGGTATCCCACCCACTACAACCACAGAGCACAGCACAGCTGGGAGGCGCTCAATACCCCCACAGCAGCATCACCCCAGAGCTGTGTCCATGCCAATAAGTGCAGTTTGGAGCATGGAATGGCCCTGCTGCCTTCAGTCCAGACCTGGAGCAGGTTGGTGTGAGCTCTAGGGCTGGATGTTACAGACATGCCCTGAGAATGCTTCCAAAGGGCAGGTACTGCACACTCTGCATCCTCATGGGGAATCTGTGCAACCTAACTAGGGCACTGTGAATTCACACCCCAGCTCTCTGTGCTGGAACTTGTCCATGGAGACGAGCCCCACATGGCTTCTTCCAACACTCCTGGTCATGGGGAAGCAGCACGGAGAACTACGGCATTGCCAAATCTAAACATCGAAAATCGTGAGTCATAGTTTCCGAAAATTATCCCAGTGGTATTTAAAAAATAAAAAAGAAAGAAAAAAAAAAAGAAATTTAATGAATTCCATTTTTCATCTCTCAGATGACACCCAGAAGTTTCTCCACAGTTCTCAGTGCTAAAAACTCAAGGGAAAACAAACACATGACAGAAAGCAGGAGTAGAGATTTTCATGCATTCTCATGATTCCAGAAGCTGGAGTTTTAAAGAAAAAGAAACAAACAACAAAAGGCTTATGATATAAAGATTATAATTTGGCTAGCAGCAGAAGTAAAACCTCATGGTTTATGTGACAAACCTCAACTGAACAACTCAGCTCAAAAACTTGGAAAAAGAAGGTGAAACATTCCAGCATCATTTTGGCTGCCAAAATAACAGAAACAATTGTGCAAAATTTCAACACAAGGAAAAAAAAAATCAATGAGATTTGTTCCACTTTAATGAACTCAGAGACAAACAGATGTTGACAAAAAGATGTTGCAAATAGTTCTTGCTGTTGCTCAGCTGAGCCCGAGTCGCTGCAATGTTCATTAAGTCATTGCTCTCACTCACACACAGCAGCCACTGCAGTCTCTGCACCCTCGATGTTCCTCTGCAACTTTTACCAGCACAATGGGGTTAACTCCAGCCTCTTCTACCATGTTAACAGGCAGAATTAACTATTTTCATTCATTCTGCAAGAACATACCTGTACTGCCCTAAGAGAAAGGGACACAGACCCTGTTTCAGACATATGAAAAATCCCTGTTCTTTGGTAACATCTGCACTTTTTAATACAATTCCACAATTAGGACTACAAGTACCAAAGGGCCAAGTTGGCTCCTGTGTGCTACTTTCTGTCCTCCTTCAGCAAGGAAGCAACCCTTAATTGTATTTACTCTGGATTAGACCTGTAGGACCCAACCGAGATCCAAGAGGTGCTCTCCTGGAAAAAGCCTTCCGAAATGGATCCCATGTCCAAATTGAAGGTGACGCCATCACTGGTCTCATTTCAAGGCAATCCAGATGTTCAGTAAAGTGATTAGGAAGTGGTGTGTATCAAATATAAGATACTCCACATTGAATTAATGCATTTATTTGCTCTGAATGGTTTTCCAGGTCAGGGCAGCACTTTGCCTGTCACAAGTAAAGTGCTTTGACAGAACACATGGACATTTCTGCTGCTTAAACTGAGCCAGCAAACAGAATGGCCAGCAACTCCCAAGTCTCAGAAGAGTCCAAAGAAGTACTGTCTCTCTGATATATTTATTTCCTGACCCACTAAATGCATGAGTTCAGCTCCCATTTGTCAGCATCCTTCATAGGAACAGCCATTTGAAAGGAAGCAAATAAACATAACAACATTATGGTGGGCTCATTGAGTTTTCAGCCTATTACAGGCTAGCAGGTGTGCAGAGTATCACTCAAATCAGCTAAATATGGCCCTTTGCTTTGGAGAATGAAAGCCAAGAACTTGTCTTGTCTCTCTGTGGTGCAACACCTCTGCCCAGACAGATTTGGTTGTTCCAGTGTTGTCCCCCAGCCAGGTGTCCATGCTTGTGGCACAGGGCTCTGGTACATAACCTGACCTCAGCTGTGTAACTGGGACGAGATCAGCAAAACCTGCCCAGGATTAGCAAGAGTTGCTAGTCTTGTCTCAAACTACTGCAGAGTGTGCCTCCCACCTCTCCCACAGGCACCTGCAGGGGGTTTTTCATTCCCTTCCAAGAGGAAGAATGAGGATGAAGAACAGCTGAGAACATTAACATGGGTGGATCCTCTGTTTTACTTCCATATTTAGCAATCCAAAGGAATCCTTCTTCCTCCTTATCAGAGAAGCATTGAGTGGATGTGTTGACTATTACCCCATCTGCCACAGTTTTCTAGGGAGAATTACAGAAACAAAGTTCTCAGGCAATCACAAAACACTAAATTCAGAGGCATCGCATCTTCTGCTAATGGAAAGCACGACAGACACTGAGAGAAAGCTTTCACGGACATGGGCAGGATCTCCAGTGCCAGGGTCCCTTCTGACTTCAGGCCTATGTCTCTTTTTCTTACTTGAGTTTCTCCTTACACCTTCTGCTTGTGAGCAGGGGAGGACTCACAAGCACATGGGGGAAAAAATCCAGATAAGAGAATGCAGCTGGGTTGTAATTTGTAGTTTCACAGTCCTTTGTGGATAAGCCCCAACACAATACATCCATTTGCCTGCAAATTCCGAATTGTGTTAAACCCACAGTAGTTCTAATGTAACAATATCTTCATGCTGAGCAACTTGAAGACTGCTGAGAAATACAGCACTTAAGCAGAACAAAAAGCAAATTCCCAGCAGCACCTTCCACCCCCATGTTTTTATTGAGTTTTAGTAGAAAAGAATTCAAAAATACAGAGGGCCTGCAGACCAGACTAGGCATTGTCTGCATTAATTTGGGGTTTACATTACTTTCAGCTGATACTCAGATAAAAAATTAACCCAGCATTCCTTCATGGTTTAGGATTTTGTGAACAAGTTTTACAGACAACTCCCTGGACCTGGTGTTCCCAATGATTTCCACTAACGTGGGCACACAGGAAAAGGAGAACAGATCTGTGTACGTTTGTTTGTTTTCAAGCCAGTGTCCCAGGTGAAAAGGGAACAGGCAGAATAATTAATATCAGTTCTGATCCGAGAGCTCTGGAAGGTGTCATGGTAATGTGACTTTTCACCAGCTTTAGTGGCAGAAGAATCGGGCCACCAAGATACTCTATCTTTTGCCATGCTATGACAAATACCAGAAACTGATTTAAGTGGCATCAATATTTTTCTTTAGTGCCTGAAACAGGTGGAACTCACATCTTTCCGCTCATGAGGAGGTGATGGGCTCCTCAATGTTAGGTGTTTCTTTAAGTTTTTATCTCAAGCTTATCTCTTAAGGCAAAAATAGAAGTTTTTCAGGTCATAAAAGGGCTGGGCTTCCAGCTGCACTTATGCCTTTATGAAAATCCAGTTCTCAAAATACCTAACTTCATAGTTGTCATTTCATTAGGTTATGTAGGATGCAAACCAGAGAATTGCATTTACAAAGATTCCTCAATGTAACATTTACAGTTCCTACTTTATTTCTGATGGAAGCTAAGTTTTTAGCAGTAACATCTAAACTCAAACACCTGGGGCCTGCTGTCATACCAGAGGTTACAAACTTGAGCCACTTCTAAGAACCTCCAGGACCAGCCAACTCTTTCCATACGGGGGAATAATAAGCAAAAGCTCCATCTGGGAATGAGCAGGAGGAAATCCATGATTGTGGGAGGATTACAGGGCACCAACATACACCAGCTGAAAAGAGCACATACTGAGAGCTCCATCCAGACACCTTCAGCAGCAATCCCACCTGCTCCACCATCCTGGAAGGATCCTACACCACCACTGCAGTGCTGCCACCTCCCAGGGAAAGGCTGGTGGCCTTCTCCTTTGCCAGCTCCTGGGAAATACCACCACAAAACTCACTGATTCCCACTGTGAGTGGGACTAGTGGCCTAGCAGAGCACACAGATCACTCCTGAGTCCACCAAAACTGCTTCTCTCCCAGTTTTTCACAAGAGCCTTGTCCCAGCAGCCAGTAAATATCCCGAGCAGAGCCCAAGGAGAAGACTTACTTTCCCACAGGAACACATGAGCTTCCCTCCCTCCTGTGGCTTCATTCCAACCAGCCACGACTGCCATGACTGGCAGAGAGCTGAAACGCATGGGATCCCCTTCTCAAAGGCCATCTTTTCCTTTTCCCTTTCAAACCACCTCCTTGGAGGGGAGCTTACCTTCCTTGTGGGCTCCTACAGCCTGGGGGAGCTCTGGGAAAACAGCTTGTGCAGATGGAGCAGGTCAGGCCCCTTCCCCTCACTGTCTGCTCACAGGTGTAGGCGTTTTCCTCTCCTGAGCGGAGCTGGAGGTTGTAGAAACACAGTGTGAAACATCTCCCTGCTCTGCTCCCTTGGGTGGGATGGCTGGCAGGAAAAAAGGGACCTCCTCAGCTGCAGGATTTCTTGTCTGGATGCCTTCCACTTAGAGGAGCTGGACCCTCTAACTTAAAGGAGTGAAATGAGTTTATATGAGACAGGGTGGCAAAATTAGGGTTAAAGATCAAACATTAGGTTTTCAAAAATTACAGTAAGAATAACATTAGTTGTAAGTGATTGGCAGGGATTAACATGGGCATCCTCACTGCAGCAAGGTCTACAGGATGTAGCAGAGAAATATGGGCATTTCCATCAGGCATTGCTTCATATACACCCTGCAAAAGCAAATCATTGGGTGGGAAATGAAAATCAAGAAGGAAAAATAGATATGTTTCTGATTATTCTATCCCTAATGTTGTGTTCTGTCATTATGGCAGATTGCTTAATTGTGCTGCTGATTACTTTTCCTGAATTCTTCCTACAGCTGTAGTTTTCACAGTGCTGAGGAAACACTAATTAGCAGGAGGAATGTTGCCTTAAAATTTTCTACAATATATATACATGTTAAAAAAGAGAATTCCTCAGCATTTACCTATTTAGTCTGGGCTCTGTTGTTTATTTAACTCTTCTCACTCCCTGTTCATCTGTCCCTGCTGTACACACGGCTGGGCTGAGGTGGGGAGGCGGCAGGGAGACAAGTTCCATTTCCAGCTGAAGGCAGCTGCAATCCCAGGCAGCAGCAGTTCAACTCAGTCCCCCTCACCCCTCAAAATTCTCCTTGTCCAACAATCCCAATGTGCATTTACTGTGGGATGGGTTGGTCTTTGTGTGCATTTGCTACTAGGAATTATCTCCATACTTTGCAATATGTAAAATAAGTTGCTGGTATAGGAGCATCTGCATGATGCTGTAATTTTACCACACATTTAGACTCCACATTCTTAATGATCCATCACAGAGATGATTTGATCTTGTTTAACTCTTGTTTCACTGTGGCATGCATTTGCCCTCCTTGTCCTGTTGTTTATTCCTGTAATATATCCGCTCAATAAGGAGAAATGCTTCTTATTTTGTGTAAATTAATGCTGTGCCAGTGGAACTTTTTAAATTTTTTGTCCTTCATTGTTAACTGCTGGTTCACACAACCTTCCCTTTCCTCCTTCTCATCATCGCCTCTTCAGCAGATGCAATGGGAAGAGTGCAGTTGCTCACTAAAAGCATGCGTGGAGCTCTCACACAAGTTATTTTAAGAGGGGTCGGAGGGGATCCCAGTCTTACACTTCCAAAAACCCACCAGTACAGGATTGTTGGGATTAACAGAAAAAATTGAGGGGGAGTAAGCAACACATGGCTGCTATTTGTAGGTTTTACCTCTCTCTGAAGTGACTGATGCATTGACCCCATCTAGCACAGCATTTTTTCTGTTTCTCTTGCACATTTAACCATGCTCTGAGCCAGCACCTCGACTGTGACCCAGGGCCAGCCAGCTCTGTGTAATCAGCAGTTTAAGCCTCCAGCACAGGAGATTTTTGCTGGGGTGCTTGAGACTACAGCTATTCCGTCAGCTCAGTTTGGGTTTGACTCTCTGGGAGCTCACACAGCCCACGCACCAAAGCACAGCTACCCTGCTTCCCAGGAAAGGAAACTTGGGTGGGATGAGAAACCTCTTCAGGCGCCCTCGCTGCCCCGCGGCGTGGCTGACTCATGAGCAATGCCCGCAGGGCTGCCACCTGTCACTGTGAAATTTCGGTGGCTTCAGTGACTTCCCCTGCCCTCAACACATGAGATGGGTGTTTCGGGTCACCAGCAGCACCAAAAAGTCAAGACAAAGCAAAGCAAAAGCAGGTTGGGCTGAGCTGTTTAACAGACCGAAACCCAAGGTGAGGAACAGCTCAACTCAGCAGCTATGGTGGGTGAGAAGTACGCAAAATTCACTGAAATGGGGTTTGACCACCTGAAATCTGGGAAGGAAATCAATGAGAAATCTGGGTAAAGTCAAGGGCAGCTCATTAAGTCCCATTTAAGGAAGAAGCCAACTTTGGGGCTTAGAGGAAGTGCTCGAGGAATAGCGGCTACACACTGACACAGATCTCTCAGAGTTGCCTTCATGCTTTACATGCATTCACAAAATCCACTGGCTTCTTCCTGCATGTTTTCCACTGTATTGCTCCTGAATCTCAAATGACTTGAACAAATAGTTCTGCCCACCAGGACAAGGCCTTCAGGATGCACCACAGCGACTGAAGCTGGCTGTGCTGCTGGGATGGGCTGTAGACAGAACCCCTGGCATCTCCTGGGCTTCCTCCACACTCTTCAAAGGGCCAGACACCACGTGCGTGGCCAACCCCGTGGTGCTGGAGGCACTGGGCTTGCTTTGAGCCTGCAGTGAAAGAACTTGTGCATGCTTAGCAGGCGAGGTCAGCGTCTCTGGACATCTGGCAGCTCCCAACAGGCCGCCAGACATTGGGAAATCTGAGACAAACACAAAAAAGCCTCCAAATCTGCCTGTAAACAATGTTCAGGTGGGAAACCAGCATGTACAGTAACTGCAGCCTGCCCTGCTTTAGCTGTAACTGCAATGTAACCAGTTCTGGGTTTTGTGGAGTCAAAATTGGGACCTTCATCCCTGAACCCACTCCAAAGCCAAGTTCACCAAGGTATTTAGGTACAAGAATTCATTGAACAACTCAATCCCATTCATTTCACTGGACTTATGTTCACAGGGAGCAGTTCCTACCCAGAAGAGCTCGCAGATGAGGGGCAGCAATGTCAGGTAGCACAGATTGTTAAAAACCAACAGCAGACAGTTTGCAGACTGCTAACCCAGTCTCTCCTCCAGGAGAAAAGCCATTTTATCTGCCTGTTCCTGGTAAGTACAGAAAGAGGTTTCATGGTCACCATAAGTATTAGGATTAAATAATGTTTGTCTGTACTAATCTGAAGTGCATGGCAGGGAGTAAGGTAATTTTTCCATCCTTCTGATTATATGTAAAAATTTTATACGAGTTTTTTTGTAGATTTGATTGCAGCAACTTGGCATGTTTCCCAATTTGTTCTTCTCCCAGGACAGTTTTTCTGGATCAGCTGCTAACAAGCCCTGGTAGAACACATAGGATAAAATATTTGTTGCTTTAACATTTCAAACAGCCTAGAGAGGAGGTCACACTCTCCTGGCCTGTGGCCCATGAACAGTGTCTCTGCTGTCTCAGAGGCCCTCTGTTAATGTCTGCTGCAGCCAAGCAGCAAGGAGTGGGACAGTCCCACAGCAGGGTGTTGGCTGACAGTGACACACGTGCAACCCAAAATCCTGCTCCAGCACTGTCCTGGTGACACCTTTCAGTTTGTTTAAGGCAAGGACATGTTGGCTAAGAATGTCCTCACCCACCTTCTAAATGGCAGCAAACATAAATCACTGTTACTTAAAGTCTGTATTTCTTTATTAAAGAAGATGCTGCAAAGTGCTTGAAAATAATGTTGGCTGCTGTGAACTGTGGTGCCCAATCAATGAGAGACATGACAGTCAATTACCCCTCCACTTACTGATTGTCCTCAGCAATCAGCCTGGATCAATAACTTCAACCTCAATTGATAGCAGATATCAAATCTGAAATAGGACATTTCAGTGCTTTGGAAGTACTGTTGGAGGGTGTGCAGTGGCCATCGTGTTTATTTAATCATTCATTTCACTTCCACTGCTCCAATCAGCCAGGGGACATGCTCTCCTAATGGCTCATGCCCATCCTTTTGAGAGGACTGCCTGGCTGGTGTCCACAGCTCACTGCCCCGGGGCATCTTCAATGCAGGGAGAGCCTGTGGCAGAAACAGGGAAACAAAGTTCAGGCCAATGCAGCAGGACAAAGCACGAAAATAAGGAGGGAAACTTGGGTACCAAAGCAAGGAAGGTGCTGCTTGGGAGCACCCCAAGGTGCTGCTCTGTAGCAGCAACACATAAGCAGGGCACTTGGAGATGGGCTGCAGAGCAGCCACCACAGCCTTGCTGTTGTCCCAGGTGGCATCTCCATCCGTTGTCACACAGTCACCATTCAAGCAGTGACATTCTCTCGATGCACTCTGGCAGAGCCTCAGCTTCCCAGGAGGGAGGGTGGAGAGGAGCAGGAGGTTGCGCCTGTCTTTGTTACAGGAGACTTAGCAAAGCTTCCAAATATTTAAAGAAGAGCTGTGCCAGGAACTCTTTCAGAGTTTCCTTCAAAGATGCCAGTTCGAACAGGCTTTGGTAATTGAGAAGGATCATTTGCATTTGTAATGGTTTAAACACAAACCCATACACACCGGTGTGGGTGAGGCAGCAGGGACAGGGCTGATGGGGACGGAAATGGTCTGGAGCAGTAAGAGCTTCCCTGCACTCCTGCCCTCCCATTCAAAAGCCAAGTGGGCTTTGATTTTGGTGTCCCTCACGCATCCCTGTGACCATGGACTGCATGACACCTCCCTGCCATTGGCACCTAAGGGAGCCCAGGCCTCTCACCACGACAGACCTGTCCTTTTGGTGGCCCTTCAACATCTGTCCTTTGCACAGCAGAAGCTCCTCCATGGGATGACCATAGCAGCCAAAAATCCCCATGCCAACTTCTGGATCAGTGCAATGCAGACAGCTCGACTGTGAAGTCAGAGGTCTCTTGCCTGCACCAATTGCTCACCATAGGTGAATCCCAACCCCAGGATTTGTCACTATGGTGCTGCCAGCTCCTGCAGGCTTCAGTACAGGGAACTGGCTCCTTAAAACACCATGTCCTAGGGTCAGACAGCCAAGGTGCTTGGCTTCATCTTAAAAATACTTGGGGAGGCAGTAAAAATAGGAGGGGCACCTGCTGCGTCCTCGGAGTCACGGGGAAAATCTGGGAAACTTGAACTCAAAGCGCTCAGGATATAGCCAGCAAAAAACATGCTGTCTTAAAAATGGTTTACTATTGGATTGGCTGTTAATGTCATTTCAATGTCCACATGTGGCAGAGACAGGAAAGTAACTGAAAGATAACGGAGATAAAGCATTATCCCTAGGATCACAGTATGGCCAGGAGCCAAGGCATTCCCCCTTTTCTAATACACAATCCTTGTCATAAGATTGAATATCCATTTGGGGGCAGAATTCCCCTACTTTACTCTGCACGCTCCCCTCTGAAAGCGTTGTAATGCTTTACTTATTGGCATCTTATTTTGATGAATAGGCTGCAATTGGTGCAAAAATCTCCTGAATGGCTTCAGGAGACTCAGGCATGTGATCGTTGGCCCATTTGTACTAAGTACCATCACTCAAAGTCTGTATTACTCACAGGATGCTTAAGCCAGCGTATTTTGCTAACAGGCACAGTCCTCTGAGGGTTCAGCTAATCGTGCTGGGTACTTCTTTGAAGTAGCATAAAGGGTAATTATTCCCCAAAGTCCCATTTAAAAAACACCCTTAAAAACCAAGTTTTGTGCCTTCGGAGGAAAAAAGCCCAACCCCAAGTACGGCAGTGCCGGGAGGAGTGGCTGCCTGCTGGGCTCAGAGCGGCACGGGAAGGAGACACGTCTCCCGTCTCTGCTCCTTGTCTGGACTGAAATACAGATATTGAGGTTAAAAATAGGTAAGAAAAAGGGGCCTCGGAGAAATGTGGGTCAAGTACGATAGGCTGCTTTTTTTTATGTAATGGGCAGGGATAACACAGATCCTGGTTCCTGGGAAAAGCAGACCTCAATCAGCAGTGGCAGCGGTGAAGTCTCTGAGCTGAGGTGGATTTCTGCAACCTGTTACAGCCCTGAAAGAATTCCTCTGCTGACAAGCTGGCCCCAGCACCAGGCTACTCCTCCCCAAAGCTCTTTTCCTCTCGGGAGCGCAGGAAAATGCAGGTCCCCGAGGTGATTTAACACGTGAGCAAGAAAAAAATCCCACTGCTGGTCCCAGTCACCAATCCCTCCTCGTGCTGTGGGGTAGGAAACAGAAAACACCACCCCCAGCCCACTCACCTGGATGGGCCTTGCCCATTTCTTCAGAATTGCTTCTGACCTGGTCAGCACCATGGGGAAGCCATGGAGATGCAGCTCACCCTTCCTTTCTGAGTGCAGAAATGCATTTGATGAGCTGTGTTCACTCTCCAAGAGCCAGACCTGGACCATGGCCTGTCTGAGCACCAAAAGAGCTCATTCCTAGGTGAGGAGAAGAGAGGGAAAGGCAAATATTCCATTTAGCTCAAGAGAAGGGAGAAGCCACTCACAGCATATAGAGGCTCCCTCCATGGTGTGGTATTTCTAATTATAAGTAATTAGAAACTGTAGCACGCTCGATCTCATGCTTTCTGCCTGGCTTTGAGCAAAATGATTGGCAAAACATTTTTTCAAGTGTTTCATTTATGGTGTCAGAGACATCAGCTGATACCACCAGTGTTAGCTGGCCCTTTGTAAGGAGCTTGCTGCTTTGCCCCACTGTGGACATAAAGTGCTTTTCCTATGTCCTACCGGGAGTTCAGAGCCCCGGGAAGAGATCCCATCCCTAAGGTGCAATTCCAGGGCAGCACAGCCAGCCCCACTCCAGCTGCAAACCTGGCCAGCCATGATCGCTTCTCCCTGTTCTTACAGCTTGTTTTAAACGTTTTGTATGCTCAAAGAAAGGGAGAAACACACAAGTCTAGAAAAAAAAAGTGATACCATGACTATTTTTAGGATGCAGTTGTGTTCAGAAATCCCCCAGAAATCAGACTTTCTGATTTGCCAGCAACAGTTAAAGAAAATCTATTTCCTTACTACTGTTCATAATTTAACCACCCTCCCCTCTTATTTGCACTGTTTATACATGAATTCCTACAGCATTATGTGCTTTGTGTAAGCAGGAAAAGTCCAGTCCAGACACGGCTCCATGACAGCTCCTCCTGACTAATAGCAGAATTATCCTTACATAAGTCCTTTCTCTTCCCTGGCGCTTTTTCTCCCTCCAGGAAGGTACTTCCCCGCACACCCCGGCGGGATGGAGCGGCTCAGTTCCATGCCTGATGTCACAGTGCCATCTCATGGTAGCTCCGGTGCCAGCCTTTCACAGGAAATCCACTTGCTTTCAGATCTTTGCAGGTGTTTTCTTGTTGAGCTGTTAAGGTTTTAAATTTATACTCTCAAAAAGAAAAAAAAAAAAAAAAAAAAAACAAACCTGCAAAGGCTGAATGAGCATTTTTGGCAATTACTTAAAAACTTTAGAGATTTAAGAGCCTTCCAAGGAACCTCAAGGATGGAGAACTATCAGCAGAGATAACTAACTTCTTTTCTAAGAAGCAGGAAGGATGGGGATGAGGGCAATGAAGTTGCTTACATCACCTTTGTAGTTAGCTTCACTCCAGAGGGAGAAAAATTACCCTGATTGCTTCTGAAAACACGGAGAGCAGCCTCCCTGGGCTCCCATGATCAGGTGTCCTGCTGGGACAAACTCCAGAAAAGTCAGCAGCTGACCCCCACCACTGCCACAGCAAGAATGTGGGGGATCCGAGACACAAAGGCTGAAGAATGGCACTGCTGCAGGGTGTAGATGTAGGGATTGACTAACAAGCTGGCTGGGAAATACTGAACACAAACAAAACAAAAAAGTCTCCCCAAAATTATTGCAAAGTGAAAAAAAAAAAAAGCCATTGAGCTTTCTGTGCAGTCCGTGCCTGTGCCACAATGCAGGATCATTTCCCAGTTAACCTGGCAGGCCATCCTTGTCCTTTCACAGTCAAATATTGTTTTGAAAGGTTGCTAAGAACCAGCAGTACTAATGCATTTGGGTCAGGATTTTCCTACTCCAAACTCCCTATTTCATGACCAAAGAAATGCAGGAAAATCCCTTCTACCTTTGATGGGATTTACAATGTGATCCACCCCACGGCTGTGACAGCTCCAGCGGGGAGGCAGGAGTGCCAGGATGGGTGCTGCCCTGGTGGGAGGCCATGGAATATGATTACCCAGGGAGGGCACATCATGGCACAGGATTACATGCACCATCCATCACTCGCTGACTGTGTTGTTTTCTCTTTGCACACTTGTATGGAAATGTAACTACAAAACATTCCTCTGAGCTGTTCACTGATGTGCAAATATAGCTTTAAATGACTTCTCTAGGAAAGAATCTTCACTATTTTATACAAATTGTCTTGCATGTTTATTACACAGAATCATGATCCAAAAAGAAGGGGATCCATCCCATGCCTGTTCATAACTCTGTTACACATTATGAGCTGAACATACTCCAGGCCCCCTCACATGATGAATGATACCTACTTCACTTCCAGCCTGCTCCCATGTGCTTATTTATTTATGGAGCCTCAGTGTGCTGATGGATACTCTCCCAGTTCCTCCACGAGACAGAGCACATCACGGGCACTGGGCTTGCAATGGGCACTTTGCAGATGGAGCAGCAAAAGCTGAAACTCTGCTCCTGGCCTCACCACTGTGCAGGGGCACTGCAGGGCTGCTCCAGAACTGCTGTACTTCCCACTGACACTTCCCAACAGCTGGTAGTTTCCCCACCACATTAAAAGCCCTTTTTCCTGCCCCTTGACAAGGATCAGAGCACCAGGCTGGGCTCAAGAGCCACGCAGGTGCACGGATGCCCACCCGCCCACTCCAGGAATGCTGTGCCTGGGAGGTACCCACGGGATGTCTCCTGCTGTATTTAGCTTGGCTGGCTCGGCCAGCCCATTCCACTGTCTGCACAGCCTCGGGGAGAGTGGAAGGAAACAATGTCCAGCCCAGCCAAGCAAAACACGGGGAGGTCAAAAGCTGCTGCTCAGCTTCTCGGAGATGACACATGCACCCGAGGCAGGTCCACTCGTCTCCTGGCACGGGAGCATCCTGCAGAGCCCTGCACTAACACCACAGCCCCCAACCCCGGCTCCTGCACACACCTCCTCCCTCCCAGGGATGAGATTTTGTAGCCTGGGTGGGAGGAAGGTGCTGGGGTGGGTAATCCTGGTGCAGAGTGCAGCCCCCATTCCCCTGTGCTGTGGAACATACGGCTTCAGAAATAATCCAGTGTTCATTACCTTGTCAAATTAAGAAATTGAGAGCTGTCAAAGTGTAGCAAAGATTGGAGGTGGCTTTTACAGCAAACTGCGGAATCTCCCACTGTTTGTCTAATCTAATTTCCTCATCCTCGTTGTCCTAAGAGAATCATTACAAGACAGTGAGAAGTAGAGACATGAAGACAGGAACAATTTCCAACTGAAGGCACCTCCCCCTTCCATGTGTGTGTGTAGATGAAAGGGTTTAGATAAGCTGTGTGAGATCAATAATTTTCCTCTGTCAGGTTTATGTTTTAAGACAACTCTTAGATTTCATCCCCTCTGGTTAATCTGCCACAGAAAGAATATAAAGATAAAAATATTCTTTTGTGTGGCAGCAAACACTCCTGTCCTCCAGTGCTGGCTTTTAAGAAGGCAGTGCCAGAGAGAGCAACATGTGGCACATCTCAAGCCCCTTCAGCTGAGATGAAGCCCTAGAGGAGCCAGCTGCTGTGACAGCAGAGGGTGAACAAGCTGTCCAACAACAGCAGCAAACCCAAATAAATTAATAGTCAACACTGTCTCTGCTGGGAAAGGAAAGGTTAAAACCTTGCCAGCAACTGGTTGGGGACAAGCTTTTGAGGCAAAGCTGCCGTTCCTTGCCTGCTAATTGTTATGTTTTCCAAAGATTTCATCAACTAAGTTGTGTTCAACAAACTGCAATTTAATTACTAGAGTAAAATCCTGTTAATTAGCCAGCCCCAGCAGACAGCCCTTCATCCCTGTTAAGTGAAATTCCCAACTAATCCCTGCAGCAGCCATTGTGTTGCAGTCTGGAGAGCCCCAGAGAGCTATTAGTGATGCCCACAAAGGTGGGGGAGCACTAGAGCTTGGCCCCCACCTGCTGCCAGTGGCTGCCTCCAGCCCTGGGAAGGTGCAGACCAGCACAAGTGTAACACTTGAAAGTAAAAAACTTCATTGCTCTTACCAATCCACAGTTCTCCCTCCTGGCTCCATTTGCCCCAGTGGCTTCAACCACAGCCTGGCCAGCATCTCCTCTTCCCCTGTGCTCCCCTGGGCTGCATCCCCTTCCTTCCCCTGTGCAGTCCACGACTGTGCCCATGCAAGAGGCTGGGCAGTGCCCCTTCAGCCACCTCCACACCATCCTCCACCTACCATCCAAGCTTTCCCCAGGATGATGCTCTGGGCACTTTCACAAGGTGCTGCAAACACTGCTGAACACAACCAGAACTCTCCTCTTAGTTCTCAACTCACCTGGCTTCCCAGGTGTATCAAGGAGATGAAGTTTCCCCAGAATTCACAGAACAGCCTGGATAAAAGAGACAAGTGCTTCAGCTATGGAAAAAGCTTCAGCCTTTCTGGATAGTGCCTGAGGGCACCACTCCAGTGTGGGAGGGATCAGCCAGGGCTGGTTCCCACCCCAGGAGGGAAGCAGGTTTCTTTCATTCAGTTACTCTGGAGTTTCTTTGCACTCTGTCACCATGGAAGTTAAATGTTTTAATTTTACATTGAAATGCCAGCAGAAATTAATTTTGATAGGAAGTTGTAGGCACTTCCCTGATATCCATTTAAACAATTTAGAAGATTTTGAAGTAACAGGGGGCTCATTTAATCAAGTTCAATAAAGTAAATCTCCAGGTGAAAATAATGAATATTTAGGAGTATAAAAATTAACTGTTCAACATCATTTGGTAAAAATACATCCTTACAGATGTAGGGATGAAAGGACAGTTCAAAAATTCTACTAAGTCTTAAAATCAATGGTTACAAAATTCCAATATGCAATTTGTCATGTTCCTGTGAACTTGTACTACCCAGTTTGATCCAAGCCCAGTCTTGGACTGTGGCATAAGGTACACTGAATTTTAGTTGAGAAGATACCCATCAGCCCTTATTCTAAGTAATTATAACAACTCCATCAGAATTAAGCCATATGGGAGAAAAATGAAATCCCTGATTTTATAGACTAGGAACTTGGAAGAATGAAAAATTTACAACAATTTGAAATATGGACCTTGATAGTCAGCATGTAGCTACCCTACCCTACAACTAAATGTCTCTAAGTCTTTACCCAATTTTGAAGCAGAGAGGTCTTTAACATTAAAGAGGCACACAAGGCAACAACATAAAAATATTTGCCTTCAGTTGGATGAATACAGTAATACCTTAAACTAGCAAGTTCAAGTGACATCACCAGATCAGCCTCTTCTGTCAGCAGCTCCAACTCTACTGGAATCAACATCCATCCTGAAAACAAACCTGGGGAAGAAATAAGAGGCTGTGGCTTGTTTCCAAAAGTAAAAGGAAGCAGAGGGATGGGTACATGATTAATTCTCCATTAGTATTCCACTTACATTTCCTCCAAAGACAGGGAAATATTTCAAGTGAGAAATCTTGCTCATCAAGCAGTTGAAAACATTTCTCCTCACTGTGTTCTAACCCTCACTCCTCTGAAGTCACTTTTCCCCTCCATCACACAGGCCTGGAGGCTGTCCAGGTACATCCCACCTGTAAGTATCCACTTCACACTTCTTCACTGAAAAAAAAATTAATCTAAGAACAAAACAGACAGCTTTTAAGAGAGTAAGTTTTAATGTAAAATACACAGGTTTGAAAAAGCAGGAGCAGTAACATTTCATTCCAGAAAGCAATTACAGGAGCAAGACACTTGGATTTTAGAAAATATGTTTAATTAATAATGCTCATTAACTACACAGTTTTAATCCATAAATACAAGTTAAAGTTGTAAGTACAAGATAAAGTTGTAAAAAAAACCTCAAATGTGTGATACTTATTTTTAAATTTATTTGATTTTTATGACTGCCTCTTTATATACTAAAGATGTGGAAATCAGTGCAACTTGAAGAGCTGCCAGACAAAAACCTCTAAAGGATGAAGGAGTGCTCAGCAGAGGGTATGTTCATCTCTACCTTGCAGCTTCTTGTAAAAGAAACCACATCAATCTTTGGTAGTATATTCAAACACCTGAAATAGTTAATACAGACAAACATTTAAAGGTTAACACTGTTTGCATTCCTATTCAAGCTGCAACACAAACTTCTTTTCTGTATTTTTTGTTTATTTTAAAAAGGTCACTTAGGAAGTTTTGAGGGCTTGAAACTACAGACAATGGGATCTCTTCCTTTGCACTGAAGTCAGCAGCAATTCTTACACAGACCTAGTGGGTGCAGACGTGAGGCTAATGTACTTAAGGAAGTGGGAGGGATGGATCCAATTTGTACAATTCATTAGAAATTATTCATTATTCACTTTTTCATGAATGCACCATAAGAGAGCATACAATATAAAGTCATAAACACCCTATCACCCTTAAATAAGAGGTGTGAAGTTTGCAGGGTTTCCTACTGAGAAATTTCTGATTCTAACCTGAACAAGGGCTCTTCTGAAATCAATACAGTTAAAAGCTATTAACATCAACCTACACAGGGTTAGTCCCAATATAAATGTGTTCTCTTTAATTGCTCATTTAAGGTACCCTTTTCTATTTACATTTACAGTATGTGCAGTTGTCAGTGCAAGAGTAGATTATACTGAACATTAGAATAAATGCAGTGCAATTTCTTTCTCTCTTGGGACAAAACCAGTGAGTAAATTTTAACATGATAGGAATGTTTCAAAGTGAAAATTGAAAACACATTTCTCCAAGCCAGGATTCCTCTATGTACAGCACATCTTGGAAAAGCAGCAAAGCATCTCTTTGCATGCTTGCTTTTCACTAAGTACAGCACAGAAGAAAAAGCCAACTATCTTAATGAAATGGGAACAAATATAATCAAGGTGAAAAAACAAGTGGCCAAGATATTTTTTTAAAGAAACAAGGGAGAATTAAAAACACCAACTCAGCATGACGTAATGAATCCTGTATTTAGGCAACTGTTTGGTTTTTTTCATTTTCAGTAGCAATAGGCTTGTTTGAAATGTCAGATACTCAAAGGGGCCAACCCCACGTAGCACTTCTGCAGGGCTTCCACCATCCTCCTCCTCGTCCAGACCAGCTCAAAACACCAAATAACAACAAATGATCTTGGCATACAGTGCACTCAATGCTTTCCACATCAGCCTTCAAAAGCGTGATGCTCTCTGTGGGCTAGGGAAAAGAGAAAGAAAAAAAAAGGAATAGAAAAAGACATAAACTCTGTCAAGGAGTTGAAAATATTAAAAAAAAGAGAAGATACAAATGTATAAATCAGTCAATGGAGAACACAATGTGCTAAACAAGGGATCTTTCAGAATACACTATTCTGATAATACATTTATAGGGAGCCTAAAATATGAGATCCCTTAAAATCCTGATTATAAATGATTCCTTTAAACGAATACTTAAATTGGACAGCATATAGCCCTGAGAGTTATTGAGAGATTTGTTTCATTTGTGACTCAAGCATATTAAACATGAAACAAAACAGATTCTACGATGAAATTCAAAATATCTTTTGAATGATAGCTAACTTCCTACATTGAAGGGACATAATTTTAATGCAATGACAGATGCCACATTCCCAAGTGATTAATCATGAATCAGGCAGGATATTCCCATAGAAATACCCTACCAGCATCTTGTTTTTCTAATTAAGGTAAAAATTAACAGTACAAAATACTTACATTTATAGAAGACTACTTTAAAAGACGTGTGTGGGAGAAGTTTATGAATCTTTTCTACAACTTTTGCTTTGCTTGCTGAAGAGGAATTCATGTTCCAGACTTGCACAACATCTTCACAGTCACGAACACTGACACTAACCCCTATTACTTCATCATCTGCACAGAAGGGGAAGAACCATTAAGGAATACTTTAAAAGTGAGACATGCCTAATTTGCTACTTATGTATTATGAAACAGTGCCCAAAAGCTGGAAAAAAATGAAGATGTGAAAAAAAGAGCAATCTCCAGTGAGGAAAATACCAACGTTCAAACCAGACAAAGGAGTTACCAGAAAGAAACTGTTTTTAGAAGAAATTGGAAATATTACCTCATGGTGTTTTTATGAAGTGCCATAGGATTATTCATCTTTGCTATTAGCACTCTTAGACTTGATTAGAAGGGAATCTACAAGACTCCCTCCAGTAAGGTCAGCAATATGAACTACTAAAGATAATTTACCTACAGTGATATCTACAAGCAGAAATGGGAGGATGAGGGTGAAACAACTAAAATCCCAGGAACAGTACCTGGTAGAGATCAGACACCAGCTTTTCCAGACTTTGCTCTGTTTTTCCTTTACATTTTGTCATGGCAGCAACAGAAAAAAAAAAAAGAAAACAAAATTAATGAAATTAATAAAGCCCCAGTCAGGCTGCTGCTGCTGCCAGTGCTGGTAACTCAGTGCTACATTGAAGAAGCCCTTTTTTGGTGTGAAGTTCTCAGGATGCAGCTTTGTGGAGAGCTCAAAGGCCATGCCACAGCTGGGAACAGTGGCTGCTCCAGGTATGAACTCCATGGCACAGCTGCTCTGTGCATCCCAAGGAAAGGGTCACTATGAATACACAAAGGTGATGTCAAAAGCACATGGCCAAGGGGGAAAACCACCTCTGTAAGCAGCAGAATTAATGTATTTGCTTAAAGTGACCCCAAGACGACCCTATCAGTGTATAAAGGCTGTGAGAGAAACCATTTGAAAGGTTATTGCTGAACTGCTCTGTAAACTTGCAAAATGCCATGCTTTTTTATGGAATGATAGCCAGTGAAAGACAATTCCTACCAGGATATTCACTGTCACTGTTACAGCCACTTTAACCAGATATTCATGCTTAGAAGAGAAGCAAATATGATGAGAAAAAATGATGGAGAAATGTATCAATCATTACCTGCTGCACAACAATCTGCAAACTGCTCTCCAATAGTCGCTAGCAGTAGCTCTTTCCAAACTGCAGCCTAAGGAGGCAAAAAAAAAGTTACATTCACATTATTATTTTTTACATTAAAAGTTAGGTTTGCTAGCTCAGTTTTGAGTGTCTTCTGCTTCTGAGGTTGTCTAGACAAAAAAGGGTATTTATTGTAAGTGCATGCTGTGTTACAGAATTAATTGTCGGGTCTGTACAAGATGGTTCATCTCAGCCAAGGAGAAGTTGTGCCCACGTGTGATGAAGAATGAAGCCAAAAAAATGAGAAACAGGCATAAAGGTGTTGTTTATTCTATTTACAAGGCACTGAAAGCTGACTGAAGTTCACCTTCAAGCAAACCTTTCAGAAGTGACTGAGGCCATGTGGTGCATAGCTTGAGAGATCAAAAGTACCTTCATATCAAAAAGGGGCTGTCATTCAGCCTCTGAAAAACAAGGCCTCTGGGGTCCCTAAATTCACTGCCCAGTAATTCAGGCTCTCCAAACCACTTGTCACTTCTGACAATCTTCACACCTTGGATTATAGGAGGAAAAAGACAATTTCAATTTCAGTCTTTTGTGACCACTTGGGACCACGGGGGAGGAAAGCTGCAACTCACATGCAAGGAAAAAGCCCACAGGCAAAAATCAATTAACTTTTGGCTGAAATTTTGAGTAGCATCTTTCAGCATTTAATGCCTTCTGCAAGGCTGTCACATTTTCCTGACACTTCACTTTCTCTGTTTAAAGGCCTGATCCAGAGCACACTTTACACACATAAACACCATGTGTGAAGAGGTCAAATCTCCTTTCTGTGGCAGTTCACAGAAGTTCCTCACATGCATTTGATTAGAGAGGCAAAGAGAAAACGAGTTATTGCATTAGAGTTCAAGGATATGCCTGAATAGATTTCATCTTTCACACTTTTAAATGAAAAAAATATATAATTTAGCATAGATTATCAGGAAAAGGTCTTTCTGTTTTTCTTTGTATGCCTACAAGCAAACAGTTTCAAGAACAAAGGTGATTATAAATTAAATGGAAACACTGCAGCTTTCATTTGTTTTATAATACATTGCCAAATGTTATCTAAAGCAAAAGATATGGAATTAATGGAAAAGAAACTCTTGCTCATTGTCTTTAAAAGGTTATGGAAGTTAAAGCAGTGTTTGGTTGTTGTGTTGGGTGATGTAAGAAGTAAAAGCTTTACAACAGCTTTATCAAACAGAGTTTAAAGAAACTCCCTTACTAAACAAGGTCTGAGTGAAGAGTCAATAAAACATACCGTACTTTCTTTGGGGACCTTCATTTTCCATATACCTCCTTTGGCATTGCTTTCCTCTTCCCTGTTATGGGAAATAGATCAGAGAAAATAAACATTCAAATCCACATTGAGATAACCCTATGTTTGTGGTTTAATTTTCCCAGAAAAATCCCATCTGAAATGCAATTACTAACTCCAGGGAGCATGACTCTGACTTCTGACATCAGAGATAATTCTTTCATTGTTCATAAGAAGTGTATCTCTCAACACCTAATCCCTTTCCTAAGTCTTGTGTGTTGGAAAATACTTATATTTTCCCTGACTACAGACCATCTTTGAAGTGGCTGCACACTGGATGGGAACAAGCCACAAAACAATTTTACATTTTACTATGGTAACCTTTAATTTTGGAAAACCTCTGGCATATTTTCACAGAAGCAGCTTATTACTCTTCCATTTATTCAGTTTAATAAAAGAACATGAGCACACTTCATTTCAGTTTTGTGACAGCTAGAAATTAATTGCCCTTATTAAAAAAAGACTGGAGCTGCCCTGGGTCAGGGCAGACGTAACCATTAAACTGCCTTGTAATGACAAAGGCACAATGCACTAACCTGTGAGCTTCTCAAGTTTATTCTGTCACAATTCTTTTTTTAAGACTTTAAATTAGGGCGTCTGGTTTCTTGTTAAAATTCTGTAAAGGCAAAATTAAAGGAGTAACCTAAAAGTTCATCTTTGGAATATCTAAACCCAGTATGACATCTATAGAGATTCCTCAGGATCAGTGGTCTCCCACCAGTCCTGAGAGATGCTGGGGAAAAGAGAGGGAAACCTTAGGGGGACATCTTCAAAAATCTGCATCCTCAATTCTTACTTCAGAATTTCTCTTTCTATCGAAAAGAAAAAAAATAAAAAATGCTGAAATTGGCGAGTATACTGTAATGGTAATCTGAGAAAAGCTTCTTGGCAGCAATTCTTGAGAAGTTAGCAAATTACTGATGATGAGATCAATCTCTTGCAATCCCTTTCCTCAAATGCAAAATTACTTTGATAGGCTTGAAAAGGTGTTTCATTTTCAGAAATCATCTTTGCATTTTACACCTCTAGTAGTTGCTTAACAAATGAAAACTAAAAATAGGAAAAACAAAACCAAAAAGATCAACCCTCCAAATGCTCTCATTCATCCTTACAAAGAGAGGATGGCCTGCACACGATGGCCCAGTTGATTTATACAGACACCAATGTTTCCTCATACCCACTTCAGCTTTCCTGACCAGGCACAGTATTTTCAGAAAAGTAACATAGACCTTCAGATGCATTTCACTTGAGGAAATTTATATTTCCAGTAGATTAGGACAGCAATCTCCTGTAGTAAGTCACCACAAAGTTAGACAACTATGATCAAGTTAAAGAACCCTAATGCAATCACCATCTACGTAAATGATGCCAAAAAGATCAAAACTCTTCAGAAAGTGCTGAGGTTCTCTGAGATACAACAGAACTGCAACAGGAAGAAGGGATGCAAAGTTTGATTTCTGAAAGGAAAACATCAATTATTTATGCTTTATTTCATCACTATCCTACAATCAAGCAGGAATTTGGTGCAGTGAATCACCTCAAATGTCTTAAATTACTTTTGATCCAAGGTGCATGGGCATGTATAGGCATATGGAGCACATACTTCACCTGTACTTTTGCACAGGTGAGAAAGAGTGAAGGACCACCAGTTTCAGTGGAAAGAAAATAACGTGCAAGCTAAAAAACTTCAAATAGAAGTAACTTATTCTGTGTATTCCTAAACTGAACTTCAGAGTCATATTCTAATTCCTTAGCTTCTATTTCATAATCTGTTTTTGTACATTTATATCCAGAGGTGGACAGTGAAATTACAGTCTGTGTTTTTAATAAAGACTCTTTGGTACAAGGCACTTTTAAACTGAACAAGAACCTCGGGGTATTTCTTTCATTGGTCTCTTGAGTTCAGGTGTTTGCAGCCAACAGAAACAAGACACTCCTGTCCCACACCTTTCAGTTCTCAGGTTATTCCACAGCCCATTCCCAGAAATGTCTGATGACAACACACGTACCAAAGCGGGCGCCTTTCTCCCCGCATTAAATGGTAGCTGCACCTCAGAGGCAGGTTTGTCACAGGAGGAATGTTGTTGTAGACACTCCAGAAATCCTTGAAAAGGAAAAATATTACTGGCATTAACACAAGAGAGTGTTTCATGCAGATTTATTTCCTTGCTAATTTTCTCTGAACCGATTACACATTCTTCTCCTGGAGAAGAGGCACCTTCTATGTTTAATAAAATGCTCTGAAAAGAGTTCCTTGCAAAATAATTTCTACTTTTGTTTTTTTTAGATGCCAATCCCGCATAAGTGAAGGTGGAAAAAAGGGAACCAGTCAAAATGTGGATTATCCTTTTGAATACACAGAGGAAAAAAATCATCAAAACCAGAGTTACACCGAGTATGTCAGAAGAAACCAGTGCATAAAACTTCCTTAGCATATTAGGAAGATATATTTATATCAAATATCCACCTTGCTTCACTTAAGCTTCATTATGACTATCCTGAGTCACAAAAACACCACAAACAGTAATTCTGGTGAACTAAATGTCTAACCAGCAACCCAACTAGTTTGTCTGAGTGAAAGGTTTCAACCAGATACAAAGAACCTGAGATGCACATGTTAATACAGGAGTGGGGGAGAAATTCAAAGATCCAAGTTACCAGGAACCATTGGAATACTTCCCAATGTTTCTGCTGGTAAAAGCAGAAGCTGTCATGCAGGTTTGGGGTGGAGAAAAAGGTATCCATAAGCAGTAGTGAGCAACAGGGAGGGATGACTGAAAAGATCCCAATCTCTTCTCTCTTTATCCAACAGCTGGGAATAAGAAAAGATTTTTAAAGACTTAAGTTGCATCAACACGTGGTGATGCAATATTAATCATTAGTGCAACTCATTAAGTGTTATCTAGACATAATATTTAAGTATTATCTAGTACATTAAGTGCTATCTAATACTTAATCACTAGCACAACTTTAGAAACAAGGATTGCAACATTATGTGATAAAATTTTGTGGCCCTTGGCAACTCTGCCATTACCTTTACTCAGCCACAAGAAGCAATGGAAGACTACTAAAAATATAAAAACTTGGTATTAAACACCCATTTCAACTATGATCTTACTCTGAACTGGTTGTGTGCCCAAACCCTAAAGCTATTTTCAGGAGAAGGAGCAGAGGTACACTGATAGATGGCTGTGGAAGCATGTGAGAGCTCTTTTTGTCCTGAACTGGGAACGTAGTTTGGAAGGTTTTGGGGTTGGAAATCTCATGTAATGTAACAAGTTGTGCAGACCTTCATGAGAAAGCCTTGTTTAAAACTTGAGTGGATTGCCACAGCTGTGCTTCTCAAAGAGAAGGGTCTGGCATTACCTTAAAATTTCAGAGATTTAGTGAACTAATCAGCTTAGCACTAAGGTGAGACAAATACCAATTTGCTACACTTCATGCTAACTGTGGCATTAAAACAGAAATACAATTTTACTTGCAAGACATGCCCACTGCTAGGCAATGGCAGATGACACAGACATGCAGAATTTCTCACTGCTGCAAGTATCACACAGCTTAAGAGTCCTTTAATTCAGTTTGCTAGATCTTTTTTTAGATACATACTCAAGGAGAGAAACCCCACAAGGAAAAAGAACCCCTCACATTATGCAATTTTTAGTCTTTGCGTAATTAATTTCTGTTTTAAAAGAAATGGAGAAAAGGCTGGAAAAATACTTAAAATATACATCAAATATAATAATTCAATGTACTAGTGGAAACTCAGGAAGGTTTATGGATCCAGCATGCCCAATCCAATGTGCACGGAAAGGCAATCCTTTCCCCATCCGGAAAGCCAAACTAAATTCAAACATTGACTCACTAACACAAACACACAACACCAGTAACACTCACGTTTCACACCTCAGGTAAGCAAAGCCACAGGTGTGACTCATCCTAGGAGGAAAAACGAAACTTAAGGTGTGAAGTTACATTAATAACATGTGGCAGCTCCTGTAGCAGAGCCAGACGCCTTACCTGCACTGTTTGTACTGTATAAATCTTCTTCAAATTTAATGCACATTCAGCCGCTGTTGTACCAGGAAGTGACCTTGAAAACAAAGAAGAGATTAATTAAAATATTTTTTTTTTATCAAGGAGGGGGAGAAGGGAGATGGAGAGGGCATGTGTATCGCATGAGCGTGAAGCTGAAATGTTCACGTGTCAAAGGGGAAATCCAACTCCAAATTATCGCGAATCATTTCAAGATAGGAGTTAAGAGTTTTTTCATACTTGAGAATAAATTAATATTTGCCAGGCAATTTGTAAAATTAAGCAGAAGTACGAAGAGTTTTAGCCAAGCGGCACAGCACTGCTCTCAGAGCTCCCACACACCCACAGAGCCCTGCTGTTCACAGGTGAGGGGCTACCAGAACAGGACTGCATGATCCTACCCCGGAATTATTTTCAACCGCATTTAACACACCGCAGCCCCCGTTTTTAGCGTTTTAAGGCGTTCCCGGTGCTTTACACTTAGAAAAAGAAGTTCACCCGCAGTTCGTGCCGGTCACCCTCGCCGGGCCCTCAGCGCAGGCCGCTAGGTGGCGCAGGCGCACAGCCGGCGGGCACGGGGGGAGCGGGCACGGCACGGAGGGGAGCGGGCACGGCACGGAGGGGAGCGGGCAGGGGGGCACGGCATGGAGGGGAACGGGCAGGGCATGGAGGGGAGCGGGCAGGGCACGGAGGGGAGCGGGCACGGCATGGAGGGGAGGGGAGCGGGCAGGGGGGGCACGGCATGGAGGGGAGCGGGCACGGCATGGAGGGGAGCGGGCAGGGGGGGCACGGCATGGAGGGGAGCGGGCACGGCATGGAGGGGAGCGGGCAGGGCATGGAGGGGAACGGGCAGGGCATGGAGGGGAACGGGCAGGGCATGGAGGGGAACGGGCAGGGCACGGAGGGGAGCGGGCACGGCACGGAGGGGAGCGGGCACGGCGGGGCCTTCCCTCAGCCCCGCACCGCCCTCACCGGAGCGGCCACGCCCGCCACGAGCTCCTCGCTACCCGCGATGGGTGGGACACGCGCATGGGCTCAGGAGAAGCAGAAGCGCCACAGGTCACCCAAGGTACCCAGGGAACCCCCATGGCTCCAGGCAGTTCTCCCACCGCCGCACTGAGGCCTTCAAGCCACATCTACCGCCAGCACGCCCTGTAAAGCCAGGGGATCTCGGGTTGGTCTCACACCCTGGAACACCAGGCGTGGTTCAGCTTCTGTAGCTCCCCTTCGTTCTCACCATTAGCTCCCACCCGGAGCTGCTTCCCTCCCTCAAGGGCCAGCTGAAGGAAGGATAAAAGCAAACCAGATCTCAGCATCCCTCCCTGATACATCTGATCAGCATGAAATATGTCCAGGGAAACACTGAAGTCCCCCTCAGTTATTACAGATATAATTGAAGGTGAAGCCGTAAGAGGAGTGGTTGAGGTCACTTGGTCTGTTCAGCCGGGAGGAGACTGAGCCAGCCCTCGTTGCAGTCTCGGAGCTCCTCATGAGGGAAGAAAGAGGAGGAGCAGGCACTGATCTCTGTGGTGACAGTGACAGGACCCAGGGAATGGCTGGAGCTGTGCCAGCAGAGCTTTAGGCTGGATATCAGGGAAAGGTTCTTCCCCCAGAGGGTAGAACTGGGCACTGAACAGGCTCCCCAGGGAATGGTCACAGCCCCAAGACTGCCAGAGCTCCAGGAGCACTTGGACAATGTTCCCAAGCACAGGGTGGGACCCTTGGGGATCACCTGTGCAGGGCCAGGAGCCGGACTTGATGATCCTCATGGGTCATTTCCAACTCAGGATATTCTGTGATTCTTTAGGCATACACAGCACCAGCTGCATCCCATCATCTGAAAGGTCTTTTCCAACCTAAATGGTTCTATTTATAATCTTTTTCATGACTCTTCAGTGCGTGAGATATGGGACGGTGCATCCACACCCCCAGACATCCCTGTGTTCCTGTCACTGCATCGTAACACCCACCTTACAATTCCCAGCACACAATCCCACAGGCACAATTTTGGGGAAATGAGGTCAAAATTGCTAAGGCACACACATTCAATTTCTTAGAACTCGAAACATTTTTTTTTTCCCTTCAGAAGCTGAAGTAGGATTTCTAAAGAAAAATGAAGATCAAAGACAAAAGCAACCTCCCATTGTGTCTCAGAAGAGGAAACAAAAATGTGTAAAATTACTAAATCTGGAAACAGAAGCAAGAGAGCAGGTTTAAGGAAACAGAAGAAAACGCAGCTGTTGCTCAGGTACCAGCTGAAGGAAGGATAAAAGCAAACCAGATCTCAGCATCCCTCCCTGATACATCTGATCAGCATGAAATATGTCCAGGGAAACACTGAAGTTACTCTCAGTTGTTACAGATATAATTGAAGCTCTGGGCAAACCCTAGATGTTCATGTAAAGGAAGACATTTAATATGCAAAACTACTGAAACAGCATCACATCTTCAAAAGTCTAATAATAGCTCTAAGGTTTTTTCAAGGCTCCTATTAAAATAAGCTGCTTTAAAAATACACACAAAACCTGCAGAAAAATACCTCCCAACTTCTTCAGTATAAAACAGGCAAACTAACATCTGCTTTACTATTTGCCTATTAATTACCAGAACTAACAGCCCGTTACAATGGTGGAACTGTCAGGAAACAAACAAAAAACCCAACAAAAAATTGCCATGGCATAGCTCGTAGTCCAGTGGCTCATCAACTATGAGAACTCCCATGAAAAGACTCATAACTTAAAATCAGCAACAACCAAAAAAACCAAAATCTGTTATCAATGTGGTAAAAGGAATTATCATAGTAAGGTTTAAAGGTCTTGGTTTTTTCGTGTGTGTGTTTGGGGATTTTTTACTTACACTTTACACTCAGCATTAAAGTGAAAAAAGAGAAATTAACATTATTTAATAGAAACAGAGCTAGTCAGATTGCTTTTGAAAGCACAAAAAAAAGGTAGTAAGTTCAAACAGACTTTAAAACTTTTCAAGTGATTTAACTATTTGTCAGTAGAGAGTAGTGGATTCACAACAAAGTACCCCTTGTTTTATTCTTGCTGACCAAACCAGCACCTCTCTACTAACACTTTGTTCCATGTAGAATGGAACACAAACAGGCAAAACCTGAGGTAAATTTTGCCTCTTGTTGTCTCACCCCACCGCCCAAGAAATTACTTCTCTTCTGGACTATTTCTGCCACTGGTGGCTTAGCAGTCACCAAGGCATCTGGCATTACATACGTTGTACAACATATATTATCATCACTTGGTATCCTCGTGCTGATACTGCCACTGAGCTGCTTCGAGAGTAAGATCTACTCAGATAAAAGATTGAAATGTATTCTCTGGCCATAGCCTTCAAAGGTTACCTAGATCATCACGGTAGCCATTTAGCAAATTTAATGCCATTTAAAAGAGCAGCTAAGACAGGTAGACAGAATATGCCATTCCAAGGTTACAAAATGGTTCATTTGATAGTTGCAAATACCACTTGCCAGAGAAACTGTGATCAGCTGGCAGAAAGCACCGACCAACCAGCAAATTACCTATTTTAAAAGTTATGGTGAGTGACCATTTATTCCCAGTAATCTGCCTGGTAAATGCTCCAGACTCGCCAGATTACTGTTATTTCAGCCTTCCACTCAGCTCTGGAAAGTGTCAGTCATTTATGGATATGAGCATGAACACCCAAATGTTTTTATCTAAAAAACAATCAATCAAACAAAACCAAAACCCTACGAAAAACTGTAATTGAGAAAATGATGACGCATCAATTTAAAAGTTCAGGATCATTTGCTCCAGAATTGACACCTGCACAAATTTGGTTTAATGCATGAGTATAAGGCAGAGACGGTATTTTAATCAGACAGACCGAAGAAAAAAGTCTTGAATTTCCTGCAAAATTCCAGACTGCTGACAAATGTGAACTGTAATGTTTCTGTGACAGTCACCCAGAAACTCATCAGATCCACACAGATGACCACTGAGGGGTTTTGTGCCTTGAAACCCATGAAATTGGGATTTATTTTCTTTTTAGTTGAGTACACAGTTTAAGTTAAGTTTAAATTAAGTCAGCAGAAATGACAGATGATTTTCAAGTTGAATAATCTGCAGAAATTCCTACTTCTGTAACTCTCCAGCAAAAACTTGCACTGGTAAGGTAGGAGTAGTGAGACAGTTGTGTACTTTATAAAAAACCTCAACACACGTGGTACCACAAAACAAGAGCCTGCAAATATTGACCCTCAAAATGAAGCCATTACAGGATTCTTCCCATTCAGAAAATTTTACTGCCAGCAACAATACAATTAATCCAACATGCCCTGCTGACCCATCAGTTATTGCCATGGTGAACAATTCATTTCCAAGAACTCAGCAGGCCCTGCCAATCCCCATGAGCACAGGAACAGGAAGGAGCTGGATCACAGCACCAGCCTGGCACTGACAGACCCTCTGGGGGTGGAAATAGTTGTTTTGTCACCACTTCACCTACTGTTGTGCATCTGGGTTTCCTATGGAGAGTCTGCATATAAAATATTCAGTGGTTCTCCGTGTTTGCCTGTTTCATGCCCTGTGAAGCCACTGCATCCTCAGAACCTTTATAGGAGAAAATTTAGTGCAGTATCAGGACTAATTGAGTTTCCTAATCAGGCCAGATCCACTGTACAGCATCTCATGGTGAATCACACGGGAATGTAGAAACAGGAATAATCTCCGCAAAATGAATCCTAATGCCAGCTTTCTTTGCTACTCCTTCATTATTCCAGCACGAATAAAGAACAAAGGATACAAAGATAAATTCCATTGTTTTATCCATGAATAAACCTCCAGGTGGTTGTGCTTATGTTAATTTCTGATGCTGAACTGTAGCTTTTCTGTTTTTCTGCAAAGAATTAAGTATAGAAGTTGTTTCATATGTGCTCACACTGGCCTTTGTTTCCCAGTGGGAATCTCATCACAGCTTTAGCGGGAGCTTTAAAAGCTGCCAAGCAGTTTTGAAAATACCCCTGTAAGTGCTTAGCCACAACTGCTTTTGGTATAAATAAGCAAAATATTTACTTACAAAGCATAAAGTAAAAAACATGCTGTGGCAACTAAATAAATCTGGTAATCCATTCTGAATACAAAGGCTGATTTCAAGCCATCAAAGCCTGTCAAAATGCACTTACTGGATTGAACATTCTTATAATATTAACCATCATTTTTCATTGTAAGCCACCTACTCATAAGCTGTAATAGATGAAATAAGACGATCCTAGATAAATAAATTTTGCTATAGGGAAGAAGGGAAATTACTAAGTTTAGTTTCAAATATCTGACGTGTTCAGTTAGGAAGATTAACACATTATTAAAATGGTTCAATTATCAAAATGTATCTACTCAGCTTTATATAGAACTCTTCTATAACATACAGGGAGAAAAATCAGCACATAAGGATAATATCTTCCGTAAGAATATTTTGTCTTTCCTGGAGCAGACAAATAACACTGTTTATTTGGCAATATTTATAAGCACATACTTCCCCTCACAAAGATACTGAAGAGTTAAACTATTCTTGCAAGAGAATTCAGATTATCTAAAGGGCATTGTTCAAAATCAGGCGAGAAAACAGGGCAAGCAGGCCATGATCCTGCAAAGTGGTGGGAAACTGGGAGGAGACACAGGCAGGACAGCTGACCCCAGCTGACCCAAGGGATATTCCAGACCATCTGACATTGTATATATAGTATACAAAGTAGGGGGAAGAAGGAGGAAGGAGGGACGTTTGGAGTGATGGTGTTTGTCTTCCCAAGTCACGTGGAGAGCCCTGCTCTCCTGGAGGTGGCTGAACACCTGTCTGCCCATGGGAAGCAGTGAATTAATTCCTTGTTTTGCTTTGCCTGCATGTGCAGCTTTTGCTTTCTCTATTAAACTGTCATTATCTCAGCCCACGACTTTTCCAGCTTTTACCCGTCCTATTCTCTCCCTGATCCCACTGGTGGGGGAGTGAGCAAGCATCTGTGTGGTGCTTGAGTTTTGTCTGGGGTTAAACCACACTCACACCCAGTCTAAGTGACAGTTGGGATTTGCACAGTTAAGTAGAATATTTGCATCATGTCCACATGTACATCAAAATGTATAATCATTTTCACAGCTTTGTATTTACACAAGTATCACACCCAGATCCACAACCCCAAATCCCATTAAGGCATGGTTTCAAGTGCATGCTATCCGGGCTTCTTATCCAGGACATCCCAGTACTTGATGGCCATGTCACTTGACTTTTCCTTTTGTGCAATCCCTGTGTTGAATGCGCTACACAATATAGTGTTCAGATTGGCAATCCTCATATTTAAATTGTTATATTCAGAGATGCATATTGACACTTCATTTTAACAAATAACTGAAAGACTACACAATGTGGTAAACCCTAAGAAGGCAACCTTTCCTTTCAGAGCCAGAAGCCACTGCAAGCAGAACCAGACTCTTCCTGAGCTAAACACAAGCGTAAAGAGCCACCAGCACAAATCAGCTTCCCAAGGTGGCCCCAAAAGCACCTGCAAGCCTTGCTGAAATTCCCCCTGCTCCCTAATGTCACTGCAGGCAAAAATCCTACCAATAAGACATGTGAGTATGAACCTGGAAATCTGCAGAATGAACAAAATAAACAGCAGATCTAAAGTCCTGTTCTCCAAACTTTTAGCACATGACCTTGGAAAATTTTAACAGTTAAAAAGAAAATCTCATTTGTCTTAAGAGGAAAACACCTGTCAGCTTCTCTGCACCTTCTTTGAAACTGCTGACCTGTGAGCATTTGAAGATCATAGATAGGATCTTATTTGTCAAACTGGTGAATAATATTCCCCCAAAGCTTTCATAATGCTTATTTTCCTAAGGCATTCACATGGTAAGATACCAGCCAGCACTATCAGATGGTTGCTGTTTCAGACAGATACCAAGAAAGGCTTAGCACTAACGGGAAATGCAGATGCCCCATGACACGCGTGGGATGGTGGCAATGAACCAGGACCTGGCCACAGGATGCCAGCCTCCAGATGATCTGCCTGTGCCAAGGCGCTCACAGAAACAAGTGCTGATGTAGATAAAACAAAGGCATTTACTTCTAAAGCAGAAGATGGATCCAGTGCTGCTATGATAAAAGAAAGGCCGTGAACCCCAAGGGTAGCACATCACTGGTTGCTACAGAAAGTACCACTTAGCTGATGGATATTTATTTTAACAGCGTGACTTAATGAAAAGATACGTTTTAGAGATCTTAAAATTGTATGCCATGGATCTCTCTCACAGTAATTTAATAGAAAGAGATAACTACATATCCATCTCAACATCTATTTATCCTTAAGCGTCACTTCTTCCTGCTTTTCTCTGCAAGTGCAGGGTAAAATGGAGCAGCGGTCAAAAATCAATACCATCTCCTGAGGAAACAGCACTGCTCCACATTAGGTGCTACTGAAGTCGGTTAAAAAAACACCCACAGTTATCTGCTACGGAAAGTCCAACTGATACAAACCTAAGCCTCCATCAAATCTCTGTGGGTGTACCAATAAATGTCCCAGCCACTTCTGTGGGGCTCTGCAAGGATGTGAACCTCCATACAAGGCAGTAATTTAAGATCACAGTTCCATCTCTTGGGTGTTTTTTAATGCCTTAAATGATTTTTTGAGTGTATAAAACATGTCTTGTTTGCTGTCATTCTTGTTCCCTGTCATTATTCTATCCCTATTGCTGGTAAACAAAACACACAGTTTTGCGTATATATGGTCCCACTTTTTTTTTCTTATAGATACACTCTTGGATTTATAAGCTAAGAAACAACAATACTAAGTAAATCCATTTAAATGTGATCTGAAATTACAAAAAATAAACTATAGATTAACAAAATTTTAAGAGTCTAAAACATTGTGGAACCAATACTTAAGAAAAAAAATGAGAGGACTGAGGAATTCAAAATAGATTTCAGCTTCCAACACTGGTTATAAAAAATAGACATGGCCTGTGTAAACAAACAGATCTGGTTGGTGACTTGATTAAACACCAGTTCAAATGATACTTTTTAAAAACAAAATACTTTTTAAAACAAAAATACAACTCAGATCCCGAACCTGATCATAACTGCGTCATGACTGCAAAAGGAGTAATCAGAAATAATTGGCGGGTTTATTTATTAGATTTGGTTTGCAGGACCTAAGCATATTTGTGCGTTTTCAACAGATCCTTGTTATTTCTCTATAATGAATTTAAAAGTTACCAGAAAAATAGCTAAAGAGGAGAATTTTACCAGTAGCAAGGGGCAGTATGTTCAGAGGCAGAAAGGCTGATAAACTTTTCTTCTGGAGTGGGGAGAGAGGAGAAATACACCAAAAAATTGAGAAAAGGAAGCTGTAGATTAAAAAACAAGACGCTAAAAAATACATGCTAGGAAAACAACATCAAATGCTGGTTAGAAACTTTCTTTTTCAGTTTGGACTGTGGCACTTCTTCCCCTATGCCTCACTGTGTGCACCACAGGGCTGAGCTCCCTTGGCAGCCTCTTTCCACGGCATTAGAGGCTCAAACTTCTAGCAAACGAAATGTAATAAGAACCTGCAGGTAATTATTAAATTTTAGCTACTCCTTCCCAACATATCACTTTGAATTTTAAGAACTGATCAGTTGCGGAAGCCAAACCTGGTATTAAAGAGCTGTAAGATCGGGCATGTCACGGTGGGTGGGACCGGGTCCATCTGGGGCAGCAGGGATGCACAGACCACAGCAGCGGAGCACAGCCTTTACCCGGGGCTGGCGAGCGTCATTTCTAAATTTAGAGCTCAAGCCTGCACTGAGGGTGCCTAGACCACTGTGTGTCCGCCGAACTACAAAACCGAAAGCGTTTCCAAACCAGTTTCACTACGCCGACCCCCTCGATGGGGACAGGCACCGGGACAGTCCCTCGCACCAGCACGTTTCCCATACTCAACCAGCATTAACTTCCCGGATCAAATCTTTGGACGGGCGAACCGATAACCGCAGAGATGCGCATCCCTTCCCACACGGATCTGGGGGTGTTTCCCAACTCCCCCGCCCCCTGGCCCCACTCACCTGTCCAGCCAGAAGGTCCACGGCGAGTGCAGCGGCAGCCCCGGCGCGGGGGGGCTCAGCGCCATCTCCGCGGGGCGGGCGGGGGGACGAGGGGCGGGACGGGGCGCGGGGAGGGGACAAGGGACGCTGCGAGGAGGGACGAGGGAGGGGGAGAGCGCGACTCGGGCTTGGACGGGAGACAGAGATGCGACGGGAAGGACAGACAGACGGGAAAGGGGCAGGGTGGTGACAGAGATGGACGTGGCCAAGGGACCACTGGAGAACATGGGTGGCTCCCCAGAGGGGCACAGGTGCTCGCTCCGTCCCGTCGGTGCTCCTCCTGCAGGACACAGCTGAAGGGAATCGCTGATCTTCTTCCTTTACAAGAACCCACGGCCACGAGACGTTGGGGCACACAGGGTACTCAGTGCCACCATCCGCAGCGCAGCTGGCAGCCCCTTCTCTGCACATTCACGGGTCACAACTCAGACCCGACAAGTGTCTGGCGCTGCCTTTTTGAGCAGAATAACCTTTGTGCTCAGTTTGGCTTGGCAGTGCTGACCAAAACATTAAATCTCTCTAGAACTCCCACTTTTAGGACACAAAACCCCTGCACGTTCACACAGGCTGCTGGCAGCCCCTCCTCTGCACATACACAGGTCACACCGCAGACCCAAATGTCTCTGGGGCTGCCTTACTGACCAAAATAACCCTTGTGCTCAGTTTGGCCTGGCAGTGCTGATCAAAACACGATATCTTTCTAAAAACTCAAGTTTTAAGACAAAACAATTTCTACATTCACAAAATGAAGGGATGGCTACTGTGCAGACTGACCATGGATGGAGACAGCGCAACAATGAACCTTTCCAGAATTGGGGGATAATAATGTCTCTGTTTTCCTATCTTCTCTGCAGCCCATTTAATTTACATGCCTGGTTTTACAGGGAGGTGTTCCTCACAATCGAACACGGACATGTGCAAAACCCCTCAGGTAAATTTTAGAACAGTACTTTTTAAATTAAAATTCTCCCCATTGGGACTGTGCACAGTAGTAAAGTTAAACGCCCACATAAGTGATAACAGGATCAAAGACCATGAATCACATAGATTTCTTTGCAAGCACATTTAATAGGATGAATAATTTTATATATACTACATCCTAAAAGAAAAATCAATAAAGACACACTCCTTTAAAGAAGTAAAAATCTAACAGTAAGAAAGGGCAGAGTTCACCCATACAAAGCAATCTGCACAGTGGCAATGAAGAAACACAAAAAGTTAATGATTATGTTGTACAGATGGAAAATGCAAACTGCTAGTCCAAATTAAATAAGATCTGCAAAACCAGTTGCACCATCTCTTGCATCTCTTATTTAATTTATTCTTCTTTAAATAGAAGGCAAGATAATGACCATTTGGGAGAGCTTGGAATCTAAAAATTCATTGGTTTGCCCACTCTGTGCGTTTTCTATTTTAATGACCAGCCCACCAAAAATCATAATCCTGAAAAAAACCCTACACTAAATGGCTGTATCTAGGCATGGATTTTCTCAGAAGAGCTGGAGAAGACAGGAGGAGAGGAGGAGAGTGCTAATTTCATATGACCCAAAAGGGCCACACTTTCCTCGGTGACTGCCAATGACACTCTCCACGCCTAACACATTTTTGGTGTCCTCTGCTGAGGTTGCCAACACAGCATTAAATTTTGGATATGCAGCAGCATCACTCTGGAAATAAGGCCAACCCCACCAGACCGTATTACAAAAACTAACTTTGAATCCAGCACCTGCCTCTGATGGAACCCCACGCTTCAGTGAAAAGCTCCAGGTTCCATTAAGAGGGAGCTGCTCATCAGTTAAAACATTACAGCTCACGCTGAAAACAAATCATTCTGTTATAAACAACCTGGGCTGCAAGGAACGCTATAGAAATAAAACCCCCACACCTCTGAGACACGGAGTGAGAGCCAGGAGGCACAGCCTGTATCATTATTCCAAATCAGAAATGTAAAGCCTCCGTTTATTCCTTATTTACATCAGTAAATACCAGGCTTCACAGTGGCGCAAGGAACGTTGTGGGAATCTCAACTAACAGTAAATTAATTTGGTTGTGGGGGAAGGGCAATCACAGGATGCATCAAATTAACGCATCCTTTGCCTACAGAGATTTCTAAGAAGTCGTGACACAGAGGAAAAAAAAAGAGTCTCCTGAGATGAATCTCACAAGGAAAAATGATCACGAGCACAGCATCCTAATTCTGCTCAGCTACCTCATGCTGCCAGCACACCTTGAGTGAAATCATTTCAGAGATTAAAAATCCCAGGAAGTTATTACCACTTTCAGAGAGGTATTTATAGGACTGGAATTAAAAATGTATTTTATCGGTGTTTGCTATATATTTGGAAGGTTTCTTTTTAAGGAAACCCTGGTGATGCCTCCTGTGCTCTTGTACCTTCTCAAGCAGCTTTCCCAGAAGCAAACTGTGCTATGGTGCAGCCCTGTGCTACAGGGTGGTGCAGAGATGAGTTCCTTAAAGCTCACAGAAGGGGCTCTGGCTCCATTCCTCACACCTCCTCCCAGCCACATCTTCCTTTCCCTTGCAGGGCTCTCCAGGTAAGCTGGTAATTTTCTGCTAAGCCTTACAAAGCAGGACTGTGGGGCAGAGAGTGGGAGTCAGCTGGCAGATTAGCTCAGCTCATTTCCAGTGGCTAACAGCTGAAATTTTCCCAGGTAATAGCTGGGGAGAAAAAAACCTCAACAAACTGGAGTGGGGAATACTGCTCTGCCCCATATTATGTGCTCCTAGCACTGCTTGTCTGCCCCCAGTTTCAGGCACCTGAACCTTTCTGCCACACAAAGGCCCAAGTTGCCCATGCTGGGGTGAATTAGAGCTGAAAAAGGCACATTATAGCCAGAAGAAACAATGAATACTTCATAATTCTTTCCATGGTTTTATTTGAGATTTAAATCCCTACCCTTATAATCCTTGCTGATCCCAAAATCTTGACAGCAATGGGTACATTAGATGTGCTTGAAACATTATTTGCCTGTTCCAGTAGATTTTGCTGTAGTCCCTGCTCCCAGCTGGTGCAGCAAATCCCCCTGCTACAATACAATGGTGTTTTGAGGGGGCAGAATGCCTCTTAGAACCATCAGGACCTTCCTTTCCCCTGCTGACAGTTGTGCACCATCACTGTGGCAACTGCAATGCCTGCATACGTGAGGAATATTAGGCAAGCATTAGGCTTATTTTAGCTATATTCTAATGCAGTGTAGCACCTGGAAGGGAGGAAGGGAACAAGCACCACATGAGCAGCCACAGTGCATTTCCACCCTGGAAGTGTTCCACAGCTGTCTGAGGCGACAGGTACCGCACCTTGAAAAACATCTAAGAGATAACCTGCGTTTGTTCAGTGCTCCTGGCACAAAATAAATGGTGTAAAACCTTAGCTAGACCTCTGTCCAGCTGAAGATCCTCTTTTTCACTCTGAGGCAGAGCTGGTTGGAACATAAACCTTCCTGGACTTGAGGGATGGCTGGAGCAGAAGCCTGGGCTGCTGTGCCCAGCTGCTGCTGCTGCTGCCTCACAGCCTGAGCCAACAGCCATGAAATGTAATTTCTCTACCAAACACTGGTGTCACGATCACTTGCTCTTGAAACACTGCCTGGGACTTCAGAAGCATATTAAGTAACACAGGAGCTGCTTCTGAGAGGTTCCCAGGAAGATAAACTGATCAACCGAGAGCCGAAGCAGAGGTGAGGATGAAGGGATTTTAGTTGATATTTGCTTCCAGAGGCTTAAATAAATGTTTTTTAAACCCTAAAACACGATATTAAAGTGTTGAATCCCAATGCTTTTGGCAAAGGCTCCCTCATCTAGGAATGATTTCATATCAGCCAAGCTGTTAAGCAGAGGTTGTCATGGAAACAAGTTTTATTCAAATGATATGGCCAGAGATATACTGTATTTAGTGAGTTCTTCATTTACTGCATATCGGGAACATGTCAGAACTAAATGATATTGCATAACTTTGTTTTCTTAAAAACAACCTGGCTCACTGTCCCTGGTTTTCTGACAGGTTTGTGTCCAGTCCTGCCTGGGACAGGTGGATTTCCACACAGTTCCTGCTCCACAGGAGAGGCTCCTCAAGGAGCTCTGCAAGCTCCCAGAGAAGTCTTCCTTCAATACATGAACCTGCACAAGTCAAACAAGCAGAGGAACCTTTCCTCAGCTTCTCTAACTGACATAACCATTCACCAGTCCAAAAAGAAGAGCAGTTCAACCAGGTAATTTCCTCCCTTACTAAAAAAGTTCCTACAGATGCATCTTGAAAGTCTAAAAATAATCTATACAATTACATAAAAGTAAAGCCAGTTCATGTGGTGGTGGGCATCTCCTAAGTGTCCTTGCAAACACAGGAATCCTATTCACTTACTGTTGGTGACTGATGGCAGAACAAATCTCAGAAAGGACATGCACACTAAATTTGTACCTCTGCTTTTTTAGCTGTGGAGCTGTTAAAAAGTACAAGAACTTTGTCCACATCTTAGGAGTAAATGTATTTTTTAATATAACCAAAAATAAATTGAATAGTTCTTGCTCAAGTCATAAACTAAAATCAAGTCAGCTTTGGCCAGAATACTGTGTAGAAACTTGATCCGGAAGCGTGAAAATAAAAATGAAATACAGAATTGGCTCCAAAATCACTCTCATGGAAACTGCTGTGCAGATTTTATGGAACAGCATCCAAAGGAAGGTGGTTTAACATCTCCCAAGGCACCAAGATTCCTGATTGTCCAAGAGAAGCTGAGCATTAAGCAAAAGGCAAACAAAAGTAAAACCTTACCCTTGGAGTTGTTACATAAATGAATATTCTGTAAAATGCTTCATGGGAAGGTGATGGTATCTCACAACCTCCTGTGAAAATGGAATGGGAACTTGCTAACTTCTGATCTTAGATTTCTCCAGGCTTTCTAATTACAGTTAATACAGGAAAAAATGGATCCAATAGCTCATTTGGTGTATTAAAAGCAAATCATAGGATGGAATTCTGCCAGATATGAGCATGAAGAACACAGTACCTACCTCAAGTTAGTGTAGAGGTTGGAAAGACATCAGTCTTTCCAGGATCCTTGATGCATTCCAGAATCACAGCTCTCTCTGGTTACCACCACTTGTGAAGGAAGGCTGAGCCTCATCCAAAACCCTTTACAGTTAAATAACGGCATAGATTGACTTCATCATGCTTTAGGTTAGAGCTTTATTTCTTTACCTAGCCATCTGTGGGGAGCTGAACAGGCTTAAACCAGCATCCAATCCATGCATCAGGTATTAGGAGACTGGAATTTCTTACTTAGCTTTGGATACTGGGCTTCAGATTTCATCCTTCCCTGTTCCCCACACTTGGAAAGCACTGGGACTCTCTGAGGTGCTGAAGAGATGCCCAGCAAAGGTGAGGTCAGGAGCATAAACGCAAGAAATCTGACAGACCCCAAAGTTAAGCTATATGTTGGGAAAAAACTCCAAAAATCTTGCTTTTCCTGGTTTTCCAGTAAAATATCTGCAGTGTTTCACTTAGATATTGCTTCCCCAAACACAAGGATCCCAAAACAGCACCATCCTCAATGCTATTCTGTGTCATAATGTTATTGGCACCACATCTGGCACTGGCTTTGATGTGGAACATGAGCTTAAATACTGATCTTTTTTTTTACAGGCTTCCCAGTGTACAGCTGAAGGAAACAATGTGCAAGAGTCACATCCTACACACAGCACAAACCATGTTAGCCTGGACTGCAGAGTGAGCCTGGGGTGGAAACCACCCCACTGCTATGGATATTGTGAAAAATAAGTACATTATAATATATGAAAATTACAGAACATAATATTTTTATACGAGCTCGCTGCTCTATGGTTCAGCTCATAGGGGTCATTCCACTTTCTGCATCACACCAGCACATTTGGTACCTGTCCAAGCCAGCAAAGCTACGGCCCCCTCTGGAAATAAACCACTAGAGGGAGACTGACTTCAGCAATGGAACACCCACAGGGAGAAAATCCTGCACATCCATTAAAAAAACACCAACAAGATTTGGGTCAAAATTGCTCTTTGTGTTTCTTCCTCACACATAAAAGTGGCTGATTTTAAAGGGTCAAGTTTGGCTTCATCAAGGTAAACTGAGGGAGCATCATGTAAATGGGATCAAGCAGTCACGTATTCTTCTACTGTTTGTAAGAGGTTAGGCCAACTCTATTAAAAAAAAACAAAACACCAAAAAATAACCCAGCCACTGAAAATACTAATAGCTGTATCCTAGCAACATCACGGATTCCATGTGGACTTTGTTCTGGAGTCTACAGTCCTATTTCATCAAAATTATTGACTTTCTCAAAGTCTCTAAACGACCATCAAAAAAACAGTTAGTGCTTAAAAAATACAAACATTTAATTAGTCACATTAATAAGAAAAAACGAAGAGCAGCATTGCGTGCTAGTGCTCCCTTTTCATGGAGCTCAATTTAGCTTCCTTTGAAATCAATGTCAAAATTCCCACTTTATTCATTGGTAGCAGAGCCTCTTCTTCGAGGAGGAAAGCTGGAAATGGCCCTGCAGAACTTGGCAGATGAGGTTTGTTTCCCAGGCTGAGCTCACACATTGCACAGATAGAATTCATGCAGCTCTCCGTGATCCTCCCAGTCATCATGTCCTTATTGCAAAGGTAAATCAATTTGCATGCCAGTGGCATCCAGAGCCTTTCTACAAGGCTTTTGTGCTGTGCATATAACCAGTGTCCTTTTTTCCTCCTAAGCTTTGTTTTTGTTTAACCCCAAAAAATTTTTTCAAGATCTCCCAAAATGTGGCATCCTGCTGGATGTTCCCAAAAGCCCAGGCCTTGCTCCTCTCAGGTATGAAGACTTCAGGTTTAACACAGCTCTGGGATGTTTTTCCTCATCAGTCCTGCATCACTGAAGTGAACTTTGTTAGATAAAATGCAAGGGCAAAAGGCCAAATTAATAAAAAATGAAACGACCCAGCCCTTCCAAAGAAAAACCCTTTGTGCAAAAGGAACGCAATTCCTAAGAATTCCTAAGAATAAACCCAACCCCAAACAAATAAGCTCTTACTCGTAACAACTTGCATGATGTTCCAAGGAATCTTGGGGCATTCTGACATATAACTCATGGTTTGGGCAGACTCAGATTTTGGTCACAATTTTCACTCAGCTCCAAAGTACATCACAGCTTTTCTGACAGTTTTCATCTGTTATTCCAAGCTCTGCTTCAACAAGTTAGCAAGACCTTTTACCAGAGAGAAAGCACTATTAAAAGAATAGTTTCCTTTTCATCATTCTGCCTTAAAAGCTCAGTTGATACAATAGTCTGGTGAAAAATGTTTTCACACTTCACTTAGTCCACAAAGTTGGCTGAGACCCACCAACACTTTAAAACTGCAAAACCTTTGAGTGTGCTATTCCTACAGTTCAGAGTTAAACGACAAGAGAACACCTTTGTTGGAGAAGTGATTTAAATACAGAAGGGTCAGTTGATGACTTTCAGCCTGTAAGCATGAATCTGGAGGTGGCTGGATTTGAATTCCAGGCATGGCACTGAACTGTCTGTGCTGCTCCAGCAGCAGTGGTGGAGAGCCTTGAGGTGACCTCACAGTGTCACAGGAACACCCTGCTGGATCCTCATCCCACTCCAACACCCCAGCAAGGGCGTTATCTCAACAGACAACACCCCTTCGACTACGAATTTAGCACTCAAGCAGTGCTCATGGACTCTCTGGTACAGTTAAATCTCACAGTTTTAGTCACACCGAAGGTTTTACATTGCTCATCCTTTCATTTCCACCAGCTGTGGGGGGAAGGAGCTGTAGGCAAGGAGGGGATATCCATTTGCACAGAGTCCTGAAATAAGGGAGTAGTTTTGGCTTCATCTAAGCTGTGCCCAGGTAAACCAACAGGAAAAGTAACATATGAGGACAATGGAGCAGCAGAGAAATCAGATTTCAGATTTTCATCTATTCAAATTAAAGGATGATATCAGAAGGTACTTCCAGCACCTCAAATAACACTCCCTGATGACTAGATTAACTCCAAAAGTGTTCCAACGACAGCGACTGAATAAAAATTTGAGAGTTGCATACCAAATTCTGCTCCTAGTTATGCCTTGAAAGAGAGCTGTTTGGCTAATTTATACCTGGGTAAAAGGGAAGGAAAAAAGTAAAATACACAGTAAGGATGGAGATGCTTTGACCAGCCAAGCAGATTTGAAGGCTCTCTCTAACGTTGAGTGGGAGGAGTAACCTCAGCCTCTTGGCCAGTTGCAATGGGATTGCTTTTGATGGTAGACACTGCAGACAACAAGTGGAGAACAGCAAGGGCTGAATTCACATGAAGAAAATAAAAACCTGCCTTCACAGTGGCTTTGCAGGTGAACTTTCAGTTGTACATTACCTCAATTTTTTTACCCAGTTTTTTTACCCAGCGAATTTTCTAGACAGACATTCACAGTGGTGATATCCAAAAGCAAAGAGAGGATAGCAATGGAATAATTTGGCTCATGACCAACACAGACACCTTTTGTTCTGAAGCTGCCCACGCTGTCCATGGTGAATTTCCTGTTGGGTGCCAAAGGCCATTTTGCTGTGATGAGGGTGGTGGATTCATCCTGCACAGATGAGACAGCACAGCCTCAGTGCAGAGAATTTGCTTTGTGAGGGTTGAAGTCACACACAGGGAGATGTGACAACAGTGTGCAAAGCCTGCTGTTGCCTGCTTGTCCCACTGCCTGGTTTTACTTCACCATGTGAAGATGGCTGCAGCATGCACATGTACACATGTAATTAAGAACACTCTTATTTCAAGACTTTACAGCCCTTCCTGCTAACAAAGAACTTGGGCCTGAGAAGCACCACAGCAGCAGAGCCAAGGGCTGGCAGTGCTCCTTAAGGCAATAAGCTGCTTATCTCTGGCCTAAGGAGTTTATAGCACCCATGTATCCCCAAAAGCTCATTAGCTCCTCAGCAAGCAGCCGAGACATTAGATGCACAAGCAGAACAGCAGTGGCTTGAGTGTGCTACAGTACAGATAAAACTTCTGGGCTTGGCTAGTCTGCAGCAGGCTGGTTCAATAGCCTGGAGCAATCCCACTTACCTATAAACTGGAGAAAGCCTGATCTTGTGAAATGCTCCTTAGTGTCTGGCTTTGCTGGTAGGAGTGTGTGTAGCTAAAACTCAGCCCTGCCACGAGGCTGCACCCACCTCCCTGGTACCCACCCAGAGCCAGAACTGGCATCTGGCAGCATCCCCTGCCACGGGGCCCCTGCCACAGCCTCACATTGCATCTGCTGCTCCCTTGCACTCCTCCACCACTCACTGCCTCTAGGACAGAGGGGTGGGAATGCAACCCAAGCAGCTGGCCTGCATCCCATGAAAGACAGCTATGGATACAGGAAGAGAAGGACAGGAAAATCTGTGCCTGGGGAGATTTTAAAGGAATGGCTTTTTGTAACTTTCTCGGCATGTCCATGGGAGTGGATAGCAGCTACGAGCTCCTGTTGAAATCCATCATGTCAGGGATATTTCCTGTCTCACAGCAGCTATTCCCCGTGTCACAGGAGAGGTCTTCCACAAAGGAGCTGCTTCTGAAGAACAGCATGTCACCAACAATTCAGCAGGTTAAGTTTAGCAGAGACAGTGATAGAAGTGAGCAGGAAGGAGCTATTCTTCCCCTCTGCTTCTCTTCCCTCTCCATTGAGCAAAGCCTTTAAAGACCAGGTCCCTTTGCAGAAGGCTACAGAACTTCCAGCAAGTGGCATGCATGGAGGCTTTCACAGCCATGATACCTGTGTCTGGTTATTTCCAGTCAAAATAATCTCCTACTCAATTATGGAGAAGAATAGAGAAGCTCAGCCTGACTCACAATCACATGGGGGAAAAATGAGAGGAGTTGTTCAAGTTCAAAACGTTCATCTTGCTGTGGAGGAGGATTAGTACTGCTGTGGAAGGAGGCTTTCTCTCCCCCTGCAACAGCACAGCACTAAGGGATGGAAAAGACCCGAGTCCACTTCCCTGCTGTGCCAAATATACTCCTCCGTTCTTCCCTCCTCCCTCCCCAAGAGAGCATATGAAGTATTAAACAGCCAGGAATAAGCCCTTGAAAAATGTGATCGCTAGCTGTCACATAGCCCTCTGTCACAGACAGGCAGCTCTGGGACTGCTCGCCTGCAGATCCTCTGCTGCCATCCAGGAAATCAGGGCTCAACAGTGACATTAATAGTCCCATCCACTCTGGTGTCATCTGTACATTTTGCACTACTGTGCTAATAATTACGTGAACAGAACCGCATCCAAAATCCTTCATTAGTGTTTTGCTGGGCACAGCTCTGGGCTCTGCTGGCCCATGCCCTTCCCAGCCTGATGACAGTGCCCAGTGCCCCATCCCCAACCTGACATCTGCATCTGCTGCAAGCAAGAGGCAGGGTGGAGGCTTTCCAGCATTGGTTTAAATCTGTCTTCATTTCCCTGGCAAGTGCCATGGCTGTGCCCTGGTTACAGAGGGCAAGCATGGCTCCTGTGCAGAGCGGTTATTTTGGGTAGTACTGTAAATTTTGCAGATTTTAATCTTCTCACGCTGTTTTCACATTACCCAGTGCCCAAACATTACCTTAATGTGTCATCTTCTGTTCTGTCATTGCCACAAAGTATTATCATGATCCTTGTAAACACCCACAAACCTGCCTCATTAGCTCCTGGCACTCCCTCCTCCCCTTCCAGGGATGACTGATAGCCACCCCTATTCCAATGCCATTCCCTAGGCTGCAGCCTCGTGGTTTGCTCATTCTCCCCCTCCTCTAGAGTTCGGATCAGCTCTCTCTCCCATTGCACCATGCAATTTTAAGTTTCCTTGGCACAAGGACAGCTTTGTGTTTTGCTTGTGTAGCACCCTGGTCCCTGACTCATTCCACTAGGTGCAAAGATAACACAAATAATGAGTGTCATCCAGACAGCTTTCTGGGAATTACAGGAAGCTGGGAAGGGGGACCTTTAATCTTTTTGTGCCAGATCCAACTCAAGCCTCTGTTATCCCTTTTTGCTCCAGACTGACCTTTCCATCTCCTTGACTGCAAAGCCCAAAAACTTCTCCTTGCCTCAATTACCTGTGACAGCAAAATTGCTTTGGCTGACTGCTCTCACCTGTCCCGCTTCCCTGTGGCGTGTCAGCCATGGTGGAGCTCTAGGATTGTCCTTCAGGCATGGTCAGACATTTCCTACTCCTTCCCTTACATCACACCAGGGACAACACTGATTTCTACTACAGTATTACAGGGGTACAGGGCACTTCTCTTTCCAGAAACGTTATGCAGAGCTCCCAGTCACAGGAACACAAATAAAACCACCAATAATAAATAGATAAGGATTCAGGAAGCACACCAGTGACTGATAGAAAGAAGGCAATATGCCACAGTATTTTCTGTAAGAGTCCCCATTTCAGCTGTCTTTCCTGTTCAAGGCAGTGAGAGGAGAACATGAGGAGGCAGCCAATTCAAGTAAAGCACACTGAAAGGTCACAGGAATCCATCTAGCCTGTGCAGCACCATTTTGTAAGCAGAGAATAGCTCTTCATTAAACTCGTTTTGTGAAAGTGATTGAAGGGAGAAAGGAAAATAGCTTAACACTCTCATTACAATCCCTGGGAATTACCTGCTCCCCATGACTGCTGTGATGGGTCTGGCTTTTTTCCTGCTGTGCCCACATCAATGGACACACAGTGTTTCCAGCCCCTGCCAGGGCACTGGAGGCAGGGGCTCTGTGTTTCAGTGTCCCATGCACAGAGGTGTCCCTGCTTGGCTGGGGGCTGGACACCTGGCAGAGGCAGCAGCACCGAGGATGAAGGCTTTGCCATGTTGATATGGGGGCAATCCCTGCTGCTCCTTCTGACTCTCAGTGGTTGGCACTTCCCCAGGGACCGCAGTCCCTACAGGTGGGAAGAGCTTCCTTGAGCACCTCTGCAACAGCAAAGGGGTTACAAAATACCCTATTTCTACTTTTTATTAAAATGCTGTAAGTCTGGCACTGTCCTAATGTCCATGCTGAGACTGAGTCTGGGCAAGGAACCAATTTGAAGTTGATGGGTCTGATGCAAGCAAGACATGAAGCAGCCTGGGGGGCTGGCTTGCCTGTATGGGGTCACCCAGGTGGGGCAGGGAGGGCTCTTGTCGTGGCAGGGTGTAACCAACAGGCAGAGTTATCCTGGTGGGTCTAATGCCAGGTCAGCCCCTTTGGGAGGTGAGGATCCTGCTCACATAAAGACTGTTAACCTCCCACCTGCCCCTTATTTTCTCCATTCCTTCTGGCTGTCCCTTTAGTGTCACATCTCTCAGTCAGCCAAATTCCAGGCTCACACCTCCTATAGCACCATATAACAGCCTCATCAGGGAAGCAGCCCTGGGAAAATGGATGAAACACCATTCCCTGCCGGCTCTCTTCTCGCTACAGGTGGAAGAAAGATGAGCTAGCAATTTGCTGCTGGCCTGGCAAGATAGCAGTGAATTACGGCAGCTCCTGAGCCAGCTCAGCTGCGCTGGCGAGCGTTCAGGGAGAGGAGAAACCCTTCCCGCAGGAGCGGAGGAGGGAAGCAGGTGTGCAATTCCCTTTTGTTCACTTGGTGGCAGAGATCACAGAGCTAACGCGGGCCATAAGGGAGGGCTCCTCTGCTCCTCTGTAAAGCCACATGCCCCCAAGGACAACCGATCCTCGTACTCGTATTTGCCAAAGCACTCCGGCTCCTGGCAGCCTGCCGTGGTCCTGAGCTGCTGCGGGGGCCAGCGACACACGCGGTGTCCCGGCTCCTCCAGAGACACCGCTCCTGACAGAGGTGCCAGGGCTGCCGAGGGGACACCGCGAACCCGGCACTCCAGTCAGCGCATGAATGTGAGAAACGCCTGGAAAATTGCACAAAGCACTGAACAACCCGTGGGCAATTCTCTGTCACAGTAAAACTTCGGTGCAAATGAGAAACCTAACAACTGAAAACAGCTCAGATGCACTGGTAGGAAGCAAAAAGCAGCCTCAATTATCTACCACCTTATTTTTTTTCCCCTCTCAGGATTTCTTCGGTCTCCTAACACTGCAATAAATAACAGACACAAAGCAGATCAGGGGTAAATGAAGTCCTGTGTGATACAGATTGCCCTCGACACATCTTTGGGCCAAAATCTGGCTTTGGTTCGCCACTGTCAAAATGCCAGGAGTTCAGCAGAGCTACTCTGGAGGTCTGGTGACACGATCAGGGTCAGAGCCCGGTCCCTGCTACATGCAGAGAGACTTTCTGAAACCTGCCAGAAAGATCCGCTCGAAAGATGCTCCACCAACCTTCACTTTTGGGGCTGATGCAGATGATTTAATTGCTACAGTTTCTGGAATAACGCCGAATTTACTGATGGCTTTTAATAGAATGCTCAAAAAGGATTTCAGACGTGTCCTTCACAAGAGGCCATGAAGGAAACTCAGTAATAGTACGATAATTGCATTAGCATCTCCAGTGAGCCCAGGGCCGTGCGTTGGTGCGTGCCTTACAAGACACGCAGAGAGGCCTTGCCCTACATACACAAGGATGGCAAAGTGGGAGAGAGAGGACAAGGATCTGCGTCTCACTGGCCTACATTAAACTGTCCATTATAAACCTGCACCAGCAGCACAGGTGCATCAGCAGATACTCTTTGCTAGTCGGGTCAAATGTGGTTTATCCAGCTCACAAAACCTGCCCAGCCCTCTGTGAGTCCAATGTAACTGAGCCTGGGAGTTGGTAAGCCCCTGAACAACACAGAAACATGGAGAGCATCCTGTTTGACCTTCTTAGGAACCCTAGTCAGACCCCAAATGACAGGTTCCCCTAGGAACACAAATTCCAGGCTCCTGACTTGCAGAGGCACCCTTTCCTTGATGTTCACACTGAAACATTTGCCCTTTAGGCTTGCTGCAAGTCTTCTTCCCCTGCAAACCCCCCTGCCCAGCAAGGGACAGCACACCCGGATGCTGCACTGCAACAGGTGCTGCTGGACTTGCCTGGCTTGCAAGCAGGAAGTTAAATGGCCATTTAGTATGGTCAAATCTAGCAGAAGCACGCTGGTGACTGTGACACGGGTGTATCACTAATGCGTGGCTATACTGGATCAATACACATGCCATAGGTACTGATATGTGTGTATATGGGCACAAACACCCCTATCTTATGCCCAGATCCACTGTCTCCATCAGCTGTGAACGGCACCACCCTCCCCTGCTCCTCAGGCAGGGGATGCAGGAGATGCAGGAGATGCAGGGGATGCAGGGGATGCAGGGGATGCAGGGGATGCAGGGGATGCAGGGGATGCACCTCACCGCCCCCCACCCCACCGCGCCCCACACCGCGCCCCGCGGCTGCCCCTGAGCCCCATCCCGGCACTCGCTCCCGGCGGGAGAAGGGCGGGGGCCGGGGGTCCGGCTGCGGGCGACTCCGCTCCGCCCCAGCCCAGCCCCGCTCCCATCCCCGCTGCGGCAGCGGGACCTCCGCGCCGCTCCGCGCCGCTGCGCGCCTGGCTCAGCCCCGCGCTCCGCAGGGGCCGGGCTGCGCGGGGGGCGGAGGCGTGGGCGGAGGGACGGAGGAGCAGGAGGAGGAGGAGGGAAGGGAAAAAGGAGGGAGAGAGGGAGGGGGATTTACCCCATTGTCCTCGGCGGGAGCTGGGCAGAGCCGCCGCCGCCGCTGTGCGCAGGCTCGTCCGGCCCCTCGCCCGGCGCGGAGGAGCAGCTGCCGGCGGTAAGGGGAGGCTCCGCTGCGCTCCGCGCTTTCCCCCCCCTCCCCCCTCAGCGCATCCCCGATGCCCCCGGGGCGGCGGCGGCGGCGGGCGCGGAGCTAGCGCGGGCGCGGGAGCCGCATGGCCCGCGGGGAGCGCGGCGGTAGCGCCCCGCCTCGCCGGGGCGGCCGGGGCGGCGGCGGCAGCGCGGCGGCGGCTGCGGGCATGGGGGCGCCGGGCGGTGCGGCCCTCGGCCCCGGCGCGCTGCCGCGGCGCTGAGCCCCCGGCCCCGAGCCCCCGGCCCTGCCCGCGCGGAGGAGGAGGAGAGGAGGAGGAGGAGGAGGAAGGACCCGATGGCGAACAGCAGCGAGCTGGGGAGCAGCAGCAGCCCGCACCTGCCCAGCGCCGGCGGCCTGCTGAGCGCCTCCGGGCTGAAGCTCGCCACGCTGGGGCTGATCCTCTGCGTCAGCCTGGCCGGCAACGTGCTCTTCGCCTGGCTCATCCTCAAGGACCGGCACCTGCACCGCGCGCCCTACTACCTGCTGCTGGACCTCTGCCTGGCCGACGGGCTCCGCTCGCTCGCCTGCTTCCCCTTCGTCATGCTGTCGGTGCGCAGCGGGGCCGCCTGGCCCCACGGGCCCCTCAGCTGCAAGGTGCTGGCCTTCCTGGCCGTGCTCTTCTGCTTCCACGCCGCCTTCCTGCTCTTCTGCGTGGGGGTCACGCGCTACATGGCCATCGCCCACCATCGCTTCTACGCCAAGCGCATGACGGGCTGGACCTGCCTGGCTGTGGTGTGCATGGTGTGGACCCTCTCCATGGCCATGGCCTTTCCCCCTGTCTTTGACGTGGGCACCTACAAGTTCATCCGGGAGGAGGAACAGTGCATCTTCGAGCACCGCTACGTCAAGGCCAACGACACGCTGGGCTTCATGCTCATGCTGGCGGCCGTCATCGCCGCCACCCACTTGGTCTACATCAAGCTGCTCTTCTTCATCCATGGCCACCGCAAGATGAAGCCGGCCCAGCTGGTACCGGCCATCAGCCAGAACTGGACCTTCCACGGGCCGGGAGCCACCGGCCAAGCGGCTGCGAACTGGACGGCTGGCTTTGGCAGGGGGCCCACGCCGCCCACCCTCGTGGGCATAAGGCAGGCCACCCACAGCCAGATCAAGAGGCTTCTGGTGCTGGAGGAGTTTAAGATGGAGAAAAGGCTCTGCAAGATGTTCTACATGATCACCTTGCTCTTCCTGCTGCTCTGGTCCCCCTACATTGTGGCCTGCTACCTGCGGGTCTTCATTAAGGCCAGCTCCATCCCCCAGGTGTACCTGACCACTTCCGTCTGGATGACGTTTGCCCAGGCAGGGGTCAACCCGATCCTCTGCTTCATCTTCAACAAGGAGCTCAGGGTCTGTCTCCGAGCCCACTTCCCATGCTGCCAAAGCATCCAGAGCACCCAGGGCACCATCCTTTGTGATCTCAAGAGCTTTGGGATGTAGGGGGGCTTTTTCTCTTTCTAAAAAAGAGAGATGGATATAAATTTCCATGTTTCTGCATATGAGCTCAAAAGAGTGTGACTGTGGGGGACATACTAAACCACCACCCAGCACCCAAACCTTAGGCTGTAAGAAGCTATTTTATTTATTTTTCTATATTTTGCGTATGCTCTCTTCAGAACATAACAGGTTGCTGTCTATGGGAACAGGTACTTGAGCAGAACACCCCCAAACCTTAGGCAGTAAGAAGCTGGTTTTTTTCTTTGTGATTGTGTGGTTTTTAAAAACAAAAACAGGGCTCCGAGTTTCTGGTCTTGCTTCTAACGTTTCTAAACATGATTCCAACAGATACGGATTAAGGCCATGACATTTTTTTTGTTTCCCTATTCCTGTCTGTTTTGATAAAGGCTTAACAATTTTACTCATGTAATATTTGATAAGGGCCAAGACAATTTTATACTAAAGTTATTTTTGATGACCTCAAGAGGTGTTGTTTTATTATTATTTGATTTTAAGTGAAGAACACGAAGAGGACGTTCCTAATGTGGTCAGGAGTCAGTTTTGGTGGGAGCTGTTGGGTTCATTCATTCTCAAATGGTTTGAGTATTTGAAGCAGTTAGTTATAACTTTTGCTTGACATGCGAACAGTGTAGAACTAATTTCAATTTTTTCTTGTTGCACTATTCATTTGGTAATATTTCAGAACTATTTGTGAAACGTGATTTTAAAATACCAACTTTAAAAATAAGCAACTATAGCAGTTTTTAAAACCTAGATTGAAATTCATATTTTACTGCCTTTATAGGAAGTTATCTACAAACCTGGGTAATACTTGTACATTTTGACTGTTTTCTTTAATAAAATATTGAAAACCTTTACTGTATGTAATTGTTTCAGAATGGCAGCATTCTGCTTTGCTGACAAATAACTTGTGTATGTGGAAGGTTGTATGTCTTGTGTCTGAGTAGATTTCACAGCTAAGGTTATTATGGACAAGCACAATCCTTATTTGCTGTTAGATCTCAATTTAGGTGTTTATACCAATAAAAGTGACTAAAGCTATTTTTAAGAAGACTTAAATTCATGATGGGCAACAGGTTTAAATAGCACAATTCTTTTTGTGTCTGCTGAACCCAAATTTCTGTTGTAGCTAATTGCTTCTCTGTTAATGATAGGAAAGAGTGTGTAATTGTGGATGGCTGATTTTAGTTGGCAAAGCAGTTTTTTAATACTGTGGCTTGGTCAATACCATACTTCTTTACAAACTGTATTCTTAATGGGAAGCTGACATTTATTAAGCATGGTATTTTAACCTGCTTTTTGTTCTAGAAAAACCTCTCTGAAAATATTTTAACCAGTAACTTGATGGCAGGATCCTGGCACAACTTCTTAGCTGTCTCAGAGGAAGCTGTCCCTGAGGTGCTTCCCTTTCTGATGGATCCTGTAACATTTAACAAACATGTGCTGGAGCAAGTCTCACACAAAATGGCCGGGATATAACCTCAGTTTATGTGAAGAAATCTGCATCTGCTGAGTGTTTCTGTAGAGAGTAGTCCAAAACTGGTAGACATCAACTGAGAAATAGTTGCCCCATGACTGTGAAGAGACACAGATCAGAAGAGGGCAAAGGTGGCAGCTTCAGATTGAGACCGTGAATGAAAGGAGGTGGGGCTCCTGGTTTGGTTTAAGTCTTGTTTTCCACCCCCAACTTGGATTTGGACACCAGAAGGGCAGCATTTCCTGCAGTGCATAAGGAGAAGGTTGCAATTTGAGGTTTTTGGTACAGTTTCAGTACCAATGCTGCCAGAACTGGGCTCGGAAATATGACCATGGATGGGGTATCTTTAAAACAAAGAGAGAGTTAATGATAATTTCTAAAGCATTTTGAAAATGCACCTGGGTACAGAAGGAAAGCTGTCACGTACTTCAGATCACAGCAGCAGTTGGCTATCAGTGCTACCTATATTTTCAAGCTGGAATATCAGAAGATAGCATAGTGAGTCTTGGAGAGTAATGGGGTAGGGCAGTGTTCCAAAGACTGGGGCAAGGCATGGATGATTGCTGGGAATTGTGTTCCAAGTATACTTTACACCCCTGATTTACTTTTAAGTCTTTTCTGTAGAGTTACTTTTCTCATATATTTCTCTCAGAAGCTGCCTACAATAGTAGTGGCCTAGAACTGTGATCTGTAACTCAAATCTTGCCATCTTTTCCCCAATCCTGCTGGTAACCAAGCCAATATTTGCTTTCTCTTTACTCTATTAAAAATGTCTGATATTTTGGCATCCTCTCTCTCTTCCAGGCTATAAGTAGTATGGTTATGATTATATTTAAACCACAGAGAAGGGAAAATAGTTATTTTAAAACCTCCTTAAAAGCTGCAAGGACCAGATTTTTCACTTCTAGAAAAAAAATGAGCACAAGTTGTAGAGTCAGTCGTATACGCGGGGGATGAAAACCCACCACCTTTGGGTGGCCTGATGGTTTTATTTAGGCTTGGCTTATCAAGCAGTGCTGCTGTATTGAATGCCAGTCTCTGTGCAGAGGCATCCCCTGGCTCAGTGAAGCCCTCACGAGATGAGCGAGTTGGTTTTTATCTGGTGAAGATAACTGGTGCTTTGCTATCACCATCAGTGGCAGCCAGACCCAGCCTTGCTACAGCACAAGCATACCAAAAAAAAAAGAAAAAAAAATTATCTGTATACCATGCCTTTTGCTTGCACACAGCTTCCAGGGCTGTCTCAGGGATTCTGATATACTCTGAGGGCAAAATCAGTGCTGTTTGAAGTTAATGTTTGAAGTTAATTTTATACTTTAGGTACGTGTGATGTCAGTCAGATTATGATCCTGGCTGTGGTAGTACAAAAGAGAAGGAACTCCAGTAGCTTTAATTCAGGGTTTAGATGGGTGTTGTACAATAGGGCTTAATTCCAAAAGATGTGAAACTAAATATCAAGGACATGGCAGAAAATTAAAGAGTACTCAGTGCCAGCACACCAACAAACACCACTTTGCTGGCTGAGGGTGCACCAAGAAAGTAGGGAAAAACAGAAAGGGCTGGAGAAGCACCAGAGGATAAATATTCCTTCTGAAATCTGAGAAAATATAAGAAAGTTGCAAAGGAAAAAAAAAAAAAAAAAAACACTTCCAAAGCACAGCATTAACATGTTCTCATAGCAGCCTTTAGTCTGCATATGGGGAAAGTGGGTCACAGAGATTAAATGCTTTGACCAAGATCAGGGCAGGGGTGTTGGGGAGGATGAAAACCTGCTCTGGATTAAAAAAGAGACATAATGTTGGGGAGAATGGAACGAGCACAGGGATACATGGGTGCTGCTGTTGGGACTGTGAGGTGTGGCTGTAAATCCCCTATCTTGCAAAAATGAGTGATTTTGGTCTCACTCAGAAATGCCAATGGCTGAGGCTCAGTGAGAGCTGTGTGTTAATAATTACCCCCATGTGAGAAGCTATTGCTGCTTGTACAAGTCCTGGGCTCACTTGCAAAAACTCAGATGGTTTGAAGCCCTCTCCCCATACCCACTGACCAAAACACAAAGTACTTGGAAGGTTTGGAGGGGTGCACAGCAGCAGGGCTCTCCCAGCTCTTCCACTGACCTGTGTTTCACCAAAATGTACATTCATTCTTCTCTCTGCCCCTCCAAACAACTGCACGATAGTTTCCCACATTCTGGGCACCACAAGTGCTGAGTACCACAGGAAATACCAATATCATCTCCCCCCAAGAGATTCTTCACAGTCTGGCTCAGAGGTCAGCATGCTGCTTCTGCATATCTGTGGTGAGGGATTGCAGTTGTGCTGAGAGCTGCTCCGGAAAAACCTTGATTGCTGCTGGCATCTTCACTCACTCACCAGGTATTTAACACATTCCTGACAAGCATTTCCAGTCAAAATCTTGAAGTCAGTGGAGGTTTTTAGTGTAGACTTAAATGTCAGGCCAGCTTGAAAAATGACACTGGTCTGAAATCCCAGTTAGCAGCTAAGATGGTCTCTGATTTACAGCACTCAGTGCCTGCTGTACTCTGGGGTGCTTGTAAGAGCTGTTAGATTGGGAAGGAGTTTGCCAGGAAAGGAGCTGAAATACTTGGCCTCAGCCAAATTATGTTGTTGGGCAAAGGTCTCATTCAGTGGTCGTGCTGGAGGTGGAGGATGAGCAAGGGATGGATGTGTAGCCTGCAAGCTGTCATCATTTGCTTTTCCAGTACCAGGTCTGCACAGAGGAGGAAAAGCTGCCTCCCAAAAGGGTGTGAAGCCAGTCGCCTTGAGGAAAAGGGCGGGGATTTGGCTTAGTCTGATAGCAACAGTTCTTTCCTGAGGCTCTACCTGGATGTGGTACAGCTACATCTTCAGAAGGCTGCTCTGCCATATGCTGTGGGACTGCCCTGGGGCACGTTGTGCAGAGCTCAGGGGAGAGCAAAGCTGGCATTCTCCCTCTCTTCCCAGAAAAGGATGTGGCTGGACCTCTGCCACTCACCCCACATGGTTAAGCACAGTCACCTTGCTCTTCGGAGGCACCTGCACTTGCTCAGAATTGCCAACAAACCACCCTGGGGGAAGTGGCTCCAGACAGAGTAACAGACACATATTGGCAGAATGCAATGCTAAGGATCACTTCATTAGCTCAGGCTGCAGATTGGATCATTCCACACAATATCAGAATACCCCAGAAACCTTATTAGATAGTTATGCTGCAAATCAAAAAATTATTAGAACCATGGCAGGGGGGCTGTTTTCTAATAGAGGTTTCCTAAAGTCATCATTTTTAGCACAGCTTCCTTTGTAGTTGCTCAAAACACTGCACAGGCTATAATTAACTCTATTGTGATAGGAACCAGGAAGCATTTCCCATGCTAGGATGTTCTTGTGCTTCAGAATATTAAAAATTATATGACATTAACTGAAGAAATGCAGCCATCTGAGAAAGACCATCAGTGAAGATTGCCTCCTAAAAGCTGGTGCTGAGTCGTGCTGGGTTGGAGCTGAGCCTGTGGACATCTTATCCCAAATCTCCTTTTCTGCTGGTGACCTCTGATGCCAGGTCACTCCTGAAGGACCTTGTGTGGGGTAAATTCTTACTCATCCATCAGTTGTAGAAATGGTGACGGGGAGCTGATTTTCCAGCTTGACATCTGTGGCACTCTGCCTTTCCCTAGAGCTGCTGGTGCTGAGTGTCTCGGAGCCTATTTTCACTTGGTACAAGTCGTTAACTGCCCCACACCCCGATGCTTTATCCCAAGAATGATTAGTTATTCTTACTCACCTTTCTAAAGCACAGAACCACTGATGGCAAGAGCATTATCACGGGTGAACAATCGCTGACTACACAAGCTTTCACCACTTAACTTTAAAGTCAAGCTCAGCCTTTCATGCATTTCTGTATTTCTATTCATGTTTAATGACCTCAGCACTTGCACTCTGTCTTTGATCTCGAGTCATGCATGGCTGTACTGTGGATGTATTTATTGGGAGGCCACTGTCTTCAATGCCACATTTTTCACATCTGCCGTGACCAGGTTGATGGCGCAAAGCACTTTGTGTGGGAGGCTTTCAAGTTCAAAGCTAGTCTTGCAAGGGCACAGGGAAGCTGTGAAGTCACAGCTAATTTTAGGCAGTCATCATGGCATTCACAGAGTAGGCAGCAGAAATCGAGAGATTGCCCAGTGGAGAGAAAGCCCATCCTAAAGTTTCTGAATGTTATTTACTGGTATGTCATTAAAAAAAAAAAAATAATCCTGCGTTTGTGTGAGGATGATTAACCATTGGAACAAATCATCCAGAGAAAAAATGGATCCTCCATCTGTGAGACGTGCAGTGTGAGCCTGCGCGCCTGCCCACGGCACACCTGCCCCCAGCCTGCTGCCTGCCCAGCCAGGGCCCCTGCACCAGGTCTGGGGCTCAGCCTCAGCACACAGGCAAGGAAAAGAAATCACAAATGCCACTGAACAGCACCAGAACCCTCTCTGTCTCAGGGTGATTCACTCCTTCCTTTTGCTAACTGTTTTACAACACCCATTTTATCATAGCATATAAACAGCACTCGCTTCTCAGATATTTTAGCAGAGGTAGAGCTAAAATGGCTTTGTCATTAAAGAGGGAAACACAGGAAGATTCTGATGAAGGGCTGAAGTCTGGGTGCTTTCTGACAGTGAGAGAAAGAGGGATGATTTAGAGGAATATTACCTCACTGCATCAAACCATTCAATCTGTCCCCATCTGTCACTGAGCACTTGCAGGAGGGTGATGGAAAGGAAACTGTTGAGTAGCTTGATAGTCGAGTAAATCAACTGGGCTTTTTCCTTTTCCTTTCCCTCTCTCATTAGGCTTTGCACGCTCACACTGCACAGCAGGTCCCTCAGTGTGCTGTGCCAAGGGCGAGGGGACAGTCCCCAGGGGCTGCAGTGACCCTGGGGCACAGAGACCAGCTCAGGGTGCCCACAGGGCCCAGCTGCCCCAGGAGCCAGTGCCAGCAGAGCTCCAGGAGACATCTGGGTGTGGAGGAAGGTGGATGAAGAGGGAATGTGTTCAGCCAAGCTGCAGTGACTACAGGGGAGAGCATGGGCACCCAAGCCAAGGGACCAGCAGCACCACAGGCAGAGGTAAAGTGGAGATGTGGTGTGAGAGCAAGGAGGGACATGTTTGGGCTGAGCATCACCAAAGTGCAGCAGGATGATGAGGGAGGCTGCAGAAACTGGGCTCTGCAGGACCTGCCACAGAGCTGCCAGTAGGGACAGAGGGCTCGACAAAGATTTTCCTCCCCAATAGATCCTAAGCTCTCAGCAAGACTGACTTTTTCTTACTGCTTGTGCAATATCTGCCTCCACCTAAGTGCTGATGTAAACCAAATCCAAATAGTTGAAGTCTCTGTTGCAATGTATGAAAGGTTTGTTGGCAACTTTGGGGAGTTTAATGAAAGGGTGAGGAGGGAGCTGGAATTTTGACACCACCACAGTCAGGAAATTTTGCTGTAGGATTTGAAGGGATGGGGGACTTTTCTGTCAAGGTTTCATCCATGTGAGAAAAGAAATTGGGGAGGAAAAAATTTAAAACCTACTAATTTGACAGGATGCAGTGAAATATTTGGAAAGTGTGAGAATGTTGGCAGCTGCCTCATCAATGCCTTTCCCTGAGCTGACCCTTCTGGTCCCATGATAGAGGTTAGAGGTGTGCTCTGCTGTCTGGGCTCCCATGTAGCCTGGAGGAGTAAATAAAGGGTGAATCCTGCAACCCCTGGAATTAATATCAGCTTTGCTGGTCTGCAGACTCCTTGCAGCAAGAGCCACATCTGCCTCTTTGTGGTGAAAGAGCCCACAAATCTCTGTGTGAAATTACTTGAGTGCACTCACATGTGCAAGAGAAAAAGTGAATAAAGAAGAGCCAGCCCTGCTTGCTGGGCTGTAGCCAGGCCATATTTTCAGTTTGCTTCTGCACTGTGTTACTGCCTTGGGATTTACAAAGCCACATCAGACTCAAAAGCAGATTTAATCCTTTCCGTGTGTTACGATGCTGTGGCGGATGCACAGCACCAGAGTTTGGGAGACCTGGTGGGATTCCCAGCCTGGGAAGAGATACCCTGCCCAAGCAGAGCTCCACAGGGGCCCATGGCCCATCCTTCCTGTGCCATGTGTTTGGATGCAGTGCAAGGACAGCACTGCATCCCAGGCTAGCTCAGGCTGCAGCGATGCAGGCACAGGCTGAGTACAGCACAGACACTTGCTGTATATGGTCTGTGAGGTTTGGAAACTGCTGGGGACAGGGACATGCCTGTAACATGCTGATACCTGGTGCCATGGTACAATGGAGCCCTGGACGCTCCTGGCACACAACTAACATGCACACAGTTTCCCAGGCTTTGCAGAGGAGACTTTCTGTCCTTTTGACATTGTGCTTGCCTTCATTTTCTGCCCCACCAAGCTGATCACACTCAGATTTTTGGGATACCCTTGCCACAGGGGTTTACACCCATGCTCTATGGTTTTATTGCTCTTTCCTCCTCTTCTGCACACTTTGCTGTCACCCTGCATTGCACTCCTTGTCACAAAACAAGCTGCCATCCACCCTCCTCCCTCCAGTGCACCAGGATTACTCAGTTCAGCCTTTCACATCCAGCCTTTCCCAGCCCTGATGGCCAGCCAGAGTGACCCAGAAGCTGCCACCATCCTCCAAGGCAGATGTGTCATGTGGGGATGTGATGATTTGCCCTGCCAAGTCATTGGAATGTGTCCTACTGCACTGGGCTGGGTCTGCCTGCACTCAGAGCCCTCCTTGAGAAGCCAGAGGTGATTTGCTGATGTGCATTAAACTCATCTCAATTCCTGTGCTCAGAATTATTGATCAGTTTAATGACTGTCCCCCTGCTGGTTTGCCATTTCATATCTATGTAACAGTGAAAGGCACATTGATTTTGCTGTTATCAAAATCCTCTTGCATATTGCACAGTCTATTCTCTTCCTGCAATTTTCTAATTCCTTCTGGAGAACACGTTACACATTGTCAAGATCAAATTCCTGAGACATCTTGTTTAAATCAAGGGATTCTTAGCACCTTCTGTTTCTTTTGAATATCCATCTGTGCAGAAACAGCAAATCCCACAGCTACTGGGGCAGGGGGAGGCACTGGCAAGGACCTCAGTGTGGGGTCACACTTGCTGGTATCATCCTTTGCTTTGGTGGATTGTGCTGGTGAGGAAAATTAGCAAAGTACCTCTTGACAAGGAGTGTTATATGATCATCAAACACACCAGAGCTTTGGGGTCACAACAAGACTAATGTTTCCCACAACACTACAAACTAACAATACCAACAATAATCACTTTTCTTACCTTAAAATGTTCTCCATAGAGGTATCCATTAATCCCTTTTATCTTCTCAAACACCATGATAACCTTCAGCCAATTAATCTCTTTTCAGTTACTAGTTCTGTAAAATCAGGATTTGGTTAGGGTGACCTGTCTCTTCTGTATGGGCCCATTCAGATTTGAGTCCCCCCTTGCCACACAACCAGAATAATTTATGTCACCTCCTCCCTCAAAGACTTGTAATGTTGTCTTTTTTAAAGTGGCAGAATTTCCCAGGGGTGAATTGTGGGCAGGAGGATGCAGATGAAGCTGAGTTTCAGCTGGGCTTGCTGGTGCCCAGCAGCAGAGCCTTCCCTGCAGTCCCCCAGGCTCTCAGGTGTGTGCTGGCTCAGCCAGCTGTGCACCCTCAAACCCCAAACACCTTGCTTCCCCTTTCCTAATAAGCACATAATCAAATTAAGGCAGCAACTCATTGTCTGTGGTGGTGCCCTTTCCTGCAAGGGCTCTCTGCTAACCCAAAATCTGGCAATAAACATGGAAACTCCCCCAGTGTGGTGGGATATCAACATTATTCTATAGCATATCTGTAATATCAATATTCATATAATATTAAAAATTAATGCACACGTTTCTCTTAATAATTAATGAAATTACTGCAATATTAATAAAGTTAAAACACACGTTGGCACAGATCTAAGTGGAGTGAATAAAGGGAAGTGTTTAAATCAGCCTCTCTCTTCACAAGCTGTGTGTACTGGGGAATTACGGTTTTGGAGGTTCCAGGCCTGCACAAGTTCTGTTCTATTTTCTCATCTCATTTCTCCTGCAAGGACTTGTCCCCTTCCAGGGCAGGTGAGGAAGCTGTCCCTGGCCTGAGATATTTTCCAGGGTGATTCTGGAGCAAATTGGGCAGCACAGGGGACTGCAGAAATCTTTCTGTGTCAGGGTTGGCTTGAGGCTGGCCACCTTTTGTACAGGTCATTTGCTGTGCTCCTCAAGACAAAAGCTGGCTCCAGGAAAAAGCAGAGGGGACTGCACGGCCATTCACATCTGGAAATACTTCTTGTGGTCCCTGGTTTGCCCATTATCAGTGTAAAGCCGAGGTAAAGGGTGCCCTCCCAGCCCTTTCCACTGCAGAAAGAAATTAAAGGGAATTTGCAGGTGTGCTTGGGAGAGGAAGTTTCCCCTAGGATGGGAGAAAAGATAATTGATTAGGGCAGAGTTTAGGAAATAATGGGGATGCAAAAGCTTAATCTTCCTTCCAGAATGATTCTCTCAAATCAACTAACCTCCATTACGAGTGTCAATTAATGGAAATTAAATTACTAAAAGGGGAATCGTAATAATTATTGCCAAGTGAATATAGTGGGGATGTAGGACAGTGAGGTTTTACCTTTCTCTCTCCTACATCAGCAGGGAAGGTGTGGAGAAGCCCCTCAAGGACAAGTATGGGATAATACATCTCTCAAAGCTGCACCATCCCAATACCCTGTCCAGGAGTGTCTGCAGGACATGGGAACTTCCTCCTCCTACAGATGGTGTGAACTTTGAACTCGTGTAATTGGGGCTGTTCTCATTACCCAGATAAATGCTTAATCCCACAAGTTAATTGGCACAAATTACAGCTACAAAGTTGCTCTGCTCTTGTCTGATAAACTCTCCCAGGATTTCAGTTTGGCAGGTCTGAGGCAGTCCTTGGGTATAACTGTCCACTCATTTTCAGTGATATAAACCAGGGTTTCTGCCTTCAGTGGAGTCACTGGTGAATTATGCCAGCAGGAGATGAGGAGCAGGGCTGCTGCTTCCTGCCACGGTTCATTTTTTGTGGTCTGATTAAAAAAAAAATAGAGCAAGAGATGGGACACATGAACATTTGGACTGCTCCTATTTTTTTTCTTGATTCTGTGTAAATTGAAGTCCATGGAACTGAGCTTATTTTATAGGGACAGACATGAACAGGAAAGCCACCCCCACACTTCCAGTGTGCTCCTCCTCTGCAAACCCAGACTTTGTGGGTGCACAGAGTGTTTGGGGAGCCTCCCTGTTTAGTGACAATGGTAGGATCAGGCTTGGGATTTGGTTTTAAACCCAGGTTATGGGAATTTCTGCAGTGCTGGCATGTCACTTTGAACTCAATAAATGACTTGGCCTTTCACCAGCCCTTTGGGTTAGTGTTGAGCCCCTCTGAGACTCCAGGTCTAATACAGGCACTTTGTACCTGATCTCATTAATGCAAACCAGATGTAAAATTACCCTATAGTGACACCTCAGTAATTTTATTTTCTGTCACCACTTGCACAGCTGCAGTATCACCACTGCAAAGGGGGAGGCAAAATACAGGGACACTGGGCTGGGTACCCTGGGGTTGGGCTGCCTCAATCTCTCTCAAGACTTTTATTTTCCTCACATGTGCAGGATCCATGAGGATCTGGCCATAACTAACCCAGTTACTCTTTTCTGTCTCCCAAGGAAGGTTGTGGAGCCCAGTAGAAGGTACCTGGTACCTCACAGGGATGTTTCTGCTCTCAGTAATGCAGGTCTGGCCTTGATACAGTGTGCTCACTTCTCCAACACCTCCAATCTCCACCAGTAGCAAAGCACTGATTGTTGAAAGATGAATGACTTCACTTTTCCAGTTCCAGCATATGTTTGCATGTCTGAGAGCAAGAAACGTGTGAATCTCACACAAACTATTGGAATTCCAGCTCTGGGGACTGACAAGTAAATATGAAATCACACAGCATCTCATAGAAAACCCACAAATCTTATGTTTGCTGGGTTGAAGTTGATCCTTTGAGGCACGAGCCAAGAAAAACCTCTCATATTATTTACACCAAGATTCCTCCAGATTCTGAGACTGCAGCTTGATTGAGGAGTTCATGCCTTGTAAACTCCCAAGTTTCCCAAGAAGCAGCCAGAGGCACATAATTTTTTGCTAAGCTACCCATAAGGAGCTCTGCTAGCTTGGGTGAATCAAGTGTGGGATAACAGATTACACTGAATAAAAACGAGAAACCACAATGACAAAATACTGTTATAATATTAAAATAAATCAAATCATACACACTGCCATTATTCTGATACAGAATTTTTGCACAGCAAATTTGATACATATACAAGAAGTCAGGCAGCCCGTTACAATAAACATCAGGGTTCCTTTTTTCTTTAATATAAACTACATCTTAATACACAGTTTGAGATGATCAGGTAGTTTTACACCAATTCAAGTAACAACAACTTCTCATCTTAGAATACTAAAATAACAAAATATTTAATGCTCTGAATATTGAAATGCTTTGGTTTCACCTGCCACTTTTTAAAAGTGTAAAAACTACATCTATTGGTTAAACCTTTACCCTAGAGGTGTGCCTAACTTACAAATAAAATTATATTAATAAACATACGAAATGCAATGTAAATACAGTTCTTTTGGCAATTGTCATATGCTCCACACTCTACAGTTATCCAGCTCTCAGTTCAGTTCAGGTATTCCAAAGTGGCCAGATTTTTCCAAAACTGGCAGTAAACTTGGATTTTTTTCATTCTGGGGTCAAACTGGAACCATGAAGTCCACAAAATGATTCAGGAATGGTCAAGCCCCTGCCCTCAGATGGAGCTTTGCTCTAGCAGATGTTGTTTGGCTACCCCAAAATGAAAGCATCCTCCACTGTGAGGCCACAACAGCAGTGTCTGATCTCCAGGTGATGTTGGTGAGGCAGGAAGGTGAGGTGAAGGGTTTCCCCTGGCAAATACCCTTTTGTTGTCACAATAACGAGAGAACGAAAACACCGAGTGGCTCTTCCTGGTGCAGAACAGTTCCTGCTAAAAGAAGACGTCTTCTTTCCTGAAGTCAGGTAAGCACCTGAATTTGCTGGGAGAAGTCCTTAGGCAGGCCAGGCCTGGGAGGCACGGGCAGGTGTGGTGCCTCCGCCGCCCCGGGAAGGGGACCTGGGGACAAAGCAAGGGCATCAGTGACAGGGAGAACCATGGCACTGCTGGCTGGAATGGGAGGAACAGTGGGGATGTGGGGAATGCTGACCAATTCCCTCCCTCCACAGGCAGAGATCTCCAGGAGCTGCAGCACGGAGCAGATGGAACAGTCCTGTTCTACACCCTGGTCCAGCCACGGTTAAGATGTTAACAGTCGTGTTGCTGTGTGAATCTACATCTGTGACACATGTTCTCCATTTAGTCTGTTTCATAAAGGAGTTTGTTGTGAAACTACTCTGGCCTTTCACATCACGTTTTGTGGTGCCACTGTGCAGGGTTTCTGTGTGTCCCAAATCCTGCCTCCAGCACAGAGCAGGGCTGGGAACCTTGGGATCCCCGGGTAATCTGGCTGGAAGGGACCTCTGGAGGTCACCTTGCCTGACCTCCCTCTGAGCAGGGTCCATTTCACCACAGGGCAGAGGTTTCTCGTTTCATCCCCCCCTCCTCCATCCACGTTGTGCTGCAGGGAGCACATATGGAGCACATTAGACAAATTTAATTGTGCCATGACATGCACATGCACTGACACTCTTCAACAACTTGGTCACAAGCTCTGTCTCTTACAGGAGCCAAGCAGGACAGCCCAGTGGGAAATGCCTGGGAGCTGTGGTGCTGCCAGCTGGCACCACACACTGAGCATTCCCTGGATGCAGCAAAGGAGCACAGAGGTACAAAGCCACTGCTAGCAGCCAGGCAGGCAGCCCTAATTCCCTCACTTCCAGATTTCTGTGTGGTTGGAGGCTAAAATTTTAGTATTCAAGATTTTCTTGAAATTTTGGCTATAAGAAAGTCCCACACAGTCTTTTGTGCATGGTGCCTGACTCCAGTGACACTCCACAGGGTGCAGGGGGTGGCACAGGGCTCAAATCCCCTGCAGTGCCCTGGGCCAGCACCATCTGAAGAGCAGCTCCAGGGCAAGGGATGGCTTCCCCAAGCCACCCAGCACAGCCCCTCTGCTCCAGCGTGAGCAGAGGCACCAACCACAGGTGCTGGGAATCACCCCTTTGGGTGCCCACACACAGCACTGCAGCAGAGCCCAAACCCTGAGCTCTCAGCCTTGTGACAGCTCAGGTGATTTATTCACAAATCACATTCCACTCCCTGCAAGGAAATGTTCCTCTCAGGGGGACTCCCACGCTGCCAAACCTCACCTGCCTGGCCCTGACTGCAAACCCTGCCTGGCCCTGCCTCAGTCCTGGCCTCCAAACTCCAGCTGGGACTGCTGACAGCATCCATCACCATCTAGTTGTTGAGAAGGGAACTAGAAGGTGGAACCCCAAGTGCCAGCCCTCTCCTCCAGGTATCTCTTGGTTCCTCTGGATGCCCCCATGGTGCCATGGCCATGGTGGTGCCTGATTTTCACCTGTCCTGCAGGTAAATTAAAGGTTTTGGTGATCAGGGCACCCAGCTGCTTCCTACACAAGTATTTACAATAGAGGAACCACTGAGCAAACCCTCCAAACTTAAAATAACCTCATTTCACATTCTGCAGTAAATCAATTTGCTTTGTGTTTCTCAGGAAGAGCAGTGGGGTGAGGAATCAAAAATCTAAAATTAACCTCATAAAGCTTATAAACATCAGTGGCTAAGTCTGGGGTGGACAGGCACCTTCTCTGATTGTAATTATGCAGGCAATCAGCTTGAAATAGATCAGACAGTGTAAATTATTGCCCGATAACAATAAGCTCATAAAACCCTCTAGAAGACAATTTCTCTTATCCTAATTCCTGGTAATGGAAGGAGCCCTTACAAGAAAAACCTGCTACATTACATAGTAAAAATGACAATTTGGTCCCAAATATCACAGCAGAAGTTTTAAAAATTTAACTGCGGTAAAATAGAGCCTTAAACTTCCTAAACCTGAGAAAATAAACTGTAGATACTGAGCTGAGAAGCCAGGCCTTGGATGAAACAGTGAAAGAGGCAGCTAACTAGCTGCACATTTAACATCTGACTTTATTGCCTTGTATCTTTCACTTGTGATGACTCTTGGGCCATGCCCTTTCCTGAGGATGGCTCTGAAGACCACCAGGTTCTCAAGCTCCCTGGTGGCATCCCATTCAGTCTTTTGCATTTTAAATGAGCAGCTTTTTTTCATCCAGCATTAAAAAATGCATAATTACATAGCCTTAAGTAAACATACTTGTTAAAATCATTGCATTAATAATACTGTGAATCACCTAAAAATGTACTAATATGTAACTGATGTTATATTTATGCGTGTATATATGTATACATACATATATATATTTGAAATTAAGAGGTAGAATGGAAACAAAGAGAGCTTGCGGGGAGTTTTCTCAAGTCCAAATGTGTGTCAACACCTTCTCAGTGCACCAGGTGTCCCAGCACCAGCTGGTGACATTTTTATGCTTGTGACAGGACCTTGTGCACTGCCCCTGGGGCTGGTGGCACTTGCTGTGCTCCTGCTCACCTGAGTGAGGATTGGCAGGGCTGGGCTCGGGAGCCGCTAACGCTGCTTCGGATCACGTCACAAAACAAAGCAGCAACAACAAACTAATAAGAAAACAATCTGGGAAGCGTGTAGTGCTTTCATCCTCTGATTCTCTTCAGCATAATTCTGACAGTAATGCACTTCCTCACGTGGGTACCTTCAGCACTGCTCCCATACAGATGCAAAAGGCTGGGTGCTGTGAGGAACGGGGAGTTTCCCTGCCTTTCCACCACGTGTAGTTTTTATACAGTGTGATGTACAGCTCAGGACACCCCTCCAGCCCCAAACCCCCCTGGTGAGGTACTCACTCTGTTGCTCAGGGGGTGGCAGTCGTCTCCCAGGTTTCCCATGGGGGTGCACATCCTGAGGCTGCGGATCCAGAGGCTGACGGCGCAGCACATCCCGCCCCCGCACTGCTGGTCCCGCTCGCAGGCCTGCAGTCCAACACAGCATTCAGCAAATTAAATCAATAATAAATGCGCTCCAGAAATAGGACAGATCAGGTGCTCAGGAGCTGCCTCTGGCACCCCTAACTTATCATGGCTCATTAAGGCTGAATAATAAGGTTTAAGGCTGATTTGCAATATTTGTGTCTCCCATGGATTGGAACGTGCAGGCTCCTGGCACATTTTGGAGTTGATACCAGGCTGTTTAAAGCCAGGACCACACATGGAGCTGCTTGGGGCCAAACCCAAGACTGTCAGTGATTTACAGTCCCAAATTCTGAGCCCTGATAGACCAAGGCATGTGCCACTTGCTTTCTCAGCTCCCAGGTCGGTGCGTGAGTGAGCTCAGGAAGGAGCAAGGCCCAACTACACTAAACTTTTCACCAAAAGAGAGTCACCAAACCACCTTATGGAGAAGCTAAGATAGGAAGTCATCTGTTAATTAATCCATTAATTACTTTTGAGTAACTATTCCTTCTAATTTCATACGTGAGTGCCCTTGCCAGACTGCATGATAGTTTTGTTAGAGAAGTCCAAGTGGAAGGAGCTAAAACAGAAGTATAAGTATGAATTCTGTGGTTGTTGTCTAGAATTACACGCAGCTAAAAGAGGTTTTAAGAATAAGTGTCCACATCCAAAAAATGCTGCTGTGGTAGCATTCCCCTTCATGGGAGGCAAAAAATATTTTAGCCACTTACCCAATCCAGCTTAGATAAGCAAAAACCAAAATGCAAACTAGTGGGTATGTTTTAAAACCCACAAACCATGAAGAGCAATTGACACATTAGGGTTTGAAAACAAATTACTGCACATCTTTCAGTTACTTTTTAATAAAAAACTTACATGGATTTAATGCAAAAGCCAGTTTCCTTTCTCCAGTGAGAAATGCCATCAGTTAAAGGTTCTGATTACACCCTGAATGTAAGCTTGATTAACTCACTGCTCCTGGTGTCTGACAGCAGCAGTGAGAGGCTGAAGGCACTGGTCAGCACTACGTAAATGGGAAACTCATAAAAACGTGCGTAAATGATGATAACAGCTCTGGGGAAGGCACATATCAGAGCAAACATTCTCTTGGGGGAAAAACTCACTGATCTTACCTTGGGATTTACATGATAAATGACTTCAGACTGTACTCACTGGGCAAATATTGCACTGGCCAGCAGAAGCCAGATCAAAATACTTGTTTAAAGATCAGTCAGTAGTTTAGGAAGAAGCTGTTGCATTAGGATCACTATTAAATATTGTGTGTAACCCAAACAGCTCCTAAACACAGAGCTCTGTGCTGCAGGTGAGCCCAAACACAGAGCATTTGCTTGCAAGACTAATAAGGCCATAAAATTACAACTCCAGCTTGCCAGGTAGATAATATTCACTTTCTGACCTCTTTCTTAAAAAGAAAATAAAAATAAATAAGCACTCTAATGATCTTATTTTGCCCTAGTCACAAATAAAAATGCAGGTCCAGTGATTTGGCACAGCAGTGTCCACTGCTCAGCTGGAGTCACAGGCTCTGCTATTTCTCACCTGTCAGCTCCCAACTCCCTTTTTTTCCTCAGTTATAAATCTCAAACTCCATCTATGTGAGACTGGTCCTGGGGTGAAATACCACTCGGCTGAAAAACCCACCTGAGTATGTTCTACCAAGCAAAAGTCTCTATGTCCAGGCTGAACAATTTCTGTCTAAAACTCACACACACACATTTACATCTGGCAGAACTTTTAAGGCTCCCTCTCCAAAAATGTATGACAAGTTTTGAAAATATTCAACCCAAGCACTCCTGCCCACACCTTATCTGCAATGTGTAATTCCTGCTGCTACTCCTAATCTTCCCCAAACACCACACGAGCGCCTCATTTAAACGCAGTTTTCTGGAAAATCAACCCAAGAATGTGTCCCAGGTGACATGCCAGCTGCAAAGGCAACAGGTGTCAGCACAGGAACCATCACTGAAGTGAGGAAAGTTTGAGAAAAGTCCTTAAATTGCAAAGGAAAAACACCTTGCAGGCTCAGAGGTTGGGGAACACCTTCATCAGCTCTCATCTGAGATTTGCCTGTGCATCCAAAGCCAAAAATGCATCAAAATGGTGTAAGCAAAAATGCTCTGCAATAGTTAACAAAGTAACATTTTCTAGTTCTAATCTATTTTTAATTTTTGAATCTGCCTTGTCCTTGATCTATTATTCAGTGCCTCACAATAACTTTATTTAAGGGATGAATTATGCTTTAAAGGTGTAGCCACAACTCTAATAACAGATAAACTGCTCCTCCATTGCTGGGAATGTTTCTACTTAAAAGAAATTTCAAATCCTCAAATATTAAAAAACTCCTTCACATTCTCCCCTCTAAAAAAAATAATCAGTCCAGGGAACTGATCTGACTTGCAGAGAAATGCCCACAAACTATTTCATGGACTTCAGGGGTCCAGACAGGGAGCCTGGACAGTCACAGAGAAATCCACTGCTGTGAGTGCAACTTCTGATGGTTACAAAAGACATGTAAGCTCTCAAAGGAATGCAAGTGCTGAGTTATTAATCCAAAGCAAACACTTAAAAAATAATTTTGCTTAAAAGTGATGCAATGCTTTGGGTTAAATAACATCTTTAGAGAAAAAAAAAAAAGTATTTTCTCAACCGGAGTAAATCTTGAGCCTAAAAACAACAACAACAGAGACTTGTTTGCAAGGGGTGGCTATTGAGGGGAAAAAAACAGCACAGTCATAGACAAAGAAAAAAAAGAAGGAAAACAGCTTTTCCTGAGGATTGGAACCCTGCCCTGTACACGGAGGGGCTGCAGGAACTTGGGGTGCGCAGTGGGCAGTGCAGTGCCCTGAGCCAGACCCTCTCAGAGCAGGTTTGGGGACAGCTGGGGCTGCATGGGGGGAGATGGGAGACAGCTCCAGCCCTGGAAAAGCAGCAGGAATCTCTGCACGTTCCCAGACCAGGCTGGAGACAACCCCCCAAGTCCAGACATCCTGCACCCCACAGGAACTGACCCCAAATTGTGGCATCCCCTCACCTCGGAGACCCACAGGTCCTGGCATTGCCCACCGCAGAGACTGACACATCCTGGCATCACTCACCGCACAGAGACCCCCAGGCTCTGATACCACTTAATCCGGACAGACCCGCAGCTCCGGGCATCCCTCACTTATCCCAGACGGACCCCCGAGCCCTGTCACCTCTCATCGCCTGGTACCGCTTTCTCTCCCACGTCCCCGTTATCACTTATCCCAGCTCCGGCCATCCGTCCCCGCGCTCGGGACCGCTCCGTCCTGGCATTGCTGATCGCGGACAGAGCCCGAGTGTCGGCAGCGCTCACCCAGAGCGCAGCCCCGGGCATCCCGCACGGCAGAGCGCTGCCCTCTCCTTGCACCGCTTATCCCGGGACGCTCCCCCAGTCCCGCTATCACTCCCCGCGAACAAACCTCGACTCCCGTCCCCGCTGCCGAGCCCTCCCTTCCCGCAGCCCTGGCCCGCCCCAGCCCTCCCGGTGCCGGCTCCGGGTCCCGTCGGTGCCGAGCGGCGGCGCTCACCCCGGTGATGACGGCTCCGTGCCCCGGGGCCAGCAGCAGCCCCAGCAGCGCCAGCAGCAGCGGCAGCGCCGGCGGGGCTCCGCGCAGGCTCCGCATGGTGCGGTGCGCGGCCCCGGCGCTCCCCGCGGGCGCGGTGCGGCGCAGCGGAGCCGGGCTGGGGCCGCCCCGGCGTTATAAAGCCCGGGCTGAGTCACCCCCGCCCGGCAGCGCCGCGGCCGCGGGCGCCGCGCGCACTCACCGCGCCCAGGTGCGCGGCTGCGGGCAAAGGGGAGGGGGGACAGCCCGGGGCTGGCTCAGGGAACATCCCACAGCGTGCTGGGGACATCCCGCAGCAGGTCTGGGGGATCTGGGCTTAGGGGGTGACATCCCACAGCAGTTCTGGGGGAACATCCCGCAGGGTGGCTGAAGGATGTCCCCAGCCGGTCTGGTGGGGTCACCCCAGGGCTGGCTGGGGTGCACCCTGTAGCAGGTGTGAGGATGTCCCCCAGCAGGTCTGGAGTGGACACCCCACAGCAGATCACAGAATCACAGAGCCACTAGGTTGGAAGAGACCTTCAAGATCATGGAGTACAACCCATGGGGTCTAGGGGTTCATCCCAAGGCTGGCTGTGGACTGCCCACAGCAGATCCAACAGCAGACTAGCGGGGAAACCTCTCACAATATGTTGGGGACATCATGCAGCAAGTCAGGGCAGGACTCAGCAGGTCCTGAGGAGGTCCTGCAGCAGGATGGGGGGATTCCAGAGCAGCTCAGAGCACATCCCACAGTGGGGCAGTGGTAGCCCACAGCCACTGGAGCCAGCATGGACCAGTCCCCTCTGCTCCCTGGCCAGCAGCAGACACAGACCCAGGGAGCAGCCCCTGCTCCCTCTGTGAACAGAAACCACCTGCAGCCCCCAGCCCAGCCTCTGCTGACACCTGGCAGAGCTGTGGGCATGGCTGTGGGGGCACATGCAGACTGTGCCTCATCTTCTCTGGGGCAGAGGAGCATCAAATGTACCCCACAGTCCCAGTAAGAACTGCACCAATTCCAGTTCCCGCTGGAAGCCCAGAACCCCTTTGAACTCCTGTTCTGCAGTTTTCCTCCTCTGGCTGCAGGCAGCCCTATGACACCCAGGGGCACAAGAGGAAAACAGGTCTCTTCTTCAGCAGGGCTGGCTCCCACCAAAGATCCATGGGGAAACGGTGAGGAGAAGGAGCACTGGGAGCAGGGAGCCCCATTCCAGAGGCAATGCCCCACTGGCTCCTTCCAGCGCTAATGCCAGGCCATGGTCTCATGGGCTCAGTGAGCTCCTGTTTCTACATGCACACCTCTGAAATTCAGCACAAGCCAAGGTCTAACCATTAATTCAGGCACCTCTGACCCCCTGTGGAAGGAGGACATCACAAAAACACATGCAGTGTTTCCTTCCCTTCTTCTCTGACTGTTTTTCTTCTCTATTTCCCTTACTTTTCCAGCTCTTTATGGTTCTTTTCCCATTTCTTCTCCCTCCTAACTCCCTCTTTTTGTCCCTTTTCCTGCCTCTCTGTTCCCACTTCCATCTCTCTGCGCCCCTTGTGCTGCTCCCCTCCTCCAGCGTGTCCCGTTCTCACACATAGGTCCCTTTTCCCCCAGATTTTTCAATTTATATTTTTGTTCCAACTTTCAAGGCCGAGCCTTTGCAGAGCCCACATTTCCCTGAGCTCTCAGACAGTCCCGTTCCTTGGCAGGGGCGAGGCTGAGCAGCTGAAGGGGAGCAGGAACACACCGAGTGTCTGGAGCGCTCCCGCTCGGTTCAGCCCCGGTCAGGAGCTGTCGAATCGATTCCTTGGCAGCCTCCCCTCGGGGGGTCACTCTGTCTGGAGGTGTTTTCATTACAAAAGCGGCCTTTTTGGGTGCTTACTGTTATTTTGTAAGTGCACTCAAGACAGATACGGGCTGGGTAAATAGAGCCTTATTCCGAGGATGCTTTAAAAGCAAATTGGGATAAGCCAATTTTGACGTGGAAGGATTAAAAATAACTGGGATGTATCCTTAGCTGTTGTAAACTCATGTTGCTGCCTGAAGCATAGGCAGTTTAAACCAGGTGAAGGGATTAGCTTGTTTTAAATTCTAGTTGTATCCTAGAAACTAAAAATGAATGTAAGCCAGGAATGATTATTTTCACAATCTCCAGGTGCCCAGAACTTTCAAAAACAAATAATCATTTTCTGCTCTAAACCTCCTGATCCTGTAAAAACACTGTAGAATTGAGGAGAAATAATAAGGGGGAAGGGAAGATTTTTGTGCAGGTTTATGTAGACTCAGTCATTTCTTGTAAAAGCCATTTGACATAAAAAGTATCATTTATGAAAGGTTGTCAGTCCTGAGCCTGGAAGGGCAGAGTTACACATTACAATGGGGATGGCTATAGATTTACTAAAAACCACCCTAATGTCAATATTCTTACTCCCAACTTGTGCTAAAACTGCTTTGCTATCAGAAGAGACCTTGCAGATCTATATGGCCTTTAGGTGATTACAAAATTGTAATGAAATATTAATTAATTCTGATTAAATCATGCCTATTCATAAAGAAAAGGTAAAAGTTGAGGAGATGACTTTCTGAATTTCAGTGTCATTACAGTTGTTTTATTGCAGAAATAGTAAAAATCCACAACGTGTCTTAAATGTAAATCTTCACAGTTCCCCTCTCATGAATGCACCAGAGTTTCAGAAGGTTTTTTATTTCTTAGATCCATTTTGAAGAGTAGCCTCATATTACTTTTCTTCATTTAGAAGGCTTCTTGCATAGCTGGGTTTTTACTGAACAAATTCATCTGAAACATGTAACATTTCTCTCTGTATCCTTCCAGTCTTTTCTGGTACAAGACCAAGAGCACCCTGTAGGGTACCTGGGGACAGCACAGGGCAGAAACAGCTCTCCAGCCTCTCCTACTTTAACACAATTAACTCAGATACCATCCCCAGTCCTCCACATAAATACTTGCCCACTGACAGCCCCGGTACCACCCTGGTGTAAAGGAATCTACCCCAGAAGAACTTTTTTCATTCCTTATGGGAGCGCCCAGCAGGAGGATCCAGTGGAGCTTCAGTGGAGCTCCAGCTTTGGCTCTGCTTGAGGAAGGTTTGGTTTCTTCCCAAGAGGGAACCCCAGAAGTCCCATTTCCCAAATCCACTAAACACTTTCCACCATAAAATTTCTTAAATCAGGATAAGGAAACATCACTCTGAATTAATCACAATACTTTAGGTTTGACTCAGTATGATAATGATCATACAAAGTCCTTAGTTGCTTTAGGAATCTGGAGTGAAATACCTGTTTTTAGCCTCCAGTGAAGTTGGTGAGTCTCTCTGGTTCTTCTCAAAGCCTCAGTTTTACTGAAACCTATCTATGAATAGGCATCCAAATAATTATTTGGCCTATTCAAGTGATAATGCACTACAGAGTTTACAGAATTTTGAAGACTAAGAATGTGAATACATCAGCTATCTAAAAAGATAATTTTCTCATAAAGGAAATGAGAAAAAGCACATAATGCGAGACAGGAGAATTATCTTTTTGCCCTAAAAACTCTCTTAATAATGACAGTATCTAATTTGTTTAATCTTTCACGCTGTATATCCAAAAATGGTCTTGTTTCAGCAAAATGCTGAAAGTTTGCTGACTCTCGTGGAGCGAGAATGCATTTATTTATATCAGATATATATAAATGTATAGTCTAGGTGTAAAGTTCACCCAAGGTATGAAAGACCCCAAATCAGTGCCTGAAATAACCTGAACACACAAGTCATTCAAGAATAAATTTCTAAGCTGTGCCCTCAGTTGGGATGCAGTCCTTAATTCACCCAACATTTCTGCTTTAGGTCAGTAATTAATGTTCAGTGGAGGTTGACAGACAAACAGCCCAAGATTCTTCTCAGTCATTTGTCCTCTCTCTTGGGGACTGTACACGAGGCAGAACAGACCATTTCTGCTGACATTAATTTGGGTCCCCAGCATTTACTCAACCACAATTTACGTTTTTTTGAGTTGCAAATATTTTTAAAATTACTTCTAAGTTTCCTGCCGCTCTCTCTGATGTGGCTGGAGCTGGCCAGTGCCTTCTCAAGTTACCAGCAGCAGTCTGGCAGAGCAATGGAGGCCCCATACCTGCAGCTCTCACTGGGACTGTAAAAGCCAGCTGGGATCTGAGGTGAGAGCAAGCCTGGGCACCCCTGGGGTGATGCTGGATCACACAGACAGAGGTTTGCGTAATGTGGAGAAAATGAGAGGCAATTCAGGCTCTGAGACACAATTCTCCCACGTGGAATTGCCTTTGGAGACGTCCAGGGGGCTGCTGCTTGCAGGGACTTGCAGCATTGGCTGAGAGGTCAGCACGTTTCTGCCCTGGGATGGGATGCAGGTGAGGAGAGCAGCAGCATCCACGCACCTCCTGCTCATGCCTGGCCTCTTCTGACGTCAGATAAACTCATTTCTAAAAAGTCTAAACTCAAATGCTGAGTTTGGGATTGGAAGAGGCACCGTTGTCTGAATTCCTACCAAACCAAGACATGAATTTCATTAGTGAATCCTAAATGTAGAGAGATAAGTTGTGTTTTAAACCAGCACTTATCTTGAGAGATATCAAGCACTGACTCAAAACAATGAAGGCAATTTCCCTCAGCAAACTACTCCCACTCTTAAAACCTCATTTTCTGTTTGAATTTCGCTGATCTGGACCAGCATATGATATTGAGCCCTCTAATATCAGGAATTTTCACTTTCCATGTGTAATAAACTGGGAACAAATTCCACTATACCTGTTTCATTACACAGCAATATTTTTGTCCCTGACAGGTGATTCTGGTAGCTCATCTCCAAGCCCCTTGGAATAGATCAACAAACTTTGCAAAGTTTCTGGCATGTTTTTAGGAATATTGTCATCCCCTGGGAACAGCCACACTGTTCTATTCTCAGTTACATATCCTTGCAGACCAAGTCAACAATCAGTGTGTAAACAGAAATATAGAGAATACACTAATAAAAATGAACCAGACTGACAAAGAACTTCAGCAATAAAAAAAGCATCCACGAGTGATGTTATTTCTGGGGTCAGACAAGAAGTAGTTGTAATGAGCTGCTGTTGTAGCAATCTGTTCCCAGTGCTCCTGGTGTCTCATTACGCTGCTTTTCAGCACTGCTGTTGTCACAGTAGTCCCTGAAGAACCTTATGTAAGGAATGAGATGATGTTTCTGCAGCATGTTTAAAAAAAAAGCATTTAAGAGATAAGTGCTAATGTTCTAGCTTAGGGATTCTCACTCCCTTACTCTGCTCTGGCTCATGTAATTGCATGAATCACTTTGATTGCGAAGCACACGCTCTCCCGTCAGCTTAGAGGGATTGAAGTGGAATATTACAGAGTCTGCTCAGGAAACAGTGCTAGAATAAGGAAAAGCTGCAAACATACCACAAAAACTAACAATTTCTAGTTACTCATGAAATTTACTCCTTTGATTTGCACACAGATTTTGTTTAGACTTTTGTGCAGACGTGTGGCTGCGTTGGCAAAGTCCAGGGCAGCACAGTTCTGAGTGATTCAGCAGGAGCTGTGGATCTGTGTCATGGGCAGGGACTCAATGCCTTTCTGTAATTTTCAGATATGTCTTTTTAAAAAATGTAGACTTCCTGCCAAGAAGATACAGGATTGGTTTGGGGAATTCTCTGGATTTGGGAAAACATTCTTTTAGCTTTTTTGCTTCCTGCTGATTGCTTTAGGTGGGAAACAGCTTCTCCCTGCACCCCAGAATGGGTCAGGAGCTGTGAGCTGTGGGCAGGGGATCCTCTGCTGGAGCCACACTCTCCCTCTGCACACCTGAACCTCCAGACTGAGGTCATTTTTCATTGAAATGGGACTTACTGGGCCATGGGGGAAGGACATGGGAAGGCTTCCATGGCCCTAGAAATCTACCAAACACAAGAACTGGGCAGGAGTTATTCAGGAGGGCACTGCTCTGCTCCCACCGTGGGCAGACAATTAACACTATACCTTGATGGGATCCAGTGAGTCCAAAGCCAAGCAGGTTTTGTAGGCTCATATTTAATAAATGAACCAATCTTTCCTCCCTTCCAGGGCCCTCATGGGTCCCTCTGGTTCCTTCCAGCTCTGCCTCCCCCAGCTCCCCAGGCACCACACAAGTCTCCTCTGTGCCCCCATCATGGAAACCCATGGGAGCTCTATGAATGCTGCTAATCCCTGGCTTGCCACTGTCTCCAAGGGGACCAAGAAGAGGCCACTTGTTCAGTTTTTATTTACTGTACTGGTGCCACATGGCTTCCTTAGATTGCCTGCAGGGAGCAGGGTGTTTTTTCTCCTTAACACACAGTTTAGTTTCTGTTTTGGTTTTGTTGCTTTGCTTTTCCAGCCCTTGGCTGGAATGTGGTGGTGGCCAGCGAGAGGATACAGGGCAGGTTGTGCTCCTACCCCTATTAGCATATTAGGTCTGGAAAAAATTATCCAAAGAGGCAATTCCCAGAAAAAAACAGTCAGTTGTTCTGCAGATTTCCAGAATTTCACCACTAAAATCCCTCTGTTCTGTCCCACTGTCATCCCAAGGCCTGTGGCAGCTGTAGCTGTTCCCCTGTTCATTTGGGGTGGGTATGGCAGGTGTCCTGTGTGTGGCAGGGTGTGGGGTGTCACCTGCAGGGATGGATGGAAGTAGAGGCAGCTGGGACATCTCTGTCCATCCCATGGGATGGGGCATTCCCCACTGCTGGTGTGGGATTGGCAGCTCCGTGGCTCCCCAGCCTTCCCTGATGCTCTGGTCATCCAAGGCACAAACAGGGAGGGCACTTACACAGAGGATCTTGCCTGCTTTCCCATCTGCCTTGGCTTTCAGCCCCACCATGGGATCTTTTAAATTTTAATTTCTCTCCTATTTTTTCTTGTTTCTGGCTTTTTCCTCTCATCCCTGTACTTTGCACTGCTTCATCTGTCACTGCCATGGGAAGGCTGGTATTCCCAGCAGAGCCCATCTGAGGTGCCTCCAGGGCCTGGAGTACCACTGAGTTCCTTTTCCTCCTTTTCATCCGTGTGCAAGATTGCTCAGAAGGGTGAAAATTCCAGTGAAATGGCATGTTAGCAAAAAGCATGCATTAACAACCCTGTGGGGATGGCTGCAAAATGCTTTCCCTCACCAAGAGCCACCTCCAGCAGAGAAACTTCACTTACTACTCTCTTAAGGATGAACTCAGAAAATTGTAATGTCTCTCTAGTGACTTATATTTCTAAGAATTCCAAAGCACTTAGCAAATTACATTCTCCTGACCTCCCTCAGCTGTGACTGGGGTATAACCAGAGCTGGGGTGACAACTGGCAAGTGTTTAACTTCTCATATCTTCATTAAAAATGAACCTTGGCTTGACAAAAGAATGAACCCCACCCCTGGCTTGGTAGTGGTGTGGTTTGGGGTTTTCTTCTAGGATGCAGAAAATAAAGTGCTAACGTGGAGCTTCGATCTGTTTGTGCTATTCTCAGGAAATATCGTGGAGTTTCCAGCATCAAGAGAAATCAGCACCTTGGGTTTGTCTTTGAGCTGAATACAGTTGAAAAACAGCCCCACGAGGGCGAGTCCTGCACATGCAAGTGAGGGCACTGCCTGAAATCCTTTAATTGTGGCTTGGCTGAGTGTGACCAGAGGTGCACAAGTCCCAGGTCAGGGCAGGGGGACGTGGCTGCAGGCAGGAGGCAGCAGGGATGCCCCAGCTTTCGGCTTTCCAGGGAGGAGCGTGACCTACAGCATCATCTTCTGAAAACGACCTGCTGCAAAGCACAAATTATCCACCTCATCCTCCCACTTCCCACTCTGTTCTTCTGCCGGCTCGCCTTTCAAGGGCCACTAGTGCAAAGGGCAGCTAATTATTCCAGGAATTCAAATTGGTTCCTTTTATGGCAAAGATCAAACAAAAGCAAACCCCCAGCAGTGCGGGCTGGTGTTGGCTGCCTGCCTCAGCCACCAGCCCAGTGCTGGGAAGATGCCTCTCATCCTCCCAACAGCTCATTATTTGTGCAGAAGTTGCCAGACCACAGATGGGGAGGAATGGAGGCACAGGAGGATGAGGATGGCACAAGGCAGAGGGAAAGGAAGCAGCAAAAGGAGGGTGGTTAAAGTCTGACAGGTGAAAGGTGTGACAGAGGTTGTCCACACTCTGCCCAGCAGCAGCTCTGCCATCTCAAAACCACTTTACGGGGTGTTGATACTGTCTTAATTCCAGTTCCTGGGTGACTTTGGGGCATGGCAGGGGTTTTTGGGCCGTGCACACTCAGGTGGGCTCATCTCTCCCCACCACAGACCTGCCCCAACAGCCAATGTCCCCATGCTGAGGACTTGGACCTGCACCACCCCTTTTGCTGCCCAGGTTCCCAAAGGGTGTTTTCCCATCCTACCAACCAAAACAGCATGGCCAGCTCAGGGACACATGGCAGTAACATTTTCCATTCCCCCAGAACCAATATCTGCTGTTGCCTCCCTCTTGTGACCAGGGGGACACCAAAACAACTTTTCCTGAGGACAACACAGTTGTGGGGAATGGCTGAATAAGACCATAACATTGTTTCTTATTGCCTTAACCATACACTGGAGCTCAAGAGATGCATTTTAACACTATCCTGGGCTAATACCAGCTGATGAAATCCTGCTGGAAACAAGCAACTAGACTCACAAAACCAAGTATTCACACGTGTGTAGGATCATCAGTATAAGTGGGGTTTTGCCTCTGGAGAAGGACTGGCTCTTTGCCTGGGAAGAGTCCCCAGTCTCTCCCTCTAAAGGCTGAAATTTCAAGTACTATATAGCAAATCCCTTCCCAGTACTCCCCTGTTTTTTGAAAACACAAAACTAATCCCAAATGTCCAAAACACTCATGTTCTTTAGCTAGAGCTTCCTGCAAAATCTGCTGAGTCTGGAGATGACCTGCAGCCAACATCCATGGGCTTAGGGGGGTTTAACCAACAGGCTGCTGCTCACAGAGGAATAGAATTCCTATTTTCCAGAGCACTGTTTCTTTTACATTGCTAATAATTCCAATCATGGCACATCCAATTAAGGAATTCCTTGGTGGCCAATACACTTCAGTGCCATGACAGGAGCACGCAGCAGTGAGAAAACAGTTAAACGTGGCTGCCTAAGCTCAGCCCATTACTTGCTCTCTGGGGAACGGCACCATTTCCTAAAGCAACTCCTTCCTTCATCACTCCGTGTAGGAGCTCCATGAATAAATAAGAAACAGGGTTTCTTATGAGGGTCTCAGCCCAGCCAGGATTACCCTGCAGTGCTGGAGGTTCAGGAGTCCCTTTTCTGAGAAGCAGAGCCATCTGCTCGAGGTCCCACAGTGTGTGGTTGCATGAACAACGGAGTGAATTCAGACCTGTTGGAAGCATCGAGAGCGGAACAGGCAGGTACTGCTCCAGCTCTTTCTAAACCCAGCTCTTTCTAAACCCAGTTTCTCAACTTCCTGCAGCAAGACAGAGCAATTACACTCCAGATGATGAAATATTTCCTTCAGTTTACCCTAAATTCCAGCGCGTGATGTAACCAGCCATCCTTTAGTTTTGCATCACCTAACACAGTAAAGAGCGTGAGCAAATCAATTCTCAGTGGACCACTTTGGTATTTAAATCCCCCAGTAAAACCCTTTCTGTTTCACCTATTCAGATCCCTTTCACATCTGCCATCAGGGTGTCCTTACATGCCTCATCCTGCCAAGGTTAATAGTCAGAGCTGGGATGGTTCCAGCTCATTTATTGTCTTGTCTGAGATGACATTTTAAGCAGCAAGTGCTTTGTGTTTGACTGGCGAAAAGTCAAGTGCCTTACCTCTCATAGTCAATGCTGATAGTGCTCAGTTAGAAGTCTGCTAAATGGCTGGTTTCTGTAATTACACTAATTGCCTAGGAGAAAAGAGAGGGGAGTGTATCTTTCATTGAAAAAAAACACATAACTGTTAGTCTACGCTGACCTTTTCCTGCTGTTTCCTTCTCCTCTGTGAATGAACACTATTAGCTGAAACTTCCCCGTGTTTGCTCCTTGTTCTGCACTCCCTGGTTACAGCTTGGGGTGACATGACCAGAAATCTGCATGGGTTTTTAAAAAGAGCAGGTGCAATTTTCATGGACATGGATTTTACTTTTTCTGAACAGCACAAACAGGATACTCTGTTGAAAATAAGGTGAAATGGAGCAATATTCAACCATGCACATAATTTTCTCCAGCTGAATAGCCCTGCTTGCTTAATATTAAACACAAACTGAGGGGAAAGTAAAGGAAAGTGTGTGGTTTCAATAAATCAGGAACTTAAAGAAATCTCTCTGTACATTATCATCTTTATCAGCATCTTGAACAACTTCCTCTACCAGAAAAGCTGTCCAGAATGTGGACAGAAGAGCAAACTTTACCACAGACAAATCCTAACTCAAGTTCAACCAGCAGCACCCAGGAATTAACTCCTCATCTCCTGAGACCTGTGGATTTCCTTTGGCCTGGGAATGGCAATGGTTGTTTATGATTATTCCTCTAATCCAACATAAGCTGGAGAAGCTCTTGAGGTTTCTGTGTAGAAGGACAAATCCATCCTGACTGTCTCAGTGGTGGAATCAGAAACACAGCTCCCTTCTTGGTGTCCCCACTTCATTTCCCAGCACACTGGGAGCTCCTGGCCCTGGCTGCTATCTACCACTCCACTCTCTGCTGCACCCTGATAGCTCTCATTTAAACAGCTGGAGCCCCACAGATTTCCCTCAGATCCACAGGCCACCAAGAGACCCCAAAATAGGCAGCAGCAGGCAAAAGCCCTGGGTGCAGTGCAGGGAAGCCTTTGAAGCTGACATCACTTGGGTTGGAGGTGTTTTGAACTGCGGAGAGGAAGCTTTATGAAAAGAAAAGGCTTTTATTCTGACAGTTAAGCTTAAGCCTGCCATGGCTGTATGTAAAGTGCAAACTCGGAACTTAAAGAGGGAAAAATAAAAGGGCTGGATTCAGCGGACAGTCGGGTTTGACTCCAGCTCAGCTCTCAGAGGAATAAAGCCTTTGAAAAAGAACAAACCAAATCCTCAGTTCTTTTCCCCAGCATCAGCCCTGACTGTTGCAGCTTCAAAGGCTGGGCTATGCCATGGAGGTCCCACAGGGAGAGCGGGGCCGCCCCCGCAGCTGCTCCAGCCCTTTGCATGCCAGGCCACGCCACAGCTCTTTGCTCAACACCCTGGGTCCCCCAAGCTGCTCCAGCTGCCCTGGTCAGGCTGCTGCCCACCCACACCTCCAAAGGAAGGGGGGGCTCATTCCCTGGCTCCAGTGTTTGTTCATTTTGGGGCTACTCTCATGGCAGCACTGAGTTTGGGTCAGCGCCGCCTCTCAGATGCTTGTTTAGGAAATGAGTGAGTAATTATGATCTCTGCTTTGTACCTCCAGCATCTGCTCCTGCACCTCCAGACACACACTGGTGCTCCAGGAACAGGGGTGTCCTCACTGTCAGGGCTCCGTGGTGATCCAAATGCAAAGGTCTGCTCACAGAATCTGCATGTAGAGACAGCAAACCCAAAAGGCAGAGCTGGACGTCAAGGCAGAGACTAAAGCAGCTCATCATCACTGGGGTTGTATTTGCTTTTCCAAAGGGTATAACATTTTGTGCGATTCATTAAGATTAGGGCCCTGAGTTTATTCATCAGGGCCTTGTTGGTATGGAAATAAATCATTTTAGGGCGCATGGCTGAGCTTTGATGGTGGCTCCCCTGAGGCTGTGCGGGCTGGCCCTTGGGTGACACGAAGGTGCTCGTGCTCAGCACAGCCTGGCCAGGGCTTGCTCCAGGGCTGATGAAACAGCCAAGGGCTCAGGAGTCCTGACCACAAGCTGGGTTTGCTGGGGCAGGAGCAGGGACAGCAGCCATCCTGGGCCTACACACCATTCCATGGCGCAGAACCAGGAATGAGCAATCCCAAGGCATTTGTGTGCTCCCACTTCGGCCCTTGTGGTGTTTTAGTAGTGGCCAAAGCAGTTAAATTAAAGGGAGAGCATTGAACCACTGCTGCTGCTGCCATGTTCTTCCACTCTGGTATTTGTGGTCTCCATCCCCATGGCTAGTGCCTCTCTGTGGAGGGTAGCAAGAGGGGTGGTCTGGCTGGACGAGTGGCAGAGGTCAGGTTTTGAGGGTTCTGGTCCTTCTGCAGGGGGGACAGCAGCAGGAATAGCTGATCCTGTGGGACTGGGTCACATCCAGGCAGGAGCAGGGTCTGGGCTGTGGGATGCTGCACACTGGGTGTGCACCTCAAACCACACTCTGCCTGTTCCTGGTGTGGTATTTAGTCATAACTGAGAGAAATTAATCCACATTTTCAGTCCTCTGGACAATAAAAAAAATTAAATAAAAATCTGAAGTGGGTGATTTTAAGATTGCCGTGTGATAAATTCATAGATTTATTACTCTTATAGTTCTGCATAGCTGCAAAATCTGTGAGCTATTGCAGCTTTACAGCATCCTGACCCTTCAAGTGTTTGTATTTCCCGTTGCATCCTTACCAGGGATAAGAGATAACTGCACTTGTCTGCAAAACGCCCTGGGTAAGACAAGATCATCAGGAAAATGGCAAAAAGTAAGATGCATGTTCCGTGTTGCGCTGACTTCCCTGTCACTTCTGCTCAGTTTATTAGCAGAAAACATACTTTTACTGCACTCCTGCCTTCAGATCCAATCTACTGCAGGGGGTGCATGGCCACAGAGGGTTTTTTTCCCGTTTCACTTTGCGATGTGATACTGATCAGTCTGAAAAAGCCTCTCCTCTCTGTCGGCTCGCTGGCAGCAGCGATTCTGCCCGGTGACGCAGGGACAGGGAATTGCTGCGTGTTCCCGACGTCTCCAGCCTGACCTCATCCATGAGCTGACCCAGCATCCACAGGACAACGTTTCTTTTGGCATGAAGCAAATCTCTGGCAAGTTGTCCCAGTGAGACCTTGCAGACTTTCCACAAACATATTCCTGACGTAGCAGGAGTCGGGAGACAGCGCCAAAGACCTTCACAAAGGTGGAGTCAGCTTTGTTCTTCCACAACAAAATTGAGCTTTCCTACAAACTTCAATACTTTTCCTTTGACTGAAACCACCCCACCTTGGTTTTTCTGGCACAACCATCTCTGTCCAACAGTAAATCTCATTATGAGTTGAAAAGAATGACGGAAACCACGAGGCTGTAAAAGGAGGAAGTGCTAAGGTTGTTGCTTCTGTTTCCAAAGCATGAAATAAGGTATTGAATAATGAGCTTTTCCTTTCAGTGCTTGAGCTCTGTGGGGATATTGCTACAGCTAATTCCTAGCCGTGTATTTAACAAATTTACAAGCAAGGTCACTTGGTCACATGTCAGGTGTGGGAACCCCGTGGGTCCTTTGGGCAAATTAGAAGCAAAAAAGCACAAGATCTGTGAGTTCATCAGAAACCCAGACAGAAAGAGCCTGTGGAATAAATGCTGTAATCCTCATCTCTTGGGGATGGAGTGGCTGTCTGACCCAGGGCACTGCTGGCCTGACAGCATTACCCTGGGGACATTTTGGGCTCGGTTGCCCAGAGATTGCATGTGGTCTGCCAAAGAAACTGTTTCTCTCAAAGCTCAAATGGTCATCCACAAACTCCCCATAGGAGGAAATAATAACCACAAACTTTCTCTGCTTGGCACCGCAGGGCTGGCCACATTACGAATGAACTTTTCCCATTCATGCTTGGATTTCACCACATGAGGAAGAAAGAGGAGAAATGCTGCAAAAAGAGGGAGGCTGGAAAGAAAGAGCAGAGCAAAGCAACAGTCATTATAAACAATGATTCAGGGGATCCTTCCCAAAAGTAACACAAGCCGCTCTCTCAACATCCTACGTCAGAAATGGTGATTCCACGTCTGGTATTCAGGAATAAGGATCATTAAGTATTAATAACATTTGCAAATATTAAACAAAGCATTTCCCTGCTGTTGCACGGGTAAGTGAACTAACAGGCTGACATTTCATTTCTTAAAATCACAGAAAGGCTTGAGTTCAAAGGGACCTTAAAGATCATCTTGTTCCAGCCCCCATCTTAATGCTAATTATGATGAAGTATTTTGAAATCACTTTATCAAACTCATACCTTGACACAAACCCTCCTTCAGGAAGCTGTGATAGTACCAAAGAAAAAGCTGGCAAAACCAGGAAAACAGTTAAAGCTCTTTGTGCCCTGGAAGGGTCTCATAAGAGGTCCCCATTCCATCTCCAGTTGCAGTGGGGTGGCCAGCACTGGCTCCCGTACCCCAGCATGTGATAAGATTTGATGAATAACAGAAAAATTAATGTTGTCATTCCCAAGTTCCCTCATTTCAGCCCTGAGTGCTGTCAGGGGTGTGCTGGGATGTGCAGCAGAAGGGATGTAAACCTCCCTCAGTTTGCACCTACTCACCTGCCAGGAGCAGGATGGGGAGCAGAGCTTGGACATAGGCAGGAACTCTGAATGTTTTTCTTTTGTTGTTTAAATGTTTTTTTTTCTTCCTTTAAATTTACAGCCTCGAGTCCATTACTCGGTCCATGTCTAAAATTGAAATTAAGGGGAAAAAAAATCTTCAGTGCATTTACTTGGATTCATTATCTGTCAAGAGATACAGAAGGAATAAATTGGGAAGGAAATTTTAAAGCCATTCTTCTGACATGAGTCACAGGAGTAAGCTATCAGAAGCCATGTCAAAGGCACTGCAGTTGGCAAGAAACATATAGCATCTTTATGATTCTTCCTTTCATAAAATCCAAACCATAAACAACAGAAAAAAGGGAAGGCAGGGAATATAATTTCATTAGAGAAAAAGTGACATAAATTTAATAATAAATATTAGCCGTTATCTAGGAAAATATGAAAAGCCATTTTCAAAATCATTAGCTCTAATCACAAATGAATTTTGCAGCTTCTTTTTCTATTTTGTACCCCTGTAATGAACTCTGATAAATTCAAGGGACTACATGTTAAATAAAGAGATAGAAGGGTCTAATTTGCTGCTTCATTAAACCGGCTTATTTCTGGAACGTCTTGCATGTTGCTCTGAATTTCCCATCTCTGAAAGGTGGAGACAATGAACTATCTGTCTCTAATGTAGTGTGGCACACAATTAGGGATTCAAAAGGATGTGAATCTCTTTCCATCAGAGATACACGCAGCGATTATTATTTTATTACCAAATACTGTCAGCGTTACAGATTTCCAACCGCTACCCTGACACCTGACGCGCATGTTAAATTTGCACAAAGCATTGCAAGAAAAAGTCACATGGAGCATATTTATGCCACATTATTCCTTCTCAAATAAGTCTCCAGTAAGCCTGGAATGGTTAAATATTCCTGGAGTGAAGATTTGCAGCCGGACAGGATATATAGAGGACGACCTGCCTGTGTGGATGTATTTTTAACATGGTGATACAGCACAAGCTCAAGTTTACAAACTCTGCTTGCAAATCTACAGAGCATTTAAGAGATTATCTGAAACTCTCTCTGCTCAGTGAATTTACACATGTGGGTCTGAGACATTGGCCTGCTTGGGGATGAATTCTACTAAAGTTCCCTCAGCTTCAGCTGTATTTTTTTTAAAACACACATTAACACAGAAGTTCTGTAGCCTCCACTTCACTCTAGGCAAGTGGATTTGCAGAAGGAAGATTTTTGAAGTAGTCCTGGAAGTATAGAAAGACTCAAAAAGGCTTTGACCTCATAGAGAAACACAGATGCCTCCTTAGATGCAGTATCAGCTTGGGATTTACCTCCACAACCAGAATATTTGTAGCTATCCACAGGGGAAACTCTCCTGGGAATCTGAACAACAGTGAAAGGAATGATTGAGGCATTTAGGGTCCTGTTTACCTTCACACATAAACACCTGTGGCACTGTCAGGATTCCCACTTAAGCACCATGAGTGTGCAAAATTTCCAGCCACTGAACAGCCTCTTCCCTGGATTTCATTCTCCTCTTATTGCCTTTCTCAGCAGAAGATGATGGGGCTTGGAGGGACTTGGTCTAGCACGAGGTGTCCCTGCCCATGGCAGGGGGGTTGGAACTAGAAGAGCTTTAAGGTCCCTTCCAACCCAAACCATTCTATGTTTCTGTGATTCTCATGGAAAACAAAGTTCTCAGCAGCCTGCATCATCCAAATTGCTGTGCCAGAACAAAGCAAAGCAAGAGGTGTAATACACTCTGTAACTATGGGGAGGAAAAGGGAAAGAAAGAAACTCCCTAAAACACTGGACTTGAAAATTCAAACTCTCAAGTCAGAACATTCAAAATCACTGTTCCCGCAGCACCCATAACTCACCTCCTTGCACATATGTCACACGTGCTACTGGGTATGAGGTTGTATTTATGTCCTGCTCTTTCTGTGCCAGGAACAGAGTTATGGCTACTGGGGGAACTATAAGTTTGATTTTCCTGACTTGTGTGTATTGAATCTTCAAGGAAGGAAAAAAAAAAACCAAGCTGCTTGTTTGGATGTTAGCAAATATGTCTCTCTCTGATTTTATTTCCTCTTCCTTTTCTGTTCCTCTGCCTCTTCACAGCCAGTTAAAACTGTGGACTTTACCCACATGGAGAGGAATAGTTGTTAAAAAGAAGCAACCTTTGCCTTCTTTGGGAAAAAAATTCTTCACTGAAAGTCATTGGACCAGGTTGCCCAGGGCAGTGGTGGAATCACCATCCCTGGAGGGATGTAAAAGGTGTGTAGGTGTGACACTGAGGGACATTTACTGATGAACACAGCACTGCTGGGGTAACGATTGGACTCAATGATCTTAGAGGTCTTTTCTAACCTAAAGGATTCCATGGTTCTTTGGAAGAGGCCACATCTTCCAGTACAGTTTCAATCCTTACAGGATAGGCTGGAGAGAATTTAAAATACTGCATTTAAAACACTGAAGTCTTCTCAGTAAGTTCTCATTCCTAAACTGTTGCTTGCAGCAACCTTTTAAAATAAACTCTGCCACTTTCTTGTGGGTGACTTGCAACAATGTCTAAGCTATCCCTGTCTGGAACCGCTTACAACATCAGCTCAAAGTTCATCAAAATGCAACTGGAGCAACCCAGAGCCTCTATTTCAGAGCCATTTACCAGCACTCATTGCACTGTGGCATTGAGAGGTGGGGAACACTTCATTTTCCTCTTCTGCCTGCAGTGGCAGCAGCTGTTAAGTGGCCTTTTTGCTGGAAATAGTATTTGGGAGATTGGCACATATTTTCAGAGAAAATTTCAAAGAAAATTTCTCCTGTTTCTCTGCTGAAAGTCATGAAGTAACACCCATTGCAGTGGCTCAGAGGAGGTTACAGGGAAAGGGTCTTTGCAGAGGCTGTGGGATGGTTCCCAATGACTTTGATAACCCTTGCATTGAGTTCCAAACCCCTTTGCCTCTTTGATTTCTCCACTGCCTCCTTGGCATTCCCAGTTTCCTGCTGACACCCACCAGGTGCAGTGGCAGGAGGGACAGCAGTCTGTGTGTCCAGGGATGGGTCACAGCTGAGCGGGACAGAGAGAGGGACAAGCAGCACTAATAAAATGAATATTCAGCATTTTGATGTCCAGCAGAGGACTGCTGCAATCGTTCACTCTGTGAAGTGAACAATGCTCCTCATTCCTTTTGGTCATTTATTTATAGGAGGGGGAAAAAAAAAGACAATTAACCTGGATCCTGCTGCTGTGTCTCTACACTGTGATACTTTCTTGTGGAAGCCCTACCGATTAAAAAGTGCTTTTGCTTTGATTTCCTGGAACATTCTGTTGTTTTCAACTCCAGTATAGGTTTATTTCAGAGGTATTTCCTAGGCTTTCAACGAACAGAGATGTAAGGAAATATATTGCATTTGGGAAAACCATACAAATGGCAAATGCCTTTTCAAATAAGTTATAATGATATTTCAAGGGCAGTTTAGACCTATTCAAATTGCATATTCTCATTACCATTCTCAGCAACAGACATAAGTCCTTCAATCTCCATGTAGTTTTGTTACTCTCTCTCCACAATTTTCAATTTTCTTACAACTATTCAGCTGATTTATTATTTCCCTCCTGTATTTTAAATGCATTGTAACCCCATACATTTGTTTCACTCTCTCAGCTTCAATACTCAAGGTCGTTAAAACCCCCAAAATATTCTTTGCTTATACCACAACTTTAAATGTGCTCTTTCCTGTCCAGTGACTTGTTACGTAATTACCAGTGGCGATATCATCCTGTTTTTATATTTTTATGATTAAAGAGATAAAAATGAACTCATCTGAATAAAATGCAGGAAGATACTTGCAGTATCTGTGGCAATTCTGCTGCTGGCCCAGTTGCAGAGGTGACAGAGAGATGCAGAATTAATCTTTCATGGTGTGTTGCTTTAAAGTTAACTGAGAAGAAATAAATTATATAGTATTAACATCTGACCCTTCTGATTAAGTGCTGCTTAAACATACAACAAATTTCGAATTGATTGCTTTGTACAGAGAGGCAAAATACACACCAGCCCAGACAGCCTAAATCTGCCTTAAAAATGAAGATGTCCTGCCAGCCATGTCCCCAGTTTGCACCTCAACATCTCTGTGGGTAACACTTGGTTGGACACCACCCCTTTGGTCCTGTGCCTGGCTGGGAGCTGTTCACCCTCCACACTCCAAGGCAGCCCACAGGGATCCCCACAGGTCCCCAACATGCCAGGACACAACCCTGGAGAGTTTTGTTGTAAAACACAAATCTTTGGCTCAGCCAAACATCCAAGCTTGACAGCAGAAGCGAGAAACTCGTGTGAGCACCTTGCAGCTCCCTGGGAATACACCATGAGTGGGAATTCAGCTTCCCAGCTGTGCTGAGGGAGGTCAGGGAAGGCTGAAGAAGGTGGAAGGAAGGTCTGTGTGAGTGCAGGGGGTGTCAGGACGCTGCTGCAGGGGTCTCAGGCTGAGGGAGCCGCCAGGTGCTGCCGCTGCGGCCCAAGGGCTGCGCTGATGGAGAGCAGGGTGACGGCCGTGCCCGCTGCCATATGGGGCTGTCAGCACTGCTCACACAGCAGCCACACGGAGCTGCAGGGCTGCAAGGGACCCTCAGAGCCCAGGCAGACCGTGCCCTGCCCCAGAGCAGGATCAGGCCCTCCCTGACAGCTGATTTGTAGCAGATTGCTGCTGCCTGCTCTCCAGATCTACATCACCCTTTCAACACGCCCTGCCTCCACCACCACAGGACTTTCTGACTGCTCATCCACATCCTCCCTGCCAGCCCTTTGCCAGCTCCACGCCAAGCCTGAGGAGCACCAGCTCCTCTGCAGAGAAATTCTGATGTAGGCACGCAGGGAAACAATGATGCAGAACACTGCAGTTGTGGTTTTTATCTCTGCGTTCCTTAGTAACCTGTTTTGTGTGCTGGAAAAAACAACACAATGTCTGAGCCCCTAAATTGCTGAAGAGAGCAGTGCAAAGATTACAGACAAGGGGCATTGGTGCCAACCAAGCTCATGGCCAGGTTGCCCAAAGGGGTCTTGAAGCTCCTCATTTCATGCATGTCCTTTCTGCTCCCAGTCCCTTTGCTCCAGGTGTAAATCCAACGATGGAAAAAGAGGGGACAGTGCCCTTCCAGAGCTGTCCTCAACAGGGCTGAGATCACTGCCATTTGTTCCACTGCTGGCTGCAAGAGGTGGGAGCGTGGGATGTGCAGCCTCCCGTGGTGTGTTTACTGGGTGGATGAACCCAGGAGCTCAGACAAGACAGGAAAGGATCTGCTTTCATTCCCGCTAGCCCAGGCCCTCCCCTTGAATCACAGCCTTGGCGTAAAAAGAAGAAGGTTTATGTAAACATATAGCTTGCTTTCAATTTGAAGCTGCCATTCCTTCTTCTCTACTAAAAGGTTATGGACTTTTTTTTCCATGTGACTGCCAGGCTTGGAACCAGCCTGGCGCAGGAGCTGGGATGGGGACAATTAAGGAAAAGCCATCACTGGTAGAAATCCCCCATCCTGAGCTCCTGTGGGTCTCGGATCCTGTGGCTCTGGTGTTCCTCTGGGCAGGCACAGTCCTGTCCCCAGGAGCCGTGGCTGGAGGGGAGCCGGGGGATGAGGCGCAGCTTCTTCAAAGCTCGCGTTCAACTTATGAAAACAAACAAAAGGAAGAGAAAACCTCTGCCATTACTCACTGCCGGGGCAGCCGGGCTGTGCCGCTGTGGGAGTGCTGGTTCACATCGCCGCAGGGGGAGCATCCCCGCGGGCACAGGGCTCTGAGCCACACCTGCGGGCGGGGGCTGCCCTGTCACCTGTCACCCCCGGCCGCCGTCCCGTGGCTGCCCCGGCCACCTGCATCACTGGCAGGTACCTTCACTGTGCTGGCTCCCAGCCCATCCTGGCACTGAGCATGGAGTGAGCCTGGCGCTCTCCTCTCCGGAGTCACAGCACGTTCTCCCAGAGACTTCTCGGCTTTTCCCCCTCAAGCAGAACCTGCGTTACCACTGCCGTGACTCCTGCTCTACCTCCAGCAGCACAACGCCGCCTCCCACTGCTCCTCACTGTTCCAGGGTCTTCTTACACATTTTATCCGTACAAAATAGACTTTGCTTCGCTTTTGCTGGGGGTTGCAGTAAAATGCAGAGACTTCATTTGCTCGTTCAGCTGGAGCTGGTGGGAAAACGTGCCTACAGCTGTCCCTGGATCAAGTACCTCAAATCCTTCACTCTTCCAAGTCTGGATTTCCTCGGAGAGGCCACAAGAATCTCCTTGGTAGCTTCACTGCTGAGAGAGCAATGATGGCAGCAGAGCCCCGGCTTCCCTGCCTGACACCCCTCGCCTCCCCACATGGGGTGCTTTTACAAGCAGAGTTTAAGTGAACTAGACAGTAAGAAAACAAAAGAAAACAACCCCCAAACATGGCACACAAACACACAACCTCCCTCACATCACCCTTCTACAAAAGCAAGCAAATTTTGCACCAAGTCATTCATTCCCAGAGTAAAAAGAAGCCACTGGTGCATCTGCTCTCCAGGCACAGCCCCTTCGAGCTGGCACTGCCGTCCGCAGGGAGCTGCTGATTTCCCATTCCCTAACAAGGGCTGCAGACCCACACTGCTGACCTGCTCTGTGTTATCACAACCATTAAAACACTCATTAGAGAAGTGCTCCGCTTGCTCTTTGGCCTTTGGAGCTCATTTGAGTCGCTGAGTAGCTGGTCAGGCTCTTGGAAGAGTATTCTTAAGAAAATAACATCTGATGATAAATTTACAGCTCCAGCAATTGCATATTAAGCACATTTTACTCCAGCTTGTCCTGTGTCACAAGTTGTCAGTACAGATTGGTGGGAAATGAGCATGAAATATTCATGAAGTTATCAATGGGACCAAGATACCCCGTTAATGATGTTGCTGAGCAGTTCCTGTGGCTCTGGATGCCCGGTGCTGACTGCCTCGTTAGTGTGGCAGTGTTTGCTCCACACCACTGAAACACCACCATGCTCCTGGACCAACTCCATCTTAATTAGCTCTGCTGCCACTGGAATTAGGCAACATGTTGGAGGAGTCACTTAAATTAACTTCTGACTCTTCCTCAGACAGATGGGACCTCGGTAGCCGTGCCTGCCTATTACGTTTGTTTAATCATTCTTTAAAGGACTGTCACAACGTGCTGTACTGTCTGGGTGCGTCAGAGAGGTGACCTTGGCTCCAGCCAGCTCTGAAAATGAATGCATTTCTTAGAAGATATCTGAGCTTTGCCAGCCAAGCTGATTAGCAAGTTGGAACAGAGTGTGGAGGTTTTCCAGGTAGCGAGGTCCTGCTGGCTGTATCCCAAAATAGGACCTGCTTTGGAGTTTGCATCCCACCCCCAGTGCTGAGCCCAGGGATGGTTTTGGGGTCCATGGTGGTCTGTGCTGTCCTTGAGTGCTCACTGCAGCACAGGCTGGACACTCTCTAGTCCATACACAGAGCCCTGCTGATGGGCTTTGCGTGAATGAGCACCGCAAGAGCAGACAGGAGCCCCTCATGCACCCCTGGCTGTGCTAAGCTTGCTTGGGACACCACCAGCCTATGGCTGATCTCTGACACCCCAAAGACAGAGGTCAGTGCCCTCTGTGGCCCATTCCAGCCAGCAGCTGGTACAGAGGGAGAGGCTGTAGAGCTGCAGTGCACTCACACCATGGCTGCATGTGAGAGGGGCTGCAGCACTGCCCCCCTGCAGCTGGCTGCAGTGTCCTACAGACTGCAGGAAAGTTGGAAGAAGCCCAAATGCTACAGGACGGGACATTCTGGAGCATTTCAGCCCAAATTCTGGGTGGGAAAACTTTAAGATATTTCTACAAACATTAGCAATGACAAAAGGGGCTGGGATGAGGCTATTTGATTCTGGAGTTCACTGTGCTGCAGACCTGGCCCTGTCACACCTTCAGTACCCCCAGCCAGGGCTTTTGCCTGCTGCAGGAATGTTCCTCTCCCACCACAGGAACAGCACATGCTGAGGATCCTCTCACCCAGCCCTTGCTTTAGTTTGAGTCCAGAACCACAAAGAGATGGCACAGCTCCAGTCATACCCTTGTGTTTGGGTGCAGGAGCAGATCTGAAAACCTGAACTGATGCTTAGACAAGAGACTTTTCAGAGACTTGCCCATCTACTCGACTTTATGTGAAGCTGTGAGCAGAAAGTGCTCTTAGTTTTCAGGGTGTAAAAAAAAAAGGTTCATATTGCTTCCTCCCTGGAGGTTTGCTTTCAAGTTTCAACTTCAAACGAGCCCAGATTTCAAAGTTCCAGCACACACATTGCTCTGCATGCAGACCACGCAGGTTAAGGATTTCCCTGCAGCTTCCCACGGTGCACAGCCCCTGCTGCTCCCTGCCTAATACACTGCACAGCTTAGATGTGACAGAAATAAACCCACATCACTTGCAGGACCAGAGCTGGTAGGTGTAGACATGGCTTTGGGGATGTTTTCCTCATTTCCCTCAAGATGTTCTGTAAGGTACCAGCGATGCTGTTGTCCTTTTGTGAAGCTATAGAATCTTTCTGGTAGGACCATAGTGCAGCTCTTCTGAAACTCACAGCAAGGAGCAGCAAAAAGTGCTTCCACCACACCTCGTCCTACTGCAGGTTCACTTCAGTGCCAACACCGGTGCTGATTTAATTCCATAACTCTAACTTTTAAAGGCAGGCTTAATCTGCCAGACTGTGGCCTCTCTGTTGCCAGTCATCTTCCCTTATTCCAAGCAATTTAGTCCCTGATGCAGCAAGGCACTTAAGTCCATGTTTAAGTGTCACCTAATTCATTGCACGGGCTTTAGAGTCAGAGTTACAACACTGTAAAATCCTCTCCTGCTGTAAGGACAGAGCTCTGTGTGACGTGGTGTCCCCTCCGTGGGGTACAGGATGTCTCTGGGTCATGGCCCTGCTGACCTGGAGCTGCCCTGCAGAGCACTCTGGTTCTGTGGGGAATTTGGGGGAATGATGTCTCCCAGCTGCAGCCACTCTGGAGTGAGTTTATCAAACCCAAGTGGGTTTGGAGGCCACGCTCCCAGCCTGTGCTCGGTGTTTTTTTACAATGAACATTATTCACACAGAAATAGCCATGCTTTGGCATTCATTCCCTAACCCATGCTAAGATCTCCTGTTGTTTCTGGGGTGATCCCTGAGCGCTGCCCCTCTCTGTGAAGCAAGATCAGAGTCCCTGCCCACAGTCCCACGGGCCCCACCACTCAGCCTTGCATGGCTCCAGGAGCACTGCTGGCATTCCTGAGCCAACTGCCTGCTCTCCAAAGGGAAGGAGCATCCATCCCCTGCACAATAGTGCACAAATAAGGACATGATTAAACCATACTGGATGCTGAGAGGCAAACTACGCACTATGATGTTCAAAAAGCCAGAATAATGTGATGGTTATAAAGACAGACAGCTCAGGCAAAGCTTGCCTAGAGCACAGAATGATTGTCAGGATGGGCAAAAATGTAGAAAATCATGTGAGTGTGTAAGCTGCCAAAGCCAATTAATCCAAAGAACATTTTGCAACCATTAGGCTTCTATTAGTGTGCATGCATTGTAATTACTATGGGTCTGCACGGATATGATTGCAGATCCTTAATGATACCGAGGTTCTATTTGAACGTTAATTATTTTCATTTAATTTGTTAGGGTTTAATTGTTGCAGCACCTAAAGTTGGGGGAAAAGTGACTTATTTTTTAATTTGTCATTTCGAGTGCTGCTGTACCCAGATCGTCCTGGCAACCAAGAAGGGGAGTCTGGAAGGGCTGCTCAGAAGGAAGAGATGCTGTGGTGTTTCCCTGTCTTGTGCTACTTTACAGGCAACTCAGAATATCAGAAAATAGCAGGAACATGGTGATCAAGGAAACCTCTGCTGATAAAAAGGTACAGAGAGCACTTCTCTAGGCAGATTTGACTGAATCATCATCCTCTATGTCAGGGTTGAAGCTGACAGAGCTTAGAAATAAAGGTGAACCCAAACCTTACAGTCAGGACTGGATCCACATTTTGTTGTTGGATTAAATCTGTGTTGCAACATCCTGGACTAGGACAATGAGAAATATCACATTGGATAAAACAGAGATTTCAGCTTGGTTGTTTGGGCTTATCCTCTGCCCTAAGACAAACAAAGTGAGTTTATGTCACACTTGGCCCTTGGTTGGCAACCCCTCCTCCCTGTTAAAGAACACAAAATCTATTTTATCAAAGTAAGAACATGAGAACATGATATTTCTCAGCTTGCTGTATGGCTGACCTGAGGAAGGTGCAACAACTGTCTGTCACTTTTAGGGAAATCAAATGAGTTATGAGTTATTAAATGAATTAATTCAATCCAGTGAATATTCTTTCATATCTTCTATCCATGTGGTTAAAACTACTGTGGAATGCTGCTAGTAGGGAAAAGATGAGACAGGGAAAATAGCTAAATGTTGGTCTAGCAAAAAAGTTTAAGACACAAACCCCACTGGTTTGCCACCAGCTGAAGCATCTTAAACTTCTGAAATTGAGTCTCTAGTCTGTAAGTTGCCCATCAGATCTCAATGTCTGTGGAGGTGACATCTCTGTACAGCACTCACTTTCCTGGGAAAGAAATGCTGATCATGCCACTCCTTTGAGGAGAGTTGTACTGGACCAAAAGGACATAAAATGATAGAATGAGGATAGAATGATTTGGGCTGGAAGGGACCTTAGAGATAATTTCCTTCCGACCCTCCCACCATGGGCAGGGACATTTTGCATTAGACATACAAAAGAAATCTCTTAATTTTGTGTTTTAAAAAATAAAATAAAACCTAAAAGAATAAATTCAAGTTATAACAGCATTGCTAGTAGAAGCAGTCATCTCGGGGCATTTGTTAGCCTGGCCTTTTTGAAGTCTCAAAACCTTTAAAGAGGTGGATTTCTTTAGACAAGCCATTAACTGCTGAACTTTTTCTATTTTGGGGGAGAACGAACTGTAAGTTACACTTTGTTTCTTCACCCAGATGTAATTTTAAGTGTCTGAATTCTATGGTTGTAGGGGACTCTGGGACAGAGGAGCCCCATACAAAGGAGTCTGCCTCACCTCTCTGCTGGCATTTACAGCCCCAGTGGCTCTGTGAGAGCAGCAAAAAGAAGAGAGGCAAGGGGGTGAAGGAAAGACAGTGAGGAAGACACCTGGGCCCAGCAGTGAGCAAACAGGCAGGGACAGCTCACCCAGCAAGGAGATAAACAGCCCAAGAAATCCCCTTCTTGCAGGTCGGAGCACATTGCTGTGTTTGTTTTGCTTCTGAGTCCAACAAGAGGCACAGTGATCTTCATCTGCAGCTGAAGGTTTTCAACCTGATGCTCAAAAATGAGCAGCTCTTGAGCCAACATGAGTTGGGGCAGCACCTGGGTTTTGTTTTTTTTAAATATGTCTGCTTTACTTAGGAATGGCAGAGAGATCTGTGACTGACAAAACTTCCAGCACCATCTCCCACCTCCCTCGCAGACCAGCCCTAACCTAAAATGCTGTGAAACAAAGTAAAGCCTGAGCTTCTCCCTCCCTCCAGCCCTGACAGTGTGGGCTTTGCTTCCATTTCCTTTTCCCAGTTCTGTATAAACCATCCACAAACATTACAGGCAGTCCTGTGAGCACAGAAACTCTGCCCCTGCCCACCACGTTATGGGTATTTACAGCCCAAGCCATTCCCCAGCCACACAACTCACACTGAAGCTCAATCCCTGAGCAATACATCCTAGTGACTAATAGAAACAATCACTTTAGAGGAAGGCTCACAGGTATTTAAACAAGTTAGAAGTGTTTCAGAAGCCTGATTAAAACAGGGCCAAAATCCAAACACAATTTCCTCCCTAGCAGCGGCTGTAAATCATGAGTGATTGTAATGTTATTAATTACTGTTACAACTCCTGTAGCAGCATTATGGAGACCAAGACCTCCTTACCAGTCAGATGGACAGCTCTGGAGTGATCAGAAAGCTGATGAGTGCTCATGGGAGCACCCCTTTAAGCTATTGGTTATTTAAGCAATTGATAAGAAGAGAGAATTGAGTTGTGCTGGGAAGCAGAGAGTGTCTCCCAGCCCCTCGCCACGGAGACAGCTTTCCTGCCTTGTCTACATCAAAGGCTCGTGGCTGCACCTCCTACCCATTTGATCTTAATTCAGCTCAAAAAAAGCTCTGCTTCATGCGTTTCTAGGTATGACTTAGACATGAAACATGATGTGATGGGCCTTTGATGAATAAGGGAACATGGGCTGGGAGTCATCTGTGCCAGGAAGATTCGATCTGATTTTGGGAAAGAGGTGAACACGTAGCCACACACGCACATACGTGCAGCTATAAATAAAGCAGAGCTGTTTGCAGGGGAAACAGGAGCCCAAAGCCACTCCCTTGATTCAATTCATTGTCCCAGCTTATCTCAGTAATTTTATCAGCCTAAAAATATCCGCAAAGGCAACGTTCTCAATATGCAAATCATCATAATTAGCAGCGAAACACGGGGCAGCAGCAGGAGCCAAGGCAAGAGCATGGGGTGAGGCCAGACTCACCTCTTGCTCCTGAGCAGTGGCTGGTGGTGGCACCACAGGGAGCAGCTCAGGCTCCCAAAACCTCCTGGTCTGTCCCCCACTCACTTGCCACAGTCTCTCAGCATCCACAGCTTCCCAAGGAGAGCCTGCAGAAACCTGCCAATAGGTCCTGTGGGACACATTAAATACTTTAACTGCCTTTGGAGACTTCTCAGTCACTAACATGTGCTGGAATGAAATAAATGTTTTTCCCAGTGGTGTCTGAAAGGCAGATGGGCTGGCAGCAGGCAGGCAGCGTGGTGGGGGGCAGGACACTGAGGACAACCCCAATTTTGGGGTGCAGTGCTACCCCAGCCCTCTTTTGGGCCTTGGGACCTGTAGCTGCCCTGTCCCCAACCTGCTTGCAGGGAAGCACCCTGATTTCTCCCTCTTAATTTTCATCTGAGATGGGTAATTAATATTAATTAATATTTCAGTACAGTTAATTACTTGAGGACGTTTTCATCTCCTTCACTGACCATGTGTCCAGGGTCAGAGTTTGCTCATGAGTCTCTGATGTGTAGCTCTCAAAACAGTGATAACAAATGATGATGGAGTCTTGATGACTCCAGTCTTGATGATTCCAGGGAAGAAACAACCAAATGAGAAACATCACCATTTTCTGTCTAAAAAGCAGCAAAATTTTTCTTGTGTGTCTTTTGAAGCAGCGTGGCCAAGGCAGGGAGTGCCCAAACCACAGAACACAGAAATCAGGGTGAAAGAGGAGATTTGGAAGGCATCATCAAATCCTAAAAGATGTAGACACAGGAGATTTCCAGGGGCTCAGATACCTGAGCAGAGAAAAAAGCAATGTTTTATAGCAGACACACGATGCTTAAGAGCTGGGTCAGCTCAAGAGATCTGTGTACACAAGAGGAGGGGAGATTATTATTCAGAGGAGAAAATACACCAGGGACAGGAGATCCAACCACTGAGGAGGCCCAATGGCTTCTGCTTGGCACCATTTGTTTGGTGTTTGTTCAAAAGGCATCCCAGCAATGCTTACAAAGCTTCATAAACCACCATGGACCAAAGCTCAGCTTGGACTCAAAAAACTCCCTTCTCAAAGGGCTGCTCAGTGATGACTGGAGATTAGTTTAAATGATAAGAATTTAAGCAAACCAATCCAGACATTTTTCCATTTAGTGCCATGTGTTGAAGCAGGGCACTGTGGATGTCCTGTTCCCCATCTGTTACACCCTGGCTCGGGGTGGGCACCTCCCCAAACCTTGCTGCTAACAGAATGGCAAGAGCCGCTTACATATCCCAGAAATCTGGTTGGGTTTTTTTATTTTTTGCAATAAACAGGTTCTGAGCAACGTCAGTGGGTTTAAAAGGCATCATTATCACATTGAATGCCTGACCCAAACCCTGCTGACATCCACACAAGTCTTTTAGTGACTTCAATAGGCAGTGGGTCAAGCCTGAAGAGAGCACCACACACTGAGCCAGCTAAAATCAAGACAAACTCAATCAACTTTGTGAAATAACAAGATTTACCTCACTGCAGCCTCCATAACCCCTGCTAATGTCAGGGTTCAGGCTTTGAGGAACCTGATATTAAAGGCTTCTTCAACATGAAAGTCAGCAAGCACTAATTTTGGTAAACCTCCACCAGGACACGGGGATTATCTGGGGGGGGAACATCTGGGCCACTATTGCTCCTTAAAGCCAAGTCATTCATTTCCTTCTTCCAGCCTTTAATAAGCTTCACTGGAGGCAGCTTTTAAAATAAAACCCAAAGCTTGAGCATAAACCCTTCATCCCTCTCTGTCCTGGGCAGCTCTTACTCCCTGCTCTGATGTCTGTGCATGTCCACCTCTGGAAGCAAAGGCCACAGGGATGTGTCAAACCCGTTCTGCAGGATCAGCTCCTTCCAGAGAGTGTTACTCACTGGGTTGTAGAAGATATGGTGCCAGGCCCCATAACACAAACAGCTTCTGAAAGCAAAATTAATGTAGAGTGTCAACAGCCCAGAGCTCCAGATAGGCCAGAGGAAAACAAACTGTGAGGCATTTTGTGAAGGTGAGGAAATGGAAAGGCTGTTTGCCTGCATTTCACCTTGCACAGATGGGAAAGGAGTACATGGGCACACTGACACTCATCACCTTTACGAGGTGTCCCAGGGCTAAATCCTCACTCACCGTGATGAAATGTAGGGGCAAGCCTGCAACTTTTATGCTTCAATAATAGAAGAAGCAATTTATACAGAGATGTGAAATATTTAGACCCGGAGTGTTTCATTTCACTTAATTTAATACCACTTAACACTCGTGGAACTTCTATAAATGAAATCACTAGAGGTTCAAAGCCCTACTGTGTCCAAATGCATCTGGAAAAGAAATGTGTCCATTTCCAGTGCAACAAATGCTCAATTGCAGATTTTCAGCACAATAAAATCCCCAGACTAGCAATTTAATTATTCAGCTGACTGGTAGAAGAATAAGAAGTTAGAGAAATCTAAAGCCATGTGATGAAAACTCTGGAGCAAGTTATAACAAATGTTTGCTTTAAGACACTAACTGAGCCACCCAGAAGCTTGCACTTATGGGATAATGATCATTTAATAATTATGCCAGTGATGCCTTTTTCTGAAAGTACCATCTTTGTTCTCATAATCTCTCCTCATGTGGTTAAAACTATTTTCTTTCTTAGAGCTACAACAAATAGGAGCATTCCTCATGCCAGAATTTTTGACCAAGATCTTAATCCTGTAACAGGAGGCATATGGCCAGACACATTCATTTCCACGGGTACCCATGCAAACATAAATCTCCTGCCCTGAAATCAGTGTGCTGAAAAATACTCAAATCACACTATTAGGTACACTCTCAAATTATTGGTCTCTGGCGCTCCTTCCTCTTCTCCTCCAAGCACCTCCAGGAAGGTCATCACACTTTGCCACTGCTCTTGATATTGGTGGTGAAGATCAGCCAGTTCCTGCCACATCAGCAATGAACCACACAGAAACGGGAGCTTTCAGGGTTTTCAAGGCTTAAAATCCCAAGCACAGATTCAGAACCAGTAATACTCCCTGTTTGCAGAGTCTGTGATCTAAAGGAGAAAGGGGAAAGGAGGATGGCTGTGTTCCACACAGCTGGGATTTCAAGGAATAACGAAGGAGAGTGTTGTCATCACATGCTGTTGGAGCACTGCGGGAGTTCCACCAGCAGCCATTCACCCAGCCTCCTTCCAGGGGAGGATCCCCAGGATTTGGTCTTTTCAGCCTGCTGATGAGCTGTGGGAACAGCCAGCACAGGATGCAGGCCCAGAGCTGGGATCCAAATGTATTCTCACGGCACAGGCTGTTATTAGCCAGAATACACTCCTGGCATTAGACCATTTATAATTGCGTTACTAATTACATCACCAATTAAGTACAATCTGCCATTTCTGGAATTCTCTCCCCAGTCAAACGCCGTCCTTGAGGCATTAAAAATACGCTGACATCCAGCAGCAGGAGCAGCAAATCACAGCGTCCTCGTTATCACAGGATCCCTGTTGAACTGCTGCCCATCAGATAAGCCTGCAGGAGCCTCAGCATCCTCCAGCCAGCTCAGGCCGTGCTTTCACTCACCCTGCAGCAGCTGATGCAGCCCGAATCACAGAGGCAGCACTTGAGAAAGAAGCATCTCCCACACCAGGGCAAGCCCCTGCCTGCTGAGGTCGGAGGTGATACAAGGTCCTGGCTGCCCACGCAGATCCAAAAAAGACTGAAACCTCTCCTCTCCTTCCTGTTCTGAGTTCTCACTCTCTGCTTCAGGCTATACTTTCCACAGACTCATCTCTGCCACGGAATAATTTTTTCCGGCAGCCTCCAGAAGCAGCAGCCTTGATGAGCTGCGAGCCGCCAGCAGCGGCAATCGGGCACCAATTTGGGACACAATGCACTGGCTATGGGGACATTATGGGAGCCATCGGAAGGGGGGTGGCAGCAATCAGGTGCCAAATGAGCCCTCCCTGCTACAGCCTGGGCTGAGGGATGTTCCTCTGTACCATCTATGTGGGTTTGGAGATTTTCCCCATCTCTCCAATACCCTCCTGAGAAAAAAAAACCGAGGGGACCCAGCTGGTTTTGTAGATTGTTTCACCCCTGGGGGACATGGCTTGGTGGACTGCACCTCCTCTTCTCCAACCCCACCTTGTCAGCACTTGGTGCCCTCCACCATCGCACACTTCACATCCAAATCACTCGTGGAGAAACTCCCAGTTGCTGCTCCGCATTTTGTGCCACCAAGCTTTGTCCCTCTTGTCTTGTTATGACAAAGCCAACCAATCACTCACTCTTAGCTGGTTTGTTTTAGATGCTTATCTATCCATCACGGCTCTTATTGGATGGGGGGAAGCAGGACACTTGCACTGCAAGGATAAAGAGCAAATGCCCCAGTAAATCCTGTGCATGATGCTGAAAGACTGATGCTGCAAGACTGATGCTTCTACTTACGGCTTCATGTTTGCAGCAGGGTCAGTGAGTGATCTACAGAAGGAACGGAAGGTGATGGCTCAGGAACTGTGCATCAGTGGGGCACAAAGGGTGACAAACTCAGGCTGTGACCCAAGGAAAGGACCCGAGTCCCTCTCTCTGCCCTCATCACAATGGGACCAGCTTCCCTAAAAAGAATTCCTGGTCCCAAAAGTGCCAGAAGAAAGGTGCAATTGGGTGACCTGTAACACAACAGTGACACCAAAAGCTTTGTAAGACATTTGATATCCACGGAGGAAAACTGCAACACAGAGTTAAATATTTAGCTGGGATAACCATGTTAACTCAGCCTTTTCAAATTTAGATCCTTCAATAAATTTTTTCTCCTGCACAAGCAAAGGCCAAGTGAAGAGTCATCACATTTGTACAGCACTTCTCCTTCCTGTGCATTGATTTTCCAGACCTGACATAAATCCATTCCCAGCATCAATTGCCTGCCCAGGACTCTCCTCCACTGGAATTGCACTGTTGTCTGGTTTTGCTTCAGTGCAACTTGTTGGAGGCAGCACTGAGGCAAATCAGAAAATGCCTTGGGGCTAGAGTTCCAGTGTGGATAATGCCACTGGAAGAAGAAACCTGCACTAAAATCCGGGAAACAGCACCCCCAAAACACATCACAGGATCACAGCTGAGGTGTGCTGAGGTCACCTGTGTCCTGCTGTCCAGGGGGGATTCTATCTCCTCCCATGCCAGCACTGTGTCCTTGCCACCCCTGGTGGTGGCACAACCCATCTCGGGGAAAATTTTGCCCTCTTGGATGCAAAAGCTGAGTCTGGGCTTTGGATGTTTTCTAGACTGATTTAATCTTTGTTGACAACTTGTCTTCTATTGCGTGGATTTGTTTAAAAGGGAGAGAGCAGTTGTTAATGTCTACAGGAAGGGAAAGGAAACAGTCCCCGCTCCACTGGTCCAACAACCCTGCTGCCACCGCTGTCCTGTCAGGGGGAATTAGGCTGGAGGGGTGCAAGTCCCACAAAGAAGTTGTGTTTTCCTACTAAATGCTCCTTAAGAGACCTCAGCTGGCCTCTTCCTGACAGTGATACTTAACTCCAAAAGTTTCCACTGGCTCAAATTTCTCTGAGGCTGAGCTCTTCAAACTTGCAGGGAAGAGATGCTTCCGTGGGAGTGAGTTCCTCAGGAGCCCTGAGCATCCTGGAAGCTGAACTCTACATGAAAGGCACACTGAGGACAGGCAGTGAAGGAAATACAAATCATTTGCCTAATGAGCAGACAAACTTTTCCTTAGCTGTTTTCACTGCATTTCCAGAGGAATAATTCAGATTTCTCCTGCCAGGTTTCTGCTATTGGTCTGTGCTCTTCCTGCTGTTGCCGTCATTCCAGCTAGCCCTTGTCCACTCAGGAAATTCATGGTATGTATATTTTTGTGCATGGTGCTCTTGAGATGTCTGAAAAATGTTCCTGTGAACCAGGCACTGATTCATCACTCTCTGGGAGAAGATAAATTTCTGTCTGCTTCCTGCATCTCCCTGTTAAGCTACAATGTGAATACAAATTTGTTTGGAAAGGTTGCATTAAAACAATAATATGCCTTTCTCTTCTTATATTTTATATGATGCAGCTATTCCCATTTCACATTGGGAATGCAAGATATCAATATTTGAATGGATATTTGGCTGGGTTGGCTGAAGATGCCTCGTCATTGGCTAACATTAACTTTGCCTGTAGGAATATCTTTCTAATTTTCATAAATAACATGGGAGAAAATACTGAGTATTTGGGGGTTACAGCTGCTCTGAGCAGTCCCTTTCTCTGCAGAATTCCTGCCCCCAACCCACTTCCCAAATTTTGGCACTGCTCTGGTGGAACTTCAGCTCTGGCTCTCTCTGAGGGCAGGAAGAAAATCTCAGCACCTCCAGAATTTCCCATCCTCACAAGGATGTGACACTGCTGATTTCTGTCCCCTGCAAGGGGCTGTTTGCAGTGGGGCAGAGAAGCAGGTCCCAGGTGGCCGAGGCACCAGGGGACAGTCACCAACAGCCACCCCAGATGGCTGAGCAGGGCAGCTGCAGGGACAGGTGGTGGCTCTGGACCCCCAGCTCCCTCCCTGCTGCCCCACTTCCAGCCCCAGGCTAACCCCCACACCCATTACAGCTAAGGGAAAAGGCTGCTCTGTGGGGCTCTGGGGCCAGCCAAAAATGATGAATAAAAATTCTTTGACAGCTCTACAGCCAGAGGTTGGATCCTGCCCGAGTTCACAGCTCCACAAATCCTGACAAGAGGAACCCTCTGGACCCACCAGGCCCTGCAGTTTCAGCCGTGTCCCTTCGTGGGCTGGCTCTGTCATGCTGGGAATGGGGCACAGGGACTGGCATTACCCCAGGTCTGTGTGGGCAGCAGAGAGGCTCCTGCCTCCCCAGAGGGGTGGAAAAGCCAAACCAAACCCCTTCCAAAAGCTTGGACAGAAGGGTCTCAGGTCCCATGCCATGGATCAAGACCAACTTAGTTTCTTTGGCAATTAGCCACATTATAGGTGGTTTAGAAGTTCTTATGCCCATTAAAACAGGTAGAATGCAGCTCCTAAAATTTGGGCTGATAGACAATACTGATCTCCAATGCAGATCTGGCTAAGGAATGAAAAGAGCCCAGCATTCACAACCTCTCTACAGTGAGCATCTCTTCATCACATCCTGCTGACCTCCACTGGGATGAACTGGGCAACCTCAGCACAGATATAGCCACAAAAGGATATTTCCAAATCCTCCCCCTTTTTTTTTTACAGATCTTGAATATCAGAGATTGGCAATATTGCCCAAGAGAATCTGGGGGAAACAGAAAAACACATCTAGCCTTTTCCTTGGGCTGGGAACTAGCAGCACTTCGTAGGCTGAACTCAAATACTCTCAACAGCAGTTCATCTTACTCAGACAACTTTCAGTAAATGTGTGCATTTTTAACAGCCTACATATATATCAGATTCCTTTTGCAGATAATGACAAGAAAAACAGGGAGTTCCCTTAGTGATGGTGTGCCCACGTAGTGGAGACAGTTCTCAGGAGCTGGGAAGGCAGGGAAAAAGCAGAAGAGGAGGATATTTTTTTTACATGGTAAAAACCCTGCAATTTGGCTCATGATATGTCCTTGGACAAATCTCTCATTTTGACCACATTTAGGGAAAATTACCCTATAATAGCAGCAGATGAGACTTTTAGTTGATCAACAGTGTGCAAAAAGGGAAGCATTTGGGCTGAGCAAATGCTTGCTTCTGCCTCCACATTCTCACTCTGCAGCATTTCCTTGCTGAGGATGGTGCATGGCACAGCATGAACCCCCTCCATTCTCTCACCTTCTCGGCTGAAATACTGGGACTGAATTTACAATTAAAAAGAGAGAACAGCAGCTAAGTGAGCAGCAAAATATTTGCATTGTTGTAAACTGCCAGGTTGCATGAACTGTGAAGTCCCCGGGCTATTTTGGGATAATTCAGCACCTTTCAACTGTCACATAAAATTTCATGGGGGATGATGCTTGGCATTGTTTATATGACATTAGCTTCACCTTTTCATCCTACTGGGGACCATCAAATGCAAAACTGGATTAAATTTGGCAGATCACATTATATATGGGGAAGTGAGAAATATTGCTGTATCACAATTGATTTTCCCAAAGGCACCAGCCAACCTCTGGTATTTTGATACTGAGGCGATAAATAATTTTCCACTGGTAATTTCCATATTCAGTAAGCTGAGAAGTTTTTCTCAGTATGCAAATGAGATTTATTTAAAGCACCATTTTCTGTTGCTTCCAATTAGATTGATTTGGATGGCTGCAGGAGGATGTTTGTCTTGGGTGTTGCTGAATGGGCAGGAGCAGAGGGAAGTCCTTCATGCAACATAGACTTGCCTTTGAACTAAACTTGCTGGGCTTGTCCTGGCTGGGCAAGAAATGTGCCAAATAGGAGCATGTGGGTGATCTGGAGTTTTATGTTTTGGGTGCTACAATTATTTTACTTGATAGTAAATGCTTGGGTAGACACAGAAATGAGCAGGTGACACAAAATGTTTGAGTGAGTCTCAAAACCAAATCTGATTAGATGGAGAAAACTTCCCAAGTACCAACTCTGAAGAGACTGCATTTGGGTTGTTGCTGCAATATCTCAATTTCTTGTTTCTTTTGGCAACACCATTGAAAAGCACCAACACAGGCAGGTGCAGTAATCTTGTAATCTCGAACATAACAAGAGGATAAATCAGTGCCCAGAAAGTGAATAATGAATTTGATCACAGACATTAAAAGGGAGATCTTGACCCAGATATACTAAAAATAGGACCAGCACCATTTTTAGCAGGACCTACATTTCCTTCAAGACACCAGTGGCAATTGAATAGACAAAGTATAAAGTGGTTGTTCCCCAGCCCACCTTCAGTGCATGCTAGATCCAGCTGACTTCCTGCATTGGCTTCTCCTAAGCCTCAGGAGAAAGCTCTGGCCAGCTCAGCACATCCTATCCCATCCCCTGCATCATTCAGTGACAACATTCTGAGGTGTTTCTATGGGCTGGATGGGAGACACAGCAAGAAGAGAGACTGGGCTGGAAGGGCTGTGAACAGCACAAACAAAACGAGCTGAAGCACGTGCTGGGTACTGCACCCTGCTCTCCCAGCAACATTTCCCACCCCCACACCTAGAAGAGCTCTTGGATGCACTGCACAAGCTTCAGTGGATGAATTAGCGAAGGAAAAAAGTCCTTCCTCCAAACAGCTCCTCCTCATCTGGCTCACAGGATAAATCAGTCTCAGGTAGCGCAGCAGTGGGAAGGTCCAGGAGCCCCCCTACCCCTGGCACCAGCCTGGCACAGCTCCCAGCCTGGCTGTGGGATGCAGAGCCCCCTTTGTTCCCCCCTGCTCTCCCCCTTTCCCTGGCTGGCTCAGCCGGGATGACAAGGTTGTTGTTCTGAGTCATCCCCGAGCTGCTCCACTGCAGGCCCTGCTGTGAGCATCACTAACGTGCCTGTTTCCAGTTTGCACACCACGTGAAAGCAGTTTAAAGGAAACTCAGTCCCATGGAGAGAGCCAGCACTAGGTTGATGAGTTTCACAAACTCTAAATTAATGAGTTACACACACAGAGCTGAACTCAGCTCTCAGAATACATTTGCATTCGTCACTGCTGCATCGAGCCTGTGATGGTTTGATGGCAAAGCCTGTCGCTCCCTACCAGCCTGATGTGGCACCCTCAGTGCAGGCAGGCTTTGGAGAACAGCCCATGGATTAACCACACTTGCTGGACCTTCCCAATGGTCCTACACTCTGCCATGTTTATGTACCAGTTTTAAATTTGCGTCCTAAGGCTTCACTTCCATGCTAGACATTATCTTCTTTATTTAACTTGCATTGCTGGCTTCCTTCTGCCTCTCTCCAGCAGGCAGGAGAGCATCTCAGTGCCTGGTTAAGAATCTCTGCTGACATAAATGGGTGCATTGTTATATTTTTGGTGCTGCTCCTCTCACTTAAACGTGGAAAAAGTTTCACCTCCTAAAGTTAAGAAAGCTCAGCCAAGAAAGTTTGAAATCTCCCCATGGGGAGGCTCGTTCTTTTTTTATGGTAGCACATGAACTAGTGCCTGTTAACAAGGTGTTCCTGGCAGTCAGGAACGTGTGAGCCTAACTGCAGTGATGTAAAACCCACACTGAGCTGCTGTGTGACCCAGCAGGTGCTGGACGGATCAGAAAGCTGCACTGAATCAGCATCCTGGGCTGCTGGGGCACAACAGAGCAACCAAGAACCAGCTTGCTCAGGTCAACAGCCCTCCAAAACTTGTCAAATGATGGCTAAGGTGTCCTTTAGCAAAGGGTGGCTCTTGGTGCCTGAAAGTTTAGGGCCCATCTTGAACACATTTTTAGGAAACTACATTTTTGAAGCAACTCCTTTCCAAACAGCAGACCCCTTCTCCACATCCCAAGTCTGATTTAAAGTTTGCCATCGACTTGTTCTCCGAAGAAAACTTGGGAGTGACAGAGGAGTCCATGAAATGAAGCCTGTCCTCCTCCCAGGGAGTTCAGCCTCCCTCAGAACTCCAGCTCCAACTCAGCACAAAGGAAAAGAGAGCAGAGCCTGAGTCACTTGTGAGTTTCTCTTCCTTGAGGCTGTTATAAATATGATAAACCATTTTTGTTGTTTTAAAGTGCTGCCTAGAGTTTAATAAACGTTCATATGTATTATTAATCTGAGATATTAACCCTAAATCTCATAATAAAATGACTCAAGCATTCCAAGTGATGCCTGCAAAATCCTTGCAAGATACTAATTAAGCTACATTGGAACAATTGTTCAGTAAATTTTACAGTCAGGTTTCATCTTCCCTTTAGAAGAGCAGACTACAAATTTATGCAACATGAAATGGAAGCTAATGAACTTGGAGGATACTCAGTATGGAGCGTGCATCTAGGAAGTGGGAATAAAAACATTAACAGTGCTTTGAGATAATAGACTATTTAAATTCAGATTTGTGGAAGCCGTAGACTAATCTGCAGTGATGTACAGTTTAGATGTTGCCTCCTGGAGGGCACAATCCTGAATACTCAGGGATGCAGGTTCTCCAGTGGAAGAAATCTCACGCTGTGATCTCAGGTTGTGAGAACCAGCAAAGACAGGCCCTTGGAGGTCCCATCATTCTGGGGATCTCAAGTGTGGGGTCATCACATGGAGCTGCAGGTTGGCCTCGTGATAGAGGAGGACTCCAAAATTTGGTCTCCTTAGAGGGGTGCCCCTGGTCCAGGGAGATGCTCCTGTCCAGGGAGAAACACTCCTCTGTGGTAAGGGCCAGGACTCTGCTTAATGGTTGGCATGATAAATATTAAAATGTAAATAGTGGAACCTATTAACAATTCATCAGTCCCTTCAGAGCTTTATACAATGATTTTTTGCAGGTTGGAGAACCCGGAGCTCTCATCAACACTTGCAGCAATCCTGGGCTGGATGAGGGAAATCCAGACCCAGTCATTTCCACAGCTATAGGATGAGTTTTGTAAGGATAAGCCCTACATCCAGCAGGACTCAGGTTCTGGTATCCAGCCAATTCATAAAGCCTTATAAAGCCTCTTCTTTTCCTCCATATGTGGCTGAACCAGTGCTGGCATGTGATGAAAACAGTGAATCCCCTCCCTAAGCCAGCCAACACAAATCATTTAATTCCTGCTCAGCCAATGGCTGAATTTTAGCATTGTCTCAGCAGACCTGGAGCTGAAGGAAATTTGGACATCCATTATTATGGCTGTGCAGCACCACATCCTGGCTTTTGATCTCCAGCACTGGCACAAATCAGCTCCTCAGGGACCAGCAGACCCTTGGGGAGCCGTGTCTGTGGCCCACATCAAACACTGCTGGGAAGCACAGATCCAGCCTTTAGTATTTATATCATGTTTCCAGCTGTCTGCAGTGCTACAATGCCAATGATTTATTCATTTATTTATTTCACCCTTTGCACAGGGTTTGCAATGCGGGGAGCAAGTGAGATGCAGTCATGCTCCAGCTGCAGGCACTGTGGGTTTTTGGGAGCATCACCATGGGCTGAGCAGGGCAAGGAAGGGGCTCCACAGCCTTCAAGAGCACCCAGGCAAGCACTGGCACCACTCCTGAGGCCCACAAGACACACCAAAAGTTGCCATAAGGCAAAACAGGGAAGGGGCTCCCTCCAAGAGCTCCCCAGGGCTGGGCACAAACGGGAAGGGAGATTTAGGCAAGGGAAAAGGGAAAGCACCCCAATTATCTCTGGTGAAATTCAGGACTTTTCTGGGACTTTCTCATTGGACTGGTGGGAATTGTTAAGACATGAAGGATGTCTTGCAAATGCTTTTGCCCTTTGGACTGCACGACTGCTCTTTGTTAATCTAATTCTGCAAGAAGGGATTAGCCTGATACAAGCATCATGTTTCACCCTTTTTACACCAAAAGGACACGAATCATTTTTTTTTTTGACCATAGCAAAACCAGACCCTAATGGACACCAGTTTTGCTCAGAAAAGATCCCCGAAGAGCTTGGGCCAAGGATGATTGGAGTGTGATGTGCACTTGTGTCCTTTCAAATCTCTGCCTCCCTCTGGGATCACAGGCTCCAGTGCAGCCTCAGGACCCCAGGATGCTCCACATCCCCACAGTGCCTGGGCAGAACATGCCCCTGGCCCTGGGTGAGGTGCTGCCCTGCAGGGAGCTGGTGGAACTGAGAGCACATCCAGGAGCTGTCACAAGGACAGGTTTTAATGAGAGCTGGGGCTCTGTTTGGGCTCCACACTCGATTCACAGCAGCTGCCCACCCCTCTGGCAGCAGAAGAGGGTATGAAACATCTGCTGGAGACCTCTGGGAATCTCAGAGCTCAGGTGTGTGGCCAAGGCTCAGATCCAGGTGTGCAGCACGAGCTGCTCTGCAGCACCTGAGCCACAGGAGAGCTGCACAGCACAGCAGTGCCACACTGACAGACATTCCTCATGACGCTGCTCACATAACCTCTAATTTCTTGCAGATGATGGAAAGCTCCTCTCAATATCCAGAAGGATCAAGCAGTGTCAGGCAGCTTAGCAAAGCTCCCCAGCACATCAGAGGAGACTTAAGCAGCTCCAGCCTCACTCCCCCTCTGGAAGGATGCCAGGCTGAGTCTTGTGCTCCCAGTAATCCTCACGCTCGCTGCTTGCACAAACACAGAGCAAAACAACCCAGAACTTCCCAAAGTTACAGTTTTCAATTAAATTCCTTGGGCAAGACCTGAGTCATCTCAGCCCTCTTTTGTCTTGTAATAATTTTAACTCTGTTCTGTGATTTTCATAACTGAGGGTCACAGGGTAGCTTTTTCTCCTCAGGTCACTTGCTTTGTTCTGGCATCTTTGTGTTTAGCAGTGACCAAACTTTCTCTGTGCTTTCCCCAGAGTTCCCCAGCCTGGCTGCTGGAGGCAATGGACCTTCCTGGGCAAAATGGGAAAGAGCATGGACTGTGGGTTGGATCTGGATCAAGCACAGCATCCGGCCTTGGAGTAAGGCAAAGGTTATTGCAGTAGCAAGCCAGAATAAAAAATGGGCTACACTTGATTCTAACAATTTTTGTGATAATACTGAGGGATTATAGACCTTGGCCAAGTCAAGGGGGGCTTTACCTGAGGCAGGAACTCTGTTAAACCACAGAGCCCTCATGCACTTAAGAATTCACCAAATCAACTTCCAGAAACATCCACAAGGCATCCCTACAACGATGATCAATTAGCATTGCTATTGTCATGGTGCAATAATCTTCTTCATTAGTTTTCTTTTTCAAATTCAAATGGGGAGATGAGGTGGATTAGATAAAGCATGTGCTCAGGCAAGGAGCAAATGTGTTTCTTTACTCAGAGCACTATCAGAAAGTACCAGTGTCTGAGCAGATGTGCTAATGGACACAGATCCTGCACTGGAACCAATTACCTCATCATTAATAACAAAAAAACCAGTTGCACATCCCAATGATGTAAAAGGGAGGACAAGAATTTCATTAAAGGTCAGCTCAAATTGGAGCAGCAAAAGTTTTGCCTACTTTTAACCTCTTTTTCTGGGTGCCCAGCACAGCCCAGCACTCTCTTGCTATACTGAACCTCTCATCCTCACTGAGCCCTCCCTGGCAGAATTACCCTCTGAAGCTTTCAAAGACTCCTTTCATCTGGTGACTGGAGGGCTGGAAAGTCTGATGCCTTTCCTCCCCCTTTCTGAAAGCCTGGAAAATGGAAGTAATAAGCTCAGAAAAGGGGCTCTCCACCTCCAGGCTGTTTAGCACACTGCTCGTGCTGGGCAGCAGTTCTCAATGTAAGGGCCAAAACAGCTCCTAATGATTTCTCCCAAATTTGGAGGATGCTGGGCAGCATCTTCCCATAACCTGTCCTGCATTATACATGACCTCAGCGCCAGCAACAGAGAACCAAATAAAATGCACTGACCACCTCTGCTACAAATTGAGAGGGTTTATAGCAAGCAAAACCAGTTGTCAAGAACAAACAGGCTTCAAATTTTGACTGAACACCGCCAGTGCCGGGCCTGGATCATTTCACTGCTGAAATCTGTGGGCAAAACCCTGACACTGACAACAGGCTGATGAATGAAGATCCTGAAGCTTGTCCTGACTCCCAGGAAAGCAATAAATCAATGACATAGGAAAACCCTGAGCCCCTGAGCGCTTGAGAAGTGAATGGTGAAATTTAAAATCGATGGGAAGCGTGGCAGGGAGGCAGCACGGGGCGGGTGGCAGAAGGGACGTGCAGCTGTTCTTCAGCTGGGGTGAGCTGCCAGCATGCTGGATCCTGTAAGCCAATTTTACTTAATAATCCCACTAATATGGAATGACACTGGTTGTAATCCTTTGGTGATTACAGCGTGGACCAATGCCTCAGCATCTCTGCGAGGATTTAAGGGACAGTGCAGCATCCAGAAAGTGCAGCCAGACTTTTCCTCTCAACTGGAAGGGAAGAGAATATCAAGGCACAGAAAAGCAGAAGCTGCTGCGTGCTCATCCATATCTCTGGAGAGCAAAAAGAGAGCAAAGCTGGGGTTTCCTCACTGTGAAATTTGCAAAGCTGGGCCCAAACCCAGAGAAGAAAAAGGGGGCAAGCAGAACAGGGCAGTGCAGAAGAAAACACAGCACAGTGTGGGGAGAAGATGAATGAACTTGAATGAAACCAGTGCGGGAAATCAGGGGCCAAGACTGGGTTTGACAAACAACAAAGAGAACAAAGACAACATTTAGAATTGAGGGGATTTTGAACAGAGCACTTGATCTCTGCTTGCACCAAGTGGGCCCAGAAGAAGAGACACTGAGGAGCAAAAGGAAGGCAGTGAAAGGGAGCCAGGAGCCCTTGATCTGTCCTGGGGATGTGGGATCATGGAATGCTTTGGGTTGGAAAAGATCTTAAAGATCATCTCATTCCACCCCCTGCCATGGCAGGGACACCTTCCACTGTCCCAGGCTGCTCCAAGCCCCATCCAACCTGGCCTTGGGCACTGCCAGGGAGCCAGGGGCAGCCACAGCTTCTCTGGGCACCCTGTGCCAGGGCCTCACAACCCTCTTAGTAAAAAATTTTTTCTACAATCTAGGCTGGAGCTACCCTCTTTTAGTCTAACCCATCACCCCTTGTCCTATCACAACAGGCCCTGTCTGTCCCCATCTTTCTTATAGCTCCCTTTCAAGTATTGAAAGGCCACCAAAAAGTCTCCCCAGAGCCTTCCTGTCTCCAGGATTAACAACCCCAAAGATGTCTTAAGTATCATTTCATGGTTTCTTGTCCACCCTATGGAGTTTCCCTCTCCACTGGATGTCTGAGCTTTTGCTGAAAATAGACTTCAGATAATGCTGCATCTGAGTTTAGACAGATCCACATCCTGATCTGTGGGGAGATGCCAGGCAAAACCCACCAGGTCTGTGAATTACCACCAGGAGTTTAAATTGCTGCTGGTTTATTGGAAGTGTCACTTGTACAATATTTTCAGTGTCTATCACCAGCCTGGGAAGTGAGGAGCTGGAGCACAGAGAGGAGGTTTCACAGGCTAGTGAATCACCACGGGGGGTGCTGTGAAATTATCAGCTGAATATTGAGAACTGCTGGAACAACTCCAGGAGCTGAGGACAGATGCAAAATTGTAGGAAAGATTGATTCAACATCATCACCAGCAGCAGTGAACGAGCCATGTGGGCCAGCAGGCCTGAAGAACAGCTGGCCAAAGTGGACTTGCTGAATTAGTGTAACAAAATTAGACAAAAACCACAGAGGAAATGACTGCAGCCTTTTACATTAAGGCAAGAGGCTTTCCATGGTCGAACAGCTGGAGGACTTGGAGAGACCATGCTCTCCCAATGGTAATCACTAAATTGGTCAAATTCAGCCAGAAGATGTTTTATTATGAACAGATGGAAGTTGCAGGCTTTACTCTCTGCTTTGCACGAGTGTACTCAAAGCAGCTGGAAATCCCTGGGACACAGGGAGAGGATGTCTGGGTGGCAGAATCATGGATTGGTGGGAGCTGGCTGCATCCAGGAGCTGCCCAGAGTTCAGGGCAACCCCAGGACTCAGGAGAGACAAAACTGAGGCAGATGCTTGGCATCACCACCAATAAAATACCAACATTTCTTCTTTCAGATGATGCCCCCAACTCTTCCCTCACGGCATTTCCTCTTCCCACTCCAGCTGGCCATTCCCACAGGGGGCACAAGTCCCAGCTGGCTGACACTACCTGCAAGCCAAGGTGGTCCTCTGGAGATAGAACACCAAGAAATGGTGACTTCAGGGCTTTTATCTCTCTTGAGATTTGAGAGGGGGGGAAAATTCCTTCAGACCGCAAGTTCAAACGGGAGGCAAATGACAGCACAGTTCCCACAGTGGGATCACAGAGCTGCATCCCTGGAAATGCCAAATTGATCAGGCTGATGGCTCTCCATGTCCTGAATCTTATCTCCAAAAGCAGCAAATCAGCAGCCTCCTAGATAAAAGCTACAGCAAAATGTGAAAATCAGAGAAAGATCTTCTTACACCTCAACTAGAAGGTCTTGCACAGCTGGAATCACAAGGGTCTGCATTTACATCACAATCTGGTTGTAAAGAGCCTTTTAACTGATTTATTTTGAAAATTACCATGCTCTTGGCATCAGGTGCCTCTCAAGCAGAGCCATTATTTTCCAGACACGGTTGTGTGGTACCTCTGAAGGCAGTGGAGGCTGCAGGGGGAGCAGAGTGGTACCTGATGGGCTGCTAGGATGCTGCTCCGAGCCTAAAACAAACTCAGAGATTCCTGTCTGCTGGCAAATGAATATTTCCCCTTATAAAAATCACTTTAAATTTCTACTCTTTCAGTAAATTAACATGTGCTTGGCAATGCTGAAGCATTTCATCTCAAATGACCTCATTCTCCATGTTCTTCAGGTTGTGAGCTGTCCCTCGTCATTCAAGGTTTGTCCTAATATAGACACTCTCTCCCCTCATCATCCCAGCGTGCTGGGATGAATCATAAATCATATTTGTAATTGTGAACCCACATGCCAACCTACATCTGGAGAGATGACTCTTTTCAATAGCCTTAAATCTGCAGCTCCCTTTGTCAGGGTGAAGTTTCACAGGTTGTTTTCCCTATCTCTGAACAAAGAAGCTTTGAAAAACCTGCAGTGCTCAGAAATGTCTTCTTGTTTCGTTCCTCCAGTGTAGGCAGCTTCTGTGAACTTTGCTTATCCTTGAATTATATTAACAGGGAGACTGAGAGTGACTGAGCAATAACAGCTTTATGAGTTTCTTGCAACAGGATTGGAATTAGCTCAGAAAATCATCTGAAAAGGAAACTTCTGTAGGGAGGAGAAAGGAAACTAAAATATTGCAACCACATATTGAATATTTTTGCCCGTCTGACCAGAACCACACATGATGAGAACTTCTGGAAATGTATTTGGTCTGTGGTAGACCTGTGACTTCACAGTTCAAAGACTTCAGCTGAAGGAAACCTTGGTTTCAGCCTAACTGAAGCATTTTCCTAGCTTGGAGCATGCCAGGGAAAGGGCAGCTCAGACACCCCCTCCCACTCCCTTAAGTATTCAGTAAAATCCCAAATGAACTTGAACAGCACTTGGTGGAGGCAATGAACATCACAGGTGTGAGGCATCAAGATGCAATGACCACATTTTCACTGCTGTCTGCATTTTAGTTACCCAAACTGCAATCATCCAGAGCTAAAAGTCATCCTGGGGACGGTTTCTATGAGCTGTAAAGGCTGTGGCATTCCCAGCAGACTGCACAGAGAGTGAAACACACAGTAACTAACAGACCACTAATTTTAAACCTCCCTAAAACCACTGGTTAATGTCTGCAGAGGAGAAGAAGCAGCGCTGCTGTGACTCACAGAGAGCTGGTCCTGCTGTTGCTCAAGTGATTATAAAAGTGATGGTGCCTCTCACTGCTTATTTATTTCTCTTTTCCCCGACTGACTGAGAAAGGGAAAGGATTTGCACTGAGAGATCTGTCTTCTGCTCTTCCATGGGCTAATCTTAGACCTGCTCTAGCATCCTCTGCTAAATCAGTTTGTATAAATATACATATAAAAGCACAAACCAACTGCAACACTGCTGCAAAAGCAAGCACAGCAAGCAGCAATGCAGAACCTGCCCTGCAACGAGCAGAAAGTTCTGGCAAAACTTTTGCTGTGTGATCCTGCATGGAAAACAGGTTCCTGATAATCTGGAGGAGCTGCCACTTTTCAGACCTGTAGCCAACAAATCATTATGTTTTTTTTACTGAAACTACTTAGGAGCTCTCAACAGATAGCCCTGGATGAGGAGAAATAAACATTGGAAGCTGTTTCCTGCAAAGCAAAATTGCTTGTGGTCTATAGGAGCAGCCCCTGGACCAACCCTCCAGGGTGACACACACCTACAGACACCTGCCACAGCCCAGCCAAGGATTTTCTGGGGGAAAATGTGCTTGTGAGAACTGCAAAGTTCACCTAAAAACTGAGGAGGAGCTCCGAGGTGACTGCTGCACCTCTGGGGAGTCTGGATGCTGGGCAACACCTGGATGGCAAAAGGGAAAATCAGAGCATCATTCAGGCAGTGCCTCACAGCCACAGCCCATCCTTGCAATCCTGGTCCTGCATCCACAGGGAATTGAAGGGCAAACCTAGATTCAGCATGATTTTACACTCCAAGAAAGAACCAAAACAAATCAAAACTTGATCCCCTGACCTATTTCTCTGGCCACATCAGCTGCTTCAGATGAGGGGGCTATAGATGTGCAGACATTCAAATGTCTCTGCAGGTTTTTTTCATTCATCCCCAAAGATAGTTTGTCCTCATGTAGTCTATTCTTCATACTTTTTTTTTTTTTTGCCTTTTGAGCATTCCCCTAGAACGCTTCTAAACAATGAATTTTGCACCTTCCCTCCCCAAAGATGATGTGCTTTTATACCTGAAAACATTTAAGTGGGATTTTTGACTTGGTGCCTTTGTTCGCATTGTTCAGCCAATCAAGCTCCAGCACTTTGGAGAAAATGAGAAGAGAAACAATGTTGTTTTGTCTGCTACCATGATTGATAGACAACTTTCAATTATTGTATCTTTGCTGACTGGGAAGCACTTAAAAAGAGACAGGCTGCTGAAAGATGGGTTATTTCCCAGCTCGGTGCTGTTTTTCCACAGAAAAAATATACAAGGATGCTCTCTGGTGGTAGCTGTAGGGCAGGGCTCTGCTCTGGCCACCACACTTTTAGTTTATTTTAAGGACCAAGTGATAGTCTGAAATCTTACTATCAAAGTAGTAAACATATATTTATTTTTAAATTAATTGGCTCAATTAATTCTCTTTGAGTATTCCCAGGCAGAGAGGAGGGTTTGTTTTTGCAGCTTCTAGAGAACAATGTGCTTTCCCCTAGGGCCGTGCTGGGATGAGGATGCAATGTGCTCCTGGCAGAGCATTCAATTCCTATTTGCCTCTTCTCCCTGGTCCTCATCTCCCCATGCCAGCACCACCACCCAGCTGGGTTTTGCTCTGAACAACTCCCAGCTGGGTGGTTGCCTCAGTTTCCATCTCCCAAATTTAGCTGCTACTCCAGCCATTTTCCTTCCACCCCAATATTTCCACCCATGAAATAACTCCATACCCACAGCATCATGCTGCAAACTCCTCCTCAGCCAGGGTTCCTGCCCTGGGCCAAGATTTGGATCTTGCTCTTGCCAAATACTGTAATATCTAACTAAATATCAAACCTGAGCCAGTCACTGTCAGCCCTTTGAAACACTAATAGTCTTTCTATTAAATCATATCCCAGTAAATTGTGCCAGAGCAAAGACTTCTTTGGCTTGACTTACTATGGATTTGGAATTGGTGGCCGGCTCAGGGGCTGGTACCTGACTTCCCTAAATGCAAGCATTAATGAATTTTCATTTTACAAGGATTGCACTACAGTTTATGGCACATCAGTGTTAAGAAAATGAACTTCTCATGAATCCATTGCAATCCCCAAAATGACACTTAGACCCAACAAGGACCTTGAGTGAGAGAATGGTTTTTGTCCTTTAATTCCCCTACTTAAGGCTCTGAAATGAACCAAAATCATGCCTGGAAATGAAGATCAGAGGTGGAAATCAAAGCAGAGCTTAGGAGGGCTGGCAGCTCCCCCAGCTGAGGTTTGCTCTGACAGCAGAGTGGAAAATCACAAGCATGAACCTCAGTTTAGTGCCACTGATGAGTTTTAGCCTGGGTGCAAACACATTTCTGGTGTCCTTTCAGTGCTGGTCTCAGCAGTACATTTTCAGGTGATTTTCCTGAATATCCCCCACATCAGCCCATTTCCCTCACTGCCCACATGAGCCACCTTTTCTGCACGTGATGGGCCCTGAGGGGATGTTTCCCCAGAGCCACTTCTGAGCAGATCAGCAAATCCTGCCCTGGAGAGCAGGCTCAGGTAATAACATCCATTAGGAAAACACTGATTTTTGCCAAACCTCTTCCCCTTCCCTCACTGTCCTCAACATCTGACTTCTTTATTCCAAGACCTATAAAAGCAGGATTGCAGGACCTCCAGCCCAACACACCTGCCCTTAGCATGCAGGCAAGCCTCCCCCAGGCATGCATTAGAGACAGAAAGCATCTTAATCATCCACCCTGCTGCAAATACATTCACAGAGCTTTAATTGATTAACTGGCAGTCCTTGCCAGCAAATGAGCGGTTGGCTCCAGGGAGCTCTTGCTTGCTTGTTTTTAAACAGTGCAAAGTGGGGAAATGGCAGCGAAAGCTCCAGGGATCCCTAAGAGGGAAGGGCTGGTGGGAGGGAGGCAGAGCTGCTCCTTGTGCTGACCTTATCGCTGCAGGGACAGGGAGGTCAAGTGGTGGCAGAGCAGGGCACCACAGGGAACAGGGGGGAATTAAACTGCTTCTAACCCCAACCTGCCAGCTCAACTTCAAGCCATGGGGGCAAATGGTAACAGTTTGTGGGGCTTCAGTAGCGAAGGTATTGCTAAAACTGCCTGAATCCCACTGATGTGCTCATCCCTGGTGACACAGCAGAACTGCCCCTGTCAGACAGTAACAGCTTTCCAGCATCTACCTGGATGCAAGAGCAGGGGAAAGAGAGAGGGCAGGGCTCTCCCAGAGGGCTTCCATGGCCACCCACCAGCTTCTCATCTCTTCTTCCAACCATCCTTGATCCAGGAGAGCTGGCCTGATTTCAGAGCCCCTTGTCAGCCTGAGAAAGGCACAGTTCATACAAAGAATGGCTTTGGCAGCATGACCAGAGCACTGATGGCAGTACCACCACCAGTGGATAGAGTTGGTCCATTGATGGACCCCAGCTCTTGTACAGGCTCCAAACCATCAGAACAGAAGAGGCTCAGGGAAAAGCAGGACTGATGGTCCACTGCTGAAGCTGCTTCGCAGTGCAGAAAAATACAAAAGATGCCAGAAAGAAGAGGGTCATTTTCTAACCAGTTCAGCTCGAGGACACAACATCTCTGGCCAAGTGACAGCAGCGCTGAGCCCTGGCCATCCACTCTCCCTGCTCAGAGCTCCCCTGCTACTGCCTCTGCCGTGGCTGCACAGGGAGCTGCACACTCCCAGCTGCAGGGGAGATGCTCACAGCCCCCGACACAGCCAGAAAATCCCTATAATTAAATTCATGCAATTAAAAGTTGGCACAAAATCCGAGGGTGTTGCTGGCGGTGTGGGCGGGCTCCTCGGAGCAGGCAGCTGGTGTGTGTCCTCATCCTGCTCTGCCTGGGGTGGGGTTTGCTGGGTGGGGATTGTCACCTCACTGCCCCACAGGGCTCCCCAAAGACTAAGCCACCCCCGAGTGGCTCCAGGAGGGGACAGCCTCTCTCTGCACCAGCCCCACCGCTGCTTCCGAGCTCTCACCCAGCCCAGCACAAAGCCCCGCGCTGACACGAGCCATTAAGCTCGAGCAAAGCGTCAGCCCTGGCTTTAGCAAGGGGAAGGAAAGCAGTTTAACAAGGTGCCTGCAGCTCGACAGCATCCAGCTGCTGGCACACACAGCTCGTGGGGATGCATTTCAAGCTGGTTTCACAGCGCTGCTCCCTCCTCTCCAGCACACACAGCCTGCTCTTTCTCCAGGAGCCTCCAGTGGCTCCAGTTAGAGCTTCACCTCCTTAAACTGACGATTTTCAGGTCTCAGGCTCAGTCCTTGGTGATCCAGCTGTGAGGATGCCAGTGTTCTCCATCACATCCACGCCTCTCTGCTGTAGGAGCTGCACCTCAGTCATTTTCTGGACAAAATATCCTGCTCCTGGAAATCCCTCCAGTACCAAACCAGCGCTGGCCAAGGCTATTTCTAGAAGGCAGGTGTAATCAGAGATGGGCAGAAAATTGTGGGACAGAAAAAAGGACCTTTGGATGCAATCACTGGCTGCTTTTATAAGTCAGATGGTGCAGGAATATCCTGCTTGCTATATTTTCTTGCAAAGTTAAAATCCAGTTTATAACAGAAGAGGAGAGAAGTTGCCCATCTGGGTACACAATCCGTGCTCAGAAGCTCATTTACTCCACGCAGCCCAAGAGGGAGATGCAATATGCTGCAGCACTGGGAATCTGGGGCAGTATCCAATAGTAGGAAGACTCACATCAGATTCCAAAACGCTGTGAACCTCAGCCAAATCAAATTACTCCCTTTGCCGAATATATCATTTTCCACCTTAAGTGGAACAGCCTGCCTGCCCTTAACGCGCTGCAGCCTCGCCCCAGCGCGGCGCTGAGCGCTAATAGAGATGTCTTTCCCAGGGCTGTCACGGCCGCCCACCCGCTGTTTGATGACTTTACACACGTGTGACAGGTAGTAATGTCACTGACAGCCTCTCCCTGGCACCCAGTTTTTATTCATACCAACACCTTGTCTGTCTGTGCTGTTCTAGGGGGAGCGCTGTGCCTGCTGCCGACACGGAGCTCGCTTCCCCGCGCTCGGGCTCGCTTATCTGTGCTGAGAAACTGGACTTTATTTTGGTGCTGCTTCCCCACACCAGTCAGTACTTCAGCTGTGAAGGCTAAACCCCAGATCATGACAGGGCAGGATCGTAACAAGCTGGCAGCAAAAGGAATATATACGGTGTCAAATCCCTTGCAAAAGCACTGGCGGCCTCCTGACAGGGGATGGATCAGATATTAAACGGATGCTATTCTCAGTTTGAGCCAAAAGGAGAGCAATCCCAAAGGGGAAAACAGCATTCCCAACCTTTGCCCACCCGCTCCCTCCCTAAGCTGATGGCAACTCAGATTCTTCTGAAGTATTAGTGCTGTGGGGACTGGCTCTGTCCCTGAGGTGCTGTCACTTCAGCTCTCTGCAAAGCCACCACTGGGACAGGGAGGGACCCCCGCTCACACAGCCCCCTCCCACCTCTCAGCCAGAGCAATGCCAAGGAGCTGGTGGCAAATGCATTTCTGAGAAGGAAAACTAACTCCTGCAAAGCCTGCAAGCAGCAGGGAGCAGAACATTCCCTCCCCGCCAGGCAGGTTTTCCCTCTAATGCTTTTTCTCATATTCAATATTCAAACTATTGGGGATGCTGTCAAATGGAAGCCTATTGCTGTTTCAAAAGACTAATAATAGAAATTATTAGACTCTAGAGAAGCTCAAATATCACCAAGGAGAGTTCAGTAGGAGAAGTGGAGAAGCAGTATTAAAAAACCAGGCAGCAGCCAGGCAGCCTGAGAACCTTCAGCATTTAACTAAGAATAATTAGCTGTAAAAATACAAAATGAGTGCTTAGGCAGCAGCTCTAAGAGGTAGAAGAGGACCTAGCAATTATAACATGAAATAAAAAACACCCCTGTTTTGGAGTAGGGGAGAAGTCAATATCCCAGTAGGAGCTATTGCCAGGGGTGACTGCAGTAGGAGCCTTACAGTGCCCAAGTGGGAAGGAGCCAGAGGAGCTGAGATGGAGGGGGACAAGGAGACAGAGCACAGTCCTTGCTCCATAGGGACGTGCAGAAGGAATGATCATAATTCAGTTTAGAGAGAAGAAAAGCCTCGGGAAGAGATGATAAAAGCCCCCAAATCCATAAAAGGCTCCTTCAGAAAGAGCTGGTGTTCATTTTTCCTACTGCTGGGAAAGAGGCAAGGCTTGAACTGCAGCAGAGGAGATTTATTTTAAGAAATTTAGATGGGGGAAAAACACCCCTCACTGACTTTCAAAGGTTGATTGAACTCTATCCTTCCTGAGAAGGCAGCACAATGCACAGGGGAGAGCTGGAACCAGTAAACCTTTCCATTTTGGATTGGCTCTGCCTTCCCCCTGCTCGAGGCGAGCCAGCGAGAGTGAGCAGAGTTCACAGCAGCAGCAGCAGCAGCAAACCCAAGCCCTGGGCCCCTCTTCAGTCAGATAATTAAGCAGTGTTTAGACATCTGAGCTGTCCTGCTGGCTACTGCCTCAGTGCCTCGGGAAATGAAGTCATTGCTTTGCTTCCCACTGGCGTCTCCCCTCACTGTGAGAGCTGGGAGGTGGGACACGGAGGTGGAACCCTCCCTGGCCCCATGAGCCCAAGGAGGTGGCTTTTCAGGTGAAGCTCAGCTCTCTCTGCCTGCAGACAGAGCATGGAGATAATGAAATCCTACCAAGTACCATTTGTGCTTTAGAAGGCATGATGATGTTAATTAGTGTTCAAATTAAGCAGTAAGATTGAAGTGGGCATATAATGGACCACTAATAAATGCCTTGAGTGTGTTGAGACGCAGGTCTGAGGGAAGAACGATTTTAATCACCAGGAGTATATTAATGATGGCCCATAGATTCCCTTATTGCTGTTCCAACAGGCTGGAATGCTGTGTTTTCCCATTAAAACACCCATTAGCCTTGAGCCCACTAAAACTCTGTCAGTGAGGCCGGGTTCTGCTCATTTCTGCTCTACATATGACCCAATTAACACCATTGCAGGGGCTTGAGCCCGGTTCCAGATACCAGCCGTGGATCTGGAAGCCCAGGTAGAGCCAGGTGGTGTTTTTTGGGAGGCAGTTGGAATCACTTTGAGCACTGCCATCCCAACTCAGAGCCAGAAGAGCCAGCACATCCCTGCACACACACAGGGGGCACGTGGCACACCCAGCGTGATTGATTACGCGGCAGCATCAGTTAAAATAATTGTATTTTTCATTTCCATGCAGATGAATTACTCCTCCAGAAAGCCATTTGTGCTTAATGCCATTTGTCTGCACGATGGTGCTAATCCACTGTAAGGACATTTTTTTGTGCTGAGATTGATTGACTCCGTGTAAATAGGTGGAACCTTTAATTAAAACACGAGCGCTGGCGCGGTGTCTCGGTGCGCCGACAACACGCGGCGCAGACCACTTAAGGGGCTGATTCTATTTTAATCTACCCTGGCATAAATCAGGAGAAAGACCCAGTTCAGCAAAGCACTTAGCACATGTTTAAGCCCATCATATTCAGCAAAGAATTCAAGCATGAGGCGAGCTGCGGCAAAGGCTATCGCGGGGAAATGACGGCGCCTGCTGAAAGGACGCGGCTGGAGTGTGACAAAGCGATTTGTTTGCCAGGTTTGTGCCCCGTGGGAACACACGGGAGGTTTATGGCTCAGGAGGAAAAGTGGCAGGGTTTGTAAAAGCCTGTTGGGTGATGGTAGACTCACCAAAGAATTGCAGTAAGAGCCTGGAGGAGGCTGAGCAGCGAGGAGGAATCAGTGGCTGGCTAAAGGCAGACCCAGATTCCGCACAGTGGGGTTTCCAAACAAACTCTGGTGTTTGATGAGTTAAAGGATGGCAGAAAACAGGTCAGAAGAAGAGGCCTCCTTGTCTTCCTCCAAGTTTTTCATCAGGTTGTGCTCAAGTTGCCAGAGTTTGGTGCTCCTGGGAGCAGCCACCCCTTCCCATGCCTTCAAAGGAGGGCACAGTCCCCTTGGCCGTGCAGCAGCTCACCCTGCCAGGCTCCACCACAGATAACAGGGATTACTCAATCCATCAAGGAATCCAATGCCAGGTGTGGCAGGAAAGGGTCTAACGTGAAGTACAGGAGGAGAAACATGGAACAACTTCTGCTGGGCTGACCTGAGCTGCTGGCGACAACACAAGAAGTAAAATGGCTTATGACAACCGAAAAGCCAGTGAATAGCTTTCCAAAATTATTATTATTGTGTTGTTTTTATCTTGCTTGAGAATGATGAAGTTTATTTCTGCATTCTGGCCTGACCCAACAGTCACAGCAGCACCATGCACCAGGGCAGGTCACCAGATATGTCAGAACACTTTATCTCCATGTCATGTTATGCCAATTTCCTTTTGATTATTGTATTTTTAAAATCCATTAGCGGCAGCTGCAACTCAATACCAATTAAATACACTGTCATGTTTTCTACAGTGAAGTGCTTCTCCTTTGCTTCATCAAGAAGAAATTTGACACTTTGAATAAAATAAGCATTAATTATAACAATCAATGGAGCAAACCTGGAAAGATGATACCAGGCTGACAAAAGGATGTTATCCTGGCCTAACCAGTTGGAGTAGCCTCAGAGAAGACTCTGTCAGAATGGGTTATCACTATGGCTGGTGTAGGAATTCTGACAGTGCTGTGGAGAGAAGGATGAGATGGCTCTGATTTACTTTAAAATCACCTTTTCTGAACAGTTTAAGATACCATCTGTCACAAGGAAGTGGCCAAAGGGAAACTCGCTTCTGCAGAAGGAGATGTGAAGGCTCCCCACTGGCAGTAGGCAGAGAGGATGGAAGCATCAGATGAATTACCTTTGAAACTCCAGCTCCTCTGTTGTTAACTTTCTCAAAATATGCAGGTAGCTGTTTTCGAGGATCTTACCAGCTTTATTAGCTACAAACAAGTTATTTAACAGGGGACTTTAGTCATTAATGCCTTTAGCTATTTTTCTCGATCCCTCAGTTCCCCAGAGCTGACATTAACCAGGGCATCTCCTCTCTGGATTCCCAGCTGGCAGCTTTAGGAACAGGGGAAGAAGAGACAGGTAAACCCACAAAGTCCTTGCTGTCCTTCCTGAAAAGCCTTGATCTTCTGCAGCTTTGCTGAGCTATAAACTGGCTGCAGCCCTGACCTTGACCGAGAGCAATACGAGTGTAGTGCAGTAACACCGTCCTGCACCCAGCCTTGCTGCCCGTGGCATCACCGTGTTCACCTTTCATGAACGAGCAGCAATTTGTTGGGTCTGACCTGGGAATTGCAGTGCAAGTGACAACGCTCAGCAAGGGCTGCAGGCCCCCTTTGGGGAGACAGATGCACAAACGCAGCTCCCAGGAATGGCCCTTCTCCTAACGAGAGCTGACAAGCACAGTTTACCCACTGGCAGGAAATTATAACAGACAGATTTTCCCCTTGAAAGCAGCAAGCCTCACGTGCAGATCAAATGCAGTGTCAAAGCCCATCCTGTGCCTTTTGGTGACTGTCCCTTGCCTGTGGTGGTTTGGCTTGGCAGAACACCACAGGCAGGCACAGCATCCCCAGCAGATTGATGTCCCTGGATGTGAACAGAGACTGTGACTTGCAGGAGAGAAGGGAAGATGACATCCCTATCAACCCTGCTGATATAAACCTCACTTATTTAAAGTAATTTCTTTAAAGTTTCCTGTGAAAGAGATGAAGACCCCAAGCAAAGCTTTCCAGGAGGGGGAACTGCTCCCTCAGCAGGTGGGGAAAATCCTCATTTGCTACAAAGGTGACCTTGCACAGACACAGGCACAGAACCACTTGATGAGCTTATTCCTCACACTCTTAATAAACTCTGTCTTTTTCACCAAAACAGGCCACCTGTTCAGGTTTATGTTCAGGTTTAGGGCTCTCCTGCTACAAAAGGACTGAGGTAGAAACAGGCATTAAGCTCAGTTCAAATGCAGATTGTTGTCCAAAACTCTCTTTTGTGAATTTCTTTATAGCATCACTGAATTATGGACTGGTTTGAGTTGGAAGGGACCTTAAAGATCAACCCCCTGCCTTGGGCAGGGCCACCTTCCACTAGACCAGGTTCAAAAGGTCTGCCAGCTTGAGAACAGAAATCCCTCCTTTGTGACAAAGTTTCTGAAAACCAGATCTGGAATTTCCAGATTCTCCTTAAAAAATAAATTCCTTATTTCTCAATTAAATTGTGATTTATGATGAAGCTGAATTTAAAAATCCTTTAACGGAAAGGTAAATTAGGATTGAAAGGAAGGAACGACCTTGCTTCAGGTTAAATGAAATATTTGATTTGGTACAAGACTAATTTTTTGTTCCCATTTTAGCTGAAGAAAACTCTGTTTTGATTTTATCAAGCTAATCCTCTTTCCCCCCACATTTATTAAGGACCTCCAAAGTTAAGGATCCCATATTTGCTCGGGTTTGCCTTGTAGAGGTCAGAAACATCAGGGATCCACTAAGATGAGTGTCCATATCCTCCCTTTGTGCCCAGATCCCACAGGGCACAGGAAAGGCAGCACTTTGTCTAATTACAGCCTGGGCACTGCACCAGTATCCTTCTAAGCCTTTAAACCTGAGCCTTTCCATTCTAACTCTGATTTGTTACTCAGTGTGGAGCCAGCTGCGGCTGGCAAAGGTCAGGCACAGGAGGCTGCACTGCAAGGCTCCAGGTTCCTCTCCAAAAACCCACTGCAGTGAGCTTGGAGGGGTCCCCTGGGTGGGAGAAGGCCTGGATGGGGCTAAAATCCTTCCAGTCATCAGGCAGTCACCCTGGAGGCAGGGAGGGGGATGGAATGGATAAGCAATCAGGGAAAACACGGTGGCTGAAAAAGCAGGCTGCCTTTTTCCCCCCTCGGATTTGACCGTGGCCCGACGTGCAGCTCAGCTGCCAGAGGAGCAGGGCTGCTCCCTACTCCCGGCAGGGAGATGCTCTCGCTCTGCCTCTCCATTCCCTCCCACATCCAGCTTCCCTTGCACTCTCACCCACCAGCTTTATTATTTCTCACTCCCAGCTCGGAGCCTTTTCAGGTCCACACAAGAGGTGGCTGCACCTCATTTGCCAGCAAATTGCGTGTGAAGCTCATGTAAACGAACGCACTTTGGTGCGTCTCCAGCAAAGGGCATAAAACACGATTATGGGTCTCCACCAGCGACTGGAGCTCCCGGCTAAGAGGTGTCAGCAGGAGGGGACAGGAGCTGCCAGCCACAGCCTGTCCCCAAACCCCAAGGACAGCCGTGGGAAGGGGCTGGAGCGCTGCGAGTGCCGGCTCCCCGCCGCTGCAGGGCACGGCCGCCCGCGCCGCATCATTTCTGCTTAAACTGTGAGCAAAAGCTTCGGCGGCAGAGAATTCCCAGCTGCCAGCGCTGGTGCGCAGCAGCCCGAGGCGCTCGCAGGGAGGCGAGCGGTGCCAGCCCAAAAGAGCTCCCGGCACGGCTCCGTGTCCCTGCCGAGCGAGGCTGCAGGACCTCGGCAGGGCCAGACGGGGATGTGACCTCCCAACACCCCGAGGACATCGCAGGGCACCGACACCGTTCCTGTCATCCCCGTTATCTCCACCTGCCCTGTCATCGCCGCTGGCACAGCGAGGTCGACAAATCCGCTGCCTGGAAAATGCACTTCCCAAAACAGTGGAAGTAGTTACCATGGAAATAAAGAAAGGTTCCTCGGCCCAACTCCACCAAAATATTTATTTGCCTCCCAGGGTTTTGCAGGCTACTTATTAACAACAACAACAGCAGCAGCAGCAAAACCGGAGAGACACTGGAGCAGGACTAACAAGTCGGGGTTGGGAAGGACCACCAGGAATCATTTTGTGTCTGCTGGAGGAGTCACTGCTGCTCAGGATAAGCCCCTGAATCACCCAAGGATTTCAGCTTAGGTCTTGCACACAAACATGCAGGTACAAAGATGTGCTTTGCTGTTCAAGCCCTGAGCAGATCTGCTCTCTGAAATCCCAGCTCACACCCAGAGCCAGCTGCAGTTTGCCCCTGGTCTTGAGTGTCCAGTGCACATGGAGGTGAAATGAATTGCTACAAAGTGCTTCTGCCTGGGACAGAGCTCTGCTTGTGATCCTAAATACACCTTCACCTCTGCCCCAGCTGCCAGCCACCAGTCCCCTCCTGCCTGGGCAAGGATGTGAAGGAATGCTCACAGCCAAGTCCTGGCCAGTTTAGAGCCCAGCAAGGACCATACCAGCAGCTCAAACCACACCTCCTGAGCCAAAGAAGGATACAAAAGTTGTTGCTTATAAACAACCCATTTCTGAAATAAATAGGGAGCAGGCAAAACAAAGGAAAGTGCCCATGACTGGGAAGGTGGTGGTGGTTGGTTGTCCATGAGAGGCACCTGTAAGAGCATCTGAGGCTGCCCCAAGCTCTCAGCTCAGCATCAGCTCCAGCCCTTCTCAAACTGAGTACCCCAGCCCATCCTGCACTGTGCTCCACATCCTCCTGACACAGCTCAGAACAACTGACATGTTAAATCACCACTGAAACGCCTTGGGCTTAGCAGAGGACTGACAGCATCAGGAGCACACAGCCAGTGACAAACAGCTTCTGACAGATGCTCAGATGCAGTGTCTGTGTGGCACCTGTGCAGCACTGATGATCCACGTAGGAGCAGGGCAAGGGGTGCAGGTATTGGAAAGGCCACGTGTTACACAAAAATTAACTTCGCTTTTAAAACTAGTTACTATCGCAGTCTGTTCTTTCCTAATTAAAGTGACTTTGGTCAGAAACATGGACCCAGATCCAATCCAGATCACTCAGACCTCTAAATACCCTCAGAGACCTGGTCCATGATACTCAGTTGGAAATGGATTGAATCTGAGCACTTTTACTCATATTGCTGGATCATTTTGGATATTGTACAAAGCCTTCCCTAAGGAAGGTAATGATCTGAAACTGAAGGCAATGATCTGGTCCTCATTTCCTACCCCCTGCCTGCTGCTCTCATGTAAGGCTGGGACGGGCAGGAGCTTGGGGCAGCCTGGGCAGTGGGGATGACCAAATCCCAGCCACCTACAGATGACACTTCAGGAACTTCAGGGAACTTTAAGGGAACCTATCTCAGGTACATTGGTCACTGGGAGTTAGTAAAATAGAGTCCTGAACAGAAGATAACGAATGCAGCCTTTCTTTGAAAATATCATATTGGAGAAAAAATGCAACCAAGAGGGTATTTTTTGCCTGAGTGTCTCCTGTCCAGATGGGAAGAGCACCTTAGTGCCCTGCACTGACAATATTTGGGGGTGACTCTTTTCTACTGCAGGAATTTGGGAGTCAGCCCATCATTAACATGCATATCTGGGAGTGTCATGTCTCATCAAAACTGTCTAGGACATATTTTAGCACATCAGAGCTTCGATTTGAAGATGCTTACACAGAAATACACAGATGGGTATCGGTGCAAGATGGAAACACTTCAAAATATATGTGGAGCTCGCAGCAAACTTTGCCTTGCTGATCCTTCCCTCCTTGGAAGGGCTTGGAAAAGTCCTTGGGGGAGTCTGGATTGTGCTGTGCTTGTGGGAGGGAAAAGGGATGCAATTAAAGCATAAAGTCGTATCTTCTATAGGGAACAGGCTGTTGGTTTCTTGCAAAGCCCTGCCCCAAAGCAGAGTGCAGCCTGGCACAGGTGGGGTTGCAGCATGTTCCAGAGCTGCTCCGTGTATTTCTGGGCTCTCTGCAGAGCCAGCCTGATCAGCGGCATTTAAAACACGATTAAAACAGAACCACTGCGTGTAAATCCCTCACTGAGGGTTGGATCTGCCCCACTCGAGCAGCAGCCAGCAGAAAGAGGCAATTCCACCGAAATTAGAGGCTCAAGCAAGAAGAGGTGGGAGAGGGATTCCCTCTGCTCTCCCCTGCCCTCAGCAGCCTCTGCACTAACAGCAGCCCAGCTTCATCTACCAAAGCCTGAGGGGAACGAGCGGCTGAGCTGTAAACAGAGGTAAATGAATCCTTCAGGGACTCGGTCCAACAGCCGCGAGCTCCCGGGGGCTGGAAAGCAGCCCGAGAGGGTGGCGGATCCTGCGCTCGCTCCAAGCGCGCACATGCTCCTATGGCCCCCGAGAAAGTTTAATTTGCTGCAACTGTTTCAACAAAGCCAAAGCCCCGGTAATGCTGTTACACGCTGGAATCACTCAGCGGGAAAGAGCACGGAGCAGAAAATGTTGTGGGCACAGAGGAGCCCCTGGGCTTTCATCAGGCACCCAGACCAGCCTTGGCACCTGGGCTTTGTAAGGGAGAAGCAAGGGAAGTCTCCAAAAAAACCCCTGAACCACCCCAGAGCATTTAAAAAATACGGTGTGCCAAAACAGTCTCTTAATTTAGTACAGGGGGGCTGAAGGAGTAAGAAAAGGCAGAGAAACTCCACGTAGTGTCCTGGAGAGTGTTTAAAGAAAAGAGGTTAGAATCATGGAATATCCTGAGTTGGAAGAGACCCACGAGGATCATTAAATCCAACCCCTGGCCCTGCACTGACCATGCCCAAGAATCACAATGAGAGTTTTGTCCAAGTGCTCCTGGAGCTCTGGCACCTTTGAGGCTGTGACCATTCCCTGGGGAGCCTGTTCAGTGCCCCACCACCCTCTGGGGGAAGAACCTTTCCCTGATATCCAACATAACACTGCCTCCCCCCCAACCGAGTGAAGAACTGATGCTGGGTGTAATTTTCTTGCCAAAGAATGAGGTTTGCATGAGAGCAAAGAAACAATTTTTGTCACAGTCACTTCCTCTGACACCAGGGTCTGAGCACACTGCCTGGAGTTCCTTTACATCCATTCCTCGTCCCTCCCACCTATGCTACAAGCAGAGGTATCCACATATCCACAGGGAAACAGGTTTGGGCTGGCTGGATACTGAGAGCTGCTCTCTTCCCTTCTCCTCCTCCAGTTTTGGCCATTCTACTCAACCAAACCACCCCATCCTGCTGATGCTTCCCATCTGCTTCCTGCCTGGCCCACAAAGGTGCCCAGTCTGTATCTGCTCAGATGATGGCTCTCCACCCTTCAGTGCCAGGGAGTGCCTGGACACAGAGTTAATTCACACCAGGCTGCTCTGCTGGACTCTCTGGCCACAGATGCAGTTATCTGGACCAGTTTAAATCACACTTTCTGCCTTATTCCAACTAGTGGAATTCCTTACACCAGCCTTGCTGCCAAGATCCCAGTGTAACTCAGCACCAGCTAAAAGAGTTCATTGGACCAGGACTTCCTGAAGGGGCCAGGGGAACTCCAGTAACTCTGCACCATCCCCAGCATCCATCCCTCTCCCTGCATGACATCCTCAGCCAGGCTGAGTCAGCCGTACACAGGCCACATGGTGAATCACACCAGGAGCTGCTGTGAGCTAAATATAATCCTGTGGGGATTTTTTTGGTTCTCAGGTTGTTATTCTTAAACAGCTCACTTCCCCTTCCCAGGTCACCACTGAGCTCCTTGCACACACACACACACCCCCAGCACTGGGGAAAGGAGCACCTTTAGGGCAGCTCTAAGGGGAGGGTGAGTGCTGCCCACCACCACCCTGCAGTGCAGACTGCAGAGACCTGCCAGAGCTTCCCCTCACAGCGCTGCCTGTCGGGATTTGGAGCAGGTTTGGTGCACACCTGTGAGGAAAATAATCCACATACACCAGAGGTTTATGTCCAAAAAGGAGACAGAGGAGTCCTGTAAGTTTATTTGAATAAAGGGAGAGGCCATGGGACATTTCCCCTGGGGTCTCTCAAATTGTGGAGGACGCAGCCTCCTTTTTATCCTAATTTCCCAATCCACTGTCCCTTCTCTCTTTCCCCATTGGCTGAGGTATTTGACAGGTACAGACTTCCAGGAACGCCTAATGCCTAAGATCCTCCCCCTTTCCAAGGGATAATTCCCCCCCTCTTTTGTCTTTCCCTCGTGTCACTCAATGGAATTCCTTATGGAATTTATGGTTCTTTTCATCTTCCAATATTCAGTTTTATTTCTCAGCAGACCTTCGGTTTGCTTGTAAATGCGAATCTCTCTCCATTCATCAATCAGCGGAATCCTCCCCATTGTTTCTTTCATCTCTCAGTGCTAGCTCTCTGCTGGCAAGACCCACAGTTTGTTTGTAAAGAGAAGTTCCCCGTTCCTTTCACACCTCACTCACAGGGTGCTCACAGCCAGCACGGTGTCAACCAGCAGCACCAGAGCCAGCCAGGCAACCAGTCCTCCCAAAGCCCAGCAGCGTGCCAGGCGTGTGTGTCAACACCTATTCTGCACTTTGCTTCCCTTTCAGCTGGCAGAGCTGCTGCCTCAATGGGGAGCAGCTTCAGCCAAGAAAAACAAGCATTACCTTACGTTCCCGGGCTTGTTTGTCATTATCATGATGCTCTGCTCTAACTGGGAGGCCGCATTATGCATCACGCTGCCTACTTCCAAATAATCAGCTACATGTGTAAATAGGCTCCGCTATTCCGAGTTGAATAGCTAACAAATGAGCAAACACAAACTCCCCAGCCCGCCACACTCCTGTTTAACTGATGCAATGGGTGCCTTTATGCATCCTGAAGGTGAGGCATCCATCACGCTCACAGCATGAGTGGCTTCTGCATCACTGTCACAATCCAAATGCCCTGGTGCTGGCTGCAGCTGGCATGGGCATTCTGGAGGGTCAGGCTGGCACTGCCAGCTCCTCTGCGAGCCTCAGACCTAAAACTGATGTGATACTCCCCCTACATCATCATTATCACAGTTGCTGTGGAGGCTGGAGGTGGATTCAGCTGGGCTGAGTACATCCCTTCACACTGGGAAGGAAGGGCAGGGTGCTGGGAGGGTGTTTGATCCAAGCTGAGGTCCCATGGGACACCCTGGCTCTGGATTAGACCATGGCAAAGCTCACATAATGAATTTCTGAGCACTCTCCTGCTGCACAGCTTTCCCTCTCTTTTGAACTCTCTGCAAATGGTGTTTCCTTCACCACAGCTCTACCTCCTTTTGTATTCCTTCATTTTCTTCCATAGTCTGCATTATTATCTATTGCAAGAAGAGTTATTTAAGAACCTTTGGGCTATAATGGGCTTGGCATTACAGGAAAATAAAGCAGCTCTCCAGGAAACCCGCGCTGATTTCAGCCTTCCCATTTACGCTGTGATGCATCACACTGTGCTCTAATGTCTCACTAATCTGCAGCTCAATCTGCTGTTAAACAGGCTCATGATGCAGAAGCCGCTCACTAAGGTTGCTTGATATTCATCTGTTGATTGAATCATTTGCTTCTTGTGATTTGCAAATGCGCCAAAGAGCCAGAAGCCCTTTTTCTTCTAGAAAAGTTAATTGGATCAGCATCCTGCGCTGGCAGGTGGCACCCGCTCCTACCCGGGCTGCCGCTGACTCCACCACGGCAGAGAGGCCACCCAGCAGGATGGGACGCCGGGATTAAGGACACCACGAGGGATAAATTCCCCTAGAGACCATTCTCTGCAAGAATTAAACACCCCGATTTTTTGCAGAGGTCCCAAGCAGCCCGTTCAGAGATGCTCCTGCCCCGGAGGGATGTCCTGTCCCTTCAGCCTCATCACAACACAGGTATCCAGCAGCGGGGCTGGTCACCAACAAACCTTGTTTCTAGACATTCCCTACAGTGAATTTGCCCCTCCATACTTTCATCTTCCTCATTTTTAAGAGCTAAGCTTTACCAGCAGCCCCTCTGGACACGTCCCACCTGGTTATTCACAGTTACAGCAAGTCCTTTGTAGTCTGCAAATGAAGGCCCTCCAGCACCACTTGGTTACAGCTATTTTTCAATCCTCCAGCATGCCACACACCATTTGATATCTTCCTCAATAATTAAGTGGTTAGTGCCATTGTCAAAGAAGCCCTGGATGACATTTCCGTGGAGTTTCCACAGAACTGAGGTCCCAAGCGAGGACATATCAGGCACCAGGCCCTGCAGGGCTGCGATTATCTGCCCGTAAATAACACCTCGGAATATGTGGTTTATTGTGGTGATAACACACATTTTGTAGGTTACATAAATTGGAGCAATCCTGCTGACAGAGGAAAAATAGTGGTGTGTGTGTGTGTGTATGTGTGATGGTTTCCTCCGGTTGCTAGGAAATAGAGTTAGTGCTGGGTCCTTACATGCCTGGGTGCACACTGGTGACAGATGATGGATTCAGCACATGTGTGGAGCCCAGCCTGTTAGCAAGCCCTGACTGAGGGGAAGGCAGCCACGCAGTGACAGCAAGATCCATTTAACCAAAATATATGCATTTTTCATTAAGAGAACTACATTTGTTTGCCCAAGGCGTTTAGGGGAACGTAAGCAAAGGATGAAGTTGGATCTGAGGAGACAGGTGGTCCGTGCAGGCGAACCCAGACCAGCTCCACAGATGCACAAGATGGGCTGTGGTAAGGATTTTAACACCTGTCCAAAGCCCTAATGTGAACGAGCTGTGATTTTTCAAAAAAATGGGCTTTTATATCACTGCAAAGCCCACAAAACCCAGAGGTCTCCTCCCCACCATGAGGGCTCAGCACAGCTCTAAAGTTCCTTCCCCTTCCCCTCTCCTCGGTATGTGGGGTTAGACTCTGTTGCATCAAGAAGCTGAGCCTGGTTTCTGCTTCTTCAAATGTTTGCTAAAGCAAATTGCAGTTTGTTCTATTGGTCTCATGCTCCAATTTGCTTGAAATAGCACAGCACTTGGTCAAAGGGCATGGAAAGAGTCCAGAACCTTCTTCTGTGAATATTTGTACATATAAATAAATATATATATACATGCACACAGACACTGTTAGGTCAGCTAATCTCTGCCCCTCCCTCGAGGCAGGCACAGATTTACCACCCCATCCCCAGGTGCACCCCTAACCTGTTTTTAACTGTGGCAAAGCTTAATTATAAAGATGATGTTTAACCATGCAGCTTAAAATAAAGAGAGCAATTGGCATGGTTACAGCTATGCCCTGTCCACAGACAGGGGATTTCATCCACAGCCAAGGGAGCTGATCTGGCTTCTGGTGTTGTTATTGCTTATATCATAGTGTTGTCCCATCAGGACAGCTCTGTGACCAGCTGCTCTGCAGGCCTTTGCTTTTTAGAGTGATTAAATTCTCCTAAGAGATGTTCCTAGAGCGATCCAGTCTCCCTTTACTGCTCTCACCAAAACAAATGGGACATCCTCTGCCAAATCCAGCAAAGCGAGGTCAGAGGAAATAAAACAGGGTTAGCAGGGTTGCAGACTCCTTGTAATTAACTATTTGGCACAGACCAATGGCCTTTTCTTTAGGAGAATCCTAAGGATTTGCCAGAGTGCAAACACACAGGTGTTTCCTGAGTTCTGGGCGCTCTTTGGTGTGGAAGTCCTTGGTTTTGGCTAAGCCCCAGAGCAGGCAGTGCCCCATGTGCAGGATGCAGCAGCTAAAGGCTGTGTTTGGGCTGGGATAGAGGCAGAGGGTGGTTAAATGCTCTTTTCCCCAGCTCCAGAGGGTTTCTCTGGCTCATCCCCAGCCAGCATTGGGGCAGGATCTCCTGAGCTCAGCGTTGGACTGGGGACTGATGCTGCCAGTGGGACTCAGCCCCACTCCAGCCCTGTCACACACTGGGAGGCAGAAGCAGAGCCCATTTCTACTGCCTGATAAAAATGTAATTTAATCCCAGCCACACAAAATGCTTCCCTAAGCCTTTGAAAGGCCTGCTAATCCTTGATTTGCCCTCAAATATTGAAATTCTCTTAAAGAATGAAGGAGGTGCTTTGTCTATTAAGTGCCTCTATGCCTAATGAGGTTATTAAGGCATATTAGCACGCACAGAAGAACATTCTCTCCTGACTTTGTCACAGCAGAGCTCAGGGCTTTTGTCTCCCTTAATCCAAGTCCTCCTGCTCTGCTGCTGCCCCCAGCCCTCATTGCCATGAGTTTGTCCCTGCTTTTGGCAGAGATGGCCATCACTTCACTCTGACAGCAGTGGAGAGCTCCCTAATCCAGCCCCACATGGTGTTTTTGTTGTTATGCCTTCTGGTGTTTCTATGAAATCTGTGAAGAGTACACCAGGCCTTTTCCTACATGGCTGGAAGACTAAAGAGGTCTCTGAACCTACATGTGTATCCTGGGGTCTATCATCTGATCCAGAGATTTATTTGATTTTTGTTTTAAGAAGAAATCATTCTGTTTGCACAGAAAGCACATTGGTTTTGTGTATGGACACGCATCAGCCCAGCAGCCCTAAACCCCTCAGCAAAGCAAGGTCACAGAGGAAGCAAGGGTCTGGTTCCTGCCCAGCATCAGGACAGGAGGACAACACAAATCCACATTTCTGGCCTGCCTCCATCTCCCATCACAGCCATATGGGAATGGGAACGTGCTTAAATAGCTGGGGGCTCAAAGCAAGATTTGCTCTCAGCTGAAATGAGACGCAGCATTTCCCCAGGATGCACTATTAAAGAAGAAAACCTTTGCCAATGTTATGCTTTATAATGGAATGATTTTCATAACAGCCCAACATGGCTCATCAGCATGAGATCTGGCATGGGATCAGCATTCCCTGAAACCACCCAAACGGGCTGCAAGAGGTGCAGGAGAGAACAGACACAGGATCTGCTTGGGTTTCCAAGAAATCCTTGCAGCAGCCTCAGTGGAACTCAGCCCGACGTGCATCTCGCTCAGAGAGAAACTCAGATTTGGTTCTGCTGGGTTAATGGGTGGGCTTGAGGATCTCTGCGGTTTTTACATCAATCTTACATCAACCTTCATGATTTTGTGGTTCCCTTCCTGCCTTGGACCGGAACTGGGCAACCTCACCTCAGCAGCCCACCAGAATGCTGTGGGCTGGAGAGTCACCTCCCCAGCAAGCCTGGGACCACTCCATATCAACAGGATTTCCTTCATTTTCAGCAAGAAGCTTGACAGCCCACACTTATCTCTGTTTATGGTGACCATGGTTAATTAGCTACCTGAAAATTCAGGTTAGCAGCCTTAAATACTTTCACCATTAAGAAGGGAAATGAGGGCTGCAACACAGACTGCCCCAGAGACCTGGGTCCCCTTGGTGGAGCCCCTCTAAAATGCTGCCAGAGCTGCTCAGAAGCAGCACAGAGGTGCCATCCCACCAACATCTTCTCCTGTCAAAGCATGTGGGATGCTCCTATGCACCAAAATCAAATTTCCTCCTCTTTTTCAAAAATCCAGCTCATTTCAGTGATGTGATTAACAGAGCAACTTGCAGGCTGTGGCTGGGACAGGAATGGGTGGGGTGGGAGGGTGTAGGACAGGGGAGGGAGCAGGAGGTGTCCCTGGAGCAATCCCTCCTGCAGCAATTCCTGGAGCTGTGCTCCCAGCTGTGCCTGGGGCTGTGCCTGGCACTGCATCCCCTACAAACATCCCTCCAGCACTCCTGCTCCTGCACTGGGATGGGTTTGGGGAGGCAGGAGAGGGAAACCAGCTGCAGGGCTTCTTGCATTCAAATGCTTCCTCCTCACCATAGCACAGGATTATTTTTAAGCTGGGTGAGGTCTCCAGCTCAGCTGGATTTTGTATCAGCAAGGGAGGGTGAGGTGGAACCAGCACCTGAGGTGTGAACTGGGAGAAGCATCCTCAGGAGCAAGGCTGAGGGGGGCTGGAGCAAAATCCCAACATTCCAACCCCCATCCTTGGCTCTACCAGAGCTGGAACGTGCTATCCAGCACAGTTTGGCACAGAGCCCCACGAAGGCTTGAGCAACTGGGAGACAACATTCCCTGAGGGAATGAGGAGCTTTAACTTTTGTAGCACAGCAAGCATGCGAGCCCAGGATCTCGAGGGAATAAGAGAGATATGTCATTTCATCACTGCTCTTGGAACGAAGACAAAAAAACAAAGGAAAACAAAACAGAGCACCCCCTGGGATCCATAAAGAGGAAACTAAAAATATGATAAATAGGCTGGATCATTATTTTCTGAAGATGACATATTGCAGCTCATGTTATATATCTAGATTCCTATTGTCACTAAGGATAAAAACTTTGGCACAAAGTAAGTCGAGGAGAAAAATTTAATTTCTGCCATTCCACAAGCTAATAAATACTGGTAAAGAGCCATCTTCTAAAAACACAGGCCAGAAATTCCAGGTCTGTAGGACAAGAGAAGAGGAGGACACCACCAGCTTTCCTTGCCAACAGCAGGCACAGGGTTAAGCAAAGGTGTAATTCATCATGTTAGCTTGAATGTCAGGAGAAGCTAAGAGAATTACAAGATCAGAAAATAACTGCAAAGTGTGTAAAGATAATCATAAATCTGAGGGAAATAATACAGGCTAGCAAATGCTCAGGAGATTATGCTAAAACACCTTCTGGTTTTATAATCAAGGAGGAAGAGTGGCCAGGTACCCATTGCAGCAGGTTATCTCCTGCAAAGGGGGAGGGACATTGTGGCCTGCAATGGGATTTACCCATGGAAAGTACTCCCAGAGGAATCTGGAGATAAAGCAAAAGAGTGGAAAGCTGAGTAATATTTAAAATAAATTCAGAGAAGGCAGAAAGCTGGGATCCTTCATGCAGTTTTAAAGGCACAACAGCATAACAAGAGCAGCAGCCGACAGGGATGGGAAACCCCTCTTTTAGAGTTGCTTGGCACCAGGCGTGAAATCTTCAATTCTAGATATTGGGGAGGAACCTATACATTAGCACATTGTGACAAGATTCCACTACCCTGCTGGCTTTCCCAGAAAATAGGGGTCACAGAGCCAGCCTGTGCTCAGAGCTGGGGAATTTTTCCTCATTTTCTTCCTGACTCTGCTAAGTCATCTTGTAGCAAAGTCTCTCTTGGTATAACTGCTGCTCTTTTAACTCTTGAAACCCTGAAATGAGACTGGGAAGGTTATGAGTTTGTGGGGTTTTTTGGTCCCTGAGGGTTAAAGCATTTTCCTGCTCCTTCACATCCCCGCTCAAGGAGAAGCAAGTGGACTGGGGTAGAGCTGGCAGGATGCCTGGGGCAGCGGGCCAGTTCCATCTCATCCTGCCCCAGATTTCACATGGGCTCTGGAGAGATCTGCTGAACATCCAGGAACATGTAACCCCTCACACCCTGAGATTTTAGCATCACTGAGTGGTAGAGTAGACTGAGGAGTTTGGTTTACATCATGCAGAGGTTGGAGCGCACAGGTTTGGTGCTGGGGGTCTGTAGTGCATCACGAGAAAGCCTGTTCAGGGTGGTTTGGTGTTTTTCCCAGTTCAAGCAGCTCTGAGCACAGGATCCCCTACCAGGACCACAGGCCAGGTGGGACAGGAGCAGTTGGATTTGCAGCACACCAGGCAGGGCTGCACCTGGGCTTTCAGACACCTCCCTGGAGCACAAACACACCCTGAGGCACAGCCTGGACAAGAGCACAGCCAGGAAACCAAACCATGGGACACAGCAACCTCAGGGGAGTGTTTCTGCCATCACCCTGACACCAAACACCCCTCAGGTCTGCTCACACGTGTGTACAGACACACAGCAGGGCCAGGGGAGCTTGGAGATGCCAGCACCACATGCTCAGCTGCTTACCCAGATGGGAAGGAATAAACTTGTAAAACCACCTCTTTCTCTCTGTTCTGGTGATTTTGAAACTTTGCTTTGCCTGGCCCGTGCATTTCAGAAAGACACCTGGCTAAATAACCACAAAATCTGTTTCTTGGATTTCCCCAGACACCACCAGATGCCTCCCATGGGAGATGGGGATGTACAGAACACATTCCCCTCCCAGGTCTCCATAGGAAACCTCATCCTCAAATTTTTTTTCCTCACCCAGAACACATGGTTTGAGTGGTGAGAACATGAGGGAGCCCTCAGACCCACTGCAGACCCAGTCCATCCTGGACACACTGCACGGAACTTTCCCTTGTAAATATTAAGAAAAATATTCCCAAATTACAAAACTTGGGAGTACCTGCAACTTTGTTTTGGGCAGGAACTGAGTACCATCAAACACAGGACAACCCTTGAAGTAAAAGTTTTCAGCACAGTTTGGTGGAAAAGAACAAAGAGGAAGAAAAAAAGATAACCAGCTTCTTAGAGTAGCTCCTGGTTTCAGCCTTCTCCTCCTGCACGTTTGAATCAGCCCCTATTCACTCTGGAATAATGGATTTTAGGAAGACACATGTACTAGACCAAGCCCCTAGCAGCCTCCAGTCAAATTTAACCTTTTAAGTCTTAAAAAAACAAAAAACAAAAAAAAAATCACCAAGAAAAATCTAACCCCAAACCAACCCAAGCAGGACTTTTGCCTTGAATCTAATACCTGGATAAATCCCTGTGGAACACCAAGGGAACAAAAAGGCAAAGCAAGATGTGTATCCTTTCACTTCATAGCAAAAACACAGCCACTATTCACACTGCAGAGTCTTTCAGATGATAAATACTGATCCCTCCTTCATTGGAAAAACATGGACCTGCAATTTCCACAGGGGTTCCTTTCCAACGCTGCGGCCCCATCCTGTCTTGGAATATTTTTTCCCCCTAATTGTACCCATAAAATAAGGATTTGCTCCCTACATAATTAATTGATAGATATCTATTCCTGGACAATGATCTCACCTTGTTTATGTAGGAAAATTTCCAGAGGGTTCCAAAGACACACACACACAAAAAGGTACCCACCTCCCCCAAATTATTCCCAGACTTCTCCGGTCTGAACGTATTTATTTGCAATAATGATTGCGGCTTTATGCGAGCAGATGGGCAGTCCCTGAGAGGATGATTTGTTTCCCCTCTTTTCTTACTTCATGATGTATTTTATGATTTCAGCAGGTCAGTGGCTGCCATGTGTTTCTTTCTAATCTGCGAGCGCTTTTCGTTTGCCTCATTCTTGGCAGCCGTCGTATTTACCAAAGAGATCAGACACGGACAGATGATGGCAGAGATCCAGGCTCCTTGAGAGTTCAGCACTTGGATGTTGGCAGCAAATAAAGATATATGGATTGCTGTTGTTGGTTCAAACTTACAGGGGCTTTTTCCCTCATTATATTTCAGTTTGTATGTGCACATTTATGTGTAGATAAACGTGTGTGTGTGTGTGTTGCACACATGTGTTTTTTAATTCTTTTTGCAATACCCTGGACCAGATAGAATACAGATGAGCTGTTAGACAAAGAACAATAGATGTCAACTAGATTACTGCCCACTCCTTTTTTCTCTTTTCTCCTCTTCCTTTTTTTACCCCCCCTTTTTTTTTTTTATATAGGCCTGGGTTGTTATAAATCCTCCATGCCCATTAACCTCTGAACCTCACTGATGATATCTCTTCCGACCTAAATTGCCTGTATTTCCAGACATTTGTTTGTTCACTTAGAGGTCTATTGGCAGAGGGAGGGGGAGGACAGCCCATTGCTGAATAGGTCTCATGGATTATAAATGAAAATTCTTTCCCTCCTTGTAAGATGATGCTTTGAAACCTGTAGTTTATCAGCCCACAGGCGTAAGTCAACAGCAGAAAGTTCATCACAATGATAACAAAAATATCCCATCAGCATGGTGGGAGCAATGGATCCATCCCTGTAGCTGTGTCCTACCCAGAAAATCCTCTGACCTGTGTCACTGAGCTCCTGCTGCAGCAGTAGCAGCGAGGGGCTGAGAGGGACTGGGACAGTGCCCTGCAGTGTCAAGGAAGGAAACAGAATCCCTGGAATGGACCAGAATGGGGACATGCTCCTGTCTCAGGGGCACTGACAGAGATGGGGCAGGAGAACAACTGCAGGTCCAGTCACTGCTTCCAGGACTTTTGCTCCCGTTATTTCCCAGGAAAGAGAAGCCTGTTCATCCCACAGGCTCTGTCCTTTGGGTGGCTTTGCACAGAGTTCAGCCACCAAACCACCAAAGGTGAACCCCTGTGGCTGTCAGTAGCTCCCAAACAGCCTCCAGCAGGACCTACCATGCAGTTTTCTTGGTAAACATGGCCTTAGCACATCCAGGAGGCCTAGCAGCTCATTGGAAACATGCTGGACAGCATTTCCAGTATCCTGACTTTAAAATAAAACCTTGGAAGCATCAAGTGTGCTGGCACTCCCAACTCAGATCTCCTGCCTTCGTTACTGTTATATATATTTAAACTTATAGTTCCAAAATAACATTTTCCTTCCATACATCATTACGTTCATTTAAGCATGGCTTCCATCTGATCTGTCCTGGAGCCAATTCCTCAGTCTTTCCTGCTCACCATGGGTCTCTGAATGCTGTGGATACTGGGACAGGAGTGTTTTCCCAGATCCTCTGGCATGTTACACCCCCTCTCCCAGCCTTTACATTGAGGGCATTCCCCACCAGCCACTGGTGAGATATGGAGACCATCCCCAGATTTCTGATCCTGTCTCCTGGTTCACTCTGTTCCCTGGGAACAGGTCTGGACAAGCCTTCCAGATGAGATACTCATGGATAATCTGGGAGCTTTTCTGCCTGGGGTTTGTCACACCCTGCTGTGACCCATAGCAGAGGCTTTCCAGGTAATTTCCATGTCCTGGTTATAATTCCCACCTCCTCCAGAACTGCAATGAAATTGTGGGTTATGTGCCCCCATAAATGCATGTACAACTTGCTGTCCCCTGCAGCTGCAGCAGGGACAAACATCTTCCCAAAAAGGAATTCAACAGTCTGGGGTGGGGTTTTACACAGCAGAGGACAGGAAGCTCCAACAATCCATGGTTTTCCAGATCATTCATGATTTT